>JACEFZ010028181.1:15000-527500 GCA_014155875.1 Cepaea nemoralis
CATCATCATCATCATCACATCATCATCATCATCATCCATCATCATCATCATCATCATCATCATCATCATCATCATCATCATCATCATCAGCATCATCATCATCTCATCATCATCATCCATCATCATCATCATCATCATCATCATCATCATCATCATCACATCATCAGCATCATCATCATCACCATCACCATCATCATCATCATCATCATCATCATCATCATCATCATCATCATCATCATCATCATCATCATCATCATCATCATCATCATCATCCATCATCATCATCATCATCATCCATCATCATCATCATCATCATCATCATCATCATCCTCATCCATCATCATCATCATCATCATCATCATCATCATCATCATCATCATCATCATCATCATCATCATCATCATCATCATCATCATCATCATCATCATCATCATCACATCATCATCATCACCATCATCATCATCATCATCATCATCATCATCATCATCATCATCATCATCATCATCATCATCATCATCACATCATCATCATCATCCATCATCATCACTCATCATCATCATCATCATCATCATCATCATCATCATCATCATTATTTCCACCACCACCATCATCATCATCACCAACGTCATCATCATTTCCACCATCATCATCATCATCATCATCATCATCACCAACGTCGTCATCATTTCCACCACTACACCACCATCATCATCATCATCACCAACGTCGTCATCATTTCCACCACCACCACCATCACCACCACCACCATCATCATCACCAACGTCGTCATTATTTCCACCACCATCATCATCATCATCATCATCATCATCATCATCACCAACGTCATCATCATTTCCACCACCACCACCATCATCATCATCATCATCATCATCATCATCACCACCAAGGTCATCATCATTTCCACCACCACCATTATCATCATCATCACCACGTCATCATCATTTCCACCACCACCATAATCATCATGATCACCAACGTCATCATCATTTCCACCACCACCTCATCATCATCATCATCATCATCATCATCATCATCATCATCATCATCATCATCATCATCATCCATCATCATCATCATCACATCATCATCATCATCATCATCATCATCATCATCATCATCATCATCATCATCATCATCATCATCATTCATCATCATCCATCATCATCACCATCACCATCATCATCATCATCTCACCACAGCCATCATCATCATCATCATCATCATCATCATCATCCATCATCATCATCATCATCACATCATCATCATCATCACATCATCATCATCATCATCATCATCATCATCATCATCATCATCATCCTCATCATCATCATCATCATCATCATCCATCACCATCATCGATCATCATCATCATCACCATCATCATCATCATCATCATCATCATCATCATCATCATCATCATCATCACTCATCATCATCATTCATCATCATCATCATCATCATCATCATCATCATCATCATCATCATCATCATCATCATCATCATCACCACATCATCATCATCATCATCATCACCACCATCATCATACACCACCACCATCATCATCATCATCCATCATCATCATCACATCATCATCATCATCATCATCATCCATCACCATCATCATCATCATCATCATCATCATCATCATCATCATCATCATCATCATCATCATCATCATCAATCATCACACATCATACATCATCATCATCATCATCATCATCATCATCATCATCATCATCATCATCATCATCATCATCATCATCATCATCATTCATCACACTCACCACCAGCCATCACATCATCATCATCATCATCATCATCATCATCATCATCATCATCATCATCATCATCATCATCATCATCATCATCATCATCATCATCATCATCATCATCAGCATCATCATCATCATCATCATCATCATCATCATCATCATCTATCATCATCCATCCATCATCATCCATCCATCATCATCCATCATCATCAATCATCTCACCACCATCCATCCATCATCATCATCATCATCATCATCATCATCTCATCATCAATCATCATCATCATCATCATCATCATCATCATCAATCATCATCATCATCATCATCATCATACATCATCATCGCATCATCATCATCATCATCATCATCATCATACATCATCATCATCATCATCATCATCATCATCATAACCAACCAAAATCCCATCATCATCATCATCATCATCATCATCATCATCATAATCATCATCATCTCATCATAATCCATCATCATCATCATCATCATCATCATCATCATCATCATCATCATCAATCATCATCTCATCATCATCATCATCATCATCACATCATCATCATCCATCTCATCATCATCATCATCATCCATCATCATCATCATCATCATCATCCATCATCATCATCATCATCATCATCAATCATCATCATCATCATCATCATCATCAGCATCATCATCACATCATCATCGTCATCATTCATCATCATCATCATCATCATCATCATCATCATCATCTCATCATCATCATCATCATCATCATCATCATTTCCACCACCACCACCACCACCACACATCATCATCATCACCAACGTTCATCATCATTTCCACCACATCATCATCATCATCATCATCATCATCACCAACGTCATCATCATTTCCACCACCACCACCATCATCATCATCATCACCAACGTCATCATCATTTCCACCACCATCATCATCATCATCATCATCATCATCATCATCATCATCACCAACGTCATCATCATTTCCACAATCACCACCACCACCATCATCATCATCATCATCATCACCAACGTCATCATCATTTCCACCACCACCATCATCTTCATCATCATCATCATCATCATCAACGTCATCATCATTTCCACAATCACCACCACCATATCATCATCATCATCATCATCACCAACGTCATCATCATTTCCACCACCACCACCATCATCATCATCATCACCAACGTCATCATCATTTCCACCACCACCATCATCATCATCATCATCATCATCATCATCACCAACGTTATCCATCATTTCCACAATCACCACCACCATATCATCATCATCATCATCATCATCACCAACGTCAGCCTCATGTCCACCACCATCCATCATCATCAGTCATCATCATCATCATCATCTTCACCAACGTCATCATAATTTCCAAAACCACAACCATCATCATCACCAACGTTATCATCATTTCCACCACCACCATCATCTTCATCATCATCATCATCATCATCAACGTTATCATCATTTCCACAATCACCACCACCATATCATCATCATCATCACCAACGTCATCATCATGTCCACCACCACCATCATCATCATCATCATCATCATCATCATCTTCACCAACGTCATCATAATTTCCAAAACCACAACCATCATCATCACCAACGTTATCATCATTTCCACCACCACCATCACCACCACCATCGTGGCAGGCTTCGTTTATTAAACAAGGGGACGGCAGAATGAATAAAAGCAATCTATTATTCTTCATGCCTTGTGATTTGCATTAAATGAAAGGCAGGTGTCAAACAACGATTAATTCTCCTGCCTTAAAATTAACACAGATATCGTGATTGATTGATTGATTGATTGATTGATTGATGATTGATTGATTAGGAACCGTCATCACAGCATTCGGGGCATTCCCATAAGCGCTCCGTCCCCATCCTCAGCAGTCAGCGAAGAGTTCCAACACCCATAGTACCAGTAGTAATCTGATTATATGCCCGTCTCGCCTGAGCGTCGAGCGTCGGCCAGATCTCCTCATCACTCCTCGCTGTCTCATTCTTGCCAGACCATGGTGATCCATTTGCTCCTCCGAGGTGACAGACACCGTGAGCGTCTCCCACTGGATTTTTTTTCGGCGGCAATTCTACTTCTTTTTCGTACACTTGCATTTGTCAACCTGCATATATTTATTATTGAAGGCAGCAACAGTGGTGGGGTTTTCGAGTTCCAGTGACCACAAGAGATATGCCTACGGTGGCGCAGATACTGGTCGGGTCTCCTATGTCGGCAGGTCAAGGGGAGGATCAGACGGAGAGATTCACAAAGCTGCTGCTTTGTAGCTAAGCTGGGGACAGTCAAAAGCTAGTCGTTAGTCTCGATTCTAGTTATGCCGTTCCTGTGCCAGTGAATATCACACAAAATGCTCCTCATTGATCCATGTGAAAAGTGAAGCAGACAACGGTCCCGACAAACCAACAGCGCGCAAAGGCATACATACATAAGGCCGCTGCCAGAATGCCAACACAACAGTCCGCCTGTAAAATTACAATTCATCCTCGGTGGAAGCGGCAGTCATTAGAAAACCAACAGTTGCACACTGTCACGGAAAATAAACTTGTTAGTTGCGATCGATGACAAACAAGACCCGACATTAGTCTGCAAAAACAGGCGACCCTTTGATGTTGTACAGACTGAGAAAAAATACGTCGTTAAAACTGTCTACACACGATCGGCATTTCTAACCTAGAAACAAATACGTCGCGTCAAAATGTCTACACAAGTCGGCGAATCTTTATGATGTGGGTTGGTCGAGAAACGAATAACAACGCCAAACGTCTGCCAAGGCGGTAGTAGCCTTTGAAAGTGATAGACGGAAAGTCTGGACAGACGCGGGATGGATTCTGTGATGTGTGGAATTCTATGGTTCACAGACAGACTGAACTATTGTGGTACGGGACAAAGAATTTCCCCAAATGAAAGTAAATTTGACGGCGGACTGACTCCAGTTAGTCTAGAACAGGAGGAGGAAACCAGATTCTGGACGGATCGGCGTCTAGACTTTTTGGTGACGTCACTCCAGCCCAATATAAAAAGCGTAAACAAGTGGAGTTAGTCGATCAAGATTTCTGAAAGTTTGGAAAGATCGGTGCAGTTTTCCGAGTTGTGTTCAATGAAAGAAAATAGGGTGTCAAATTGTTGATATTTATCGGCGGACATAGATCCAGTCTGTGGTTGCCTAGTTTTCAATTAGCAACCCGAATAGGCATATGTATCCACTATTCTGCAGGTTCCATTTACAGGTCCACGTAGGTGTGCTATGATATTCAACAGTGAAGCTAGAACACATCTTAGAAGATGATGGCTCAGAATTTGAAGACAGAAGTTGCTGAGAGGCCGCTACATTGGGCTTATACCCAAGCTGGTTGCGGGAACCTGGCTTCTGCTGAGCAGAACATGCTGATGATATTTATGTTTAGCAAGTGATAGTTGTATCACTGAACAGTCAGAACATTGTATATATACACTACTGATACCAGGAACATTCATACAAATTTATAGAAATACCTAGAACATTCAGATTGTGGTGTTAATATGGGAAATCTTTACAACCATTGACACTAGATCAATTAAGATTTCCTAAGTAACAGTGACGATAGTGTTAGAAATCTCTGATTAACAAACAGTTAATAACAGAGGAAATTCATAGTGTGAATTAGATTGAAGACTCTCATTAGACAGTGTTTGCCATGGATGTCCAAACATCTTAGATGCCTTGAGAGATAGCGGAGAAACTCTTCACGTGACTGGAGAAGCATCACCTTGGTGAGGTTGCTTGTCTGGAATACATGGTGCTAGTGTGTTCTTAGCACAGTGATGAGAATGACTATACTCCTGAACACTGATCTGAGTCTATATCACCTTATATATACGTCACACATTCTACACATTAGACACACACACACTTCTCCTACATATACTCTTTGTTTTAATAATTTTTTGTTTTTATTTGTTGAAGCTAGATTTGTCACGTATGTTATGTTGGGGAAGAATGAGAGGGGGCATGATCCAGGAGTGAGTAAGAGTGAGAAGAAGGTGTCTTCAGATTGAGGGAGTGTTGTGGACGGAGTCTGCTGGATATCTCCAGGATAGTGATATGGAATTAAAATAATGTGGGTGTTGATTCCCCTCACTCCAGGGACGACACTAAAGAAGTAAAGAAGAACAAATAACTACTACGACATTCTTTACTTACGACACACACACATTTACTGCATAAGGAAAACCAGCTTGTTTAGCAACTGGCCGTCCACCTTCTTTTCTGAACATGCAGTTCACATTACAAACCACCGCGGATAGATGTAAAAACACAGAATTGTACACGAAATCCACTGCTCTCAGTTCGCTCCAGGCACTTAACTCAGTAACTGGGCGTCGGAAATATGAACTACCAGTCCAAATGAGGAAAATGCGTAAGCAAACTTTAGCCAGAAGCAAAAACCACTCTAAAGGCCTTGATAGCTCAACAGTCTATCCGCCATATTTGACCGGAAGGCCTCCTGTCAAAGGCAATGGAAAGCAAACCAAGAAAATGCTTGTCGAAAGCCATACATAGGTTCGTCGAAACAGTATAACGTAACTCACTTGAGTGGAAGTACAAAGATTGACTCGTATGATTTCCTGTGTCATGTGAAGCTTTAGGAATCTTTGTCAAGTCATTCCTCTGTTTTTGATTTTCACATTAGAATCTTCGTCTACATCAGTGTCTATTCTTGGACTGGCTTGTGTTGTATCCTGTCTCTCGTGAAGCTTCGGCAATCGGTAGTTCCTCCAGTGTAAATTACCTATGTTTACCGTTGAATGCGTGCATACTCTGTCCCGCCAAGATAGATAAGAGAAATAACAATCCACGGACAATGACTGTAAATATGTAGTGTAGTAGTTCACCATTTTGTTGAAAAACTATAATACGGGTATTTCTTCTTCTTCTGCGTTCATCCGGATTTTTTTTTTCGGCCGTGACTGCGTTGTGCCTGTTTACAGCAGAGCTGCGTTTTTGCGCCGTTAGGCCGACACATCCGACTTCTGCGGGCATTTGTTGAACGGGTTAACCTTCACGGGGTAATACGGGTACGAGAAGGGAAATACGTGAAAGGGAGAGAATATGGTAAGTAAAACATATAAAAAATGTTACGTGTCTTTTGCAGGACGTTGCGGATCAGCCCCAAGTTGATATTCTAGACATTTTACTTTCAGTAGTTTGCCATTGCTTTCTGAACGAGAAGTCAAAATGTAAGTACAACTGAATACCGGTGTAGGGGTTAAACCATCAACCTCGCCATCAGGGCACGGGAAGTTGAATAGTGACCGCTCTTATCCTTTCGGCCACGTCAACACCTAAGTTAGATATAAGAAAATAGCAATCCATTGGAGAGTGTATTTAAATATTTAGTACTTCACAATTTTGTTGAAAACTGCATTATAGGTACGAGTAGAGGGAAATTAGCAGGGGGAGACAATAATGTAAGTGGAAAGATAACTTCAAGAGATGAGCATGACAATGATCATCATCCGAGTGCGCCCTACAGGCACACGACAGACATAGTTGAGATCGATTTCCACCGACTTTGATTACGAATGTGCCACTAAGTGATTGACTGATTTACTATGACATGTCGTTATTACTAAGTACAATGAAGATTCTCATATATCGGCGTCAAGAAGTGGTTTACTTGTATCAAGATTTTTTTTTTTTTTTTTTTTTGCATATCCTTTACAGGACATCGCTGTCAACAGCAGCACCTTTCAGCTGTCTGTTGATTTCTTGGCAAGATTACGCTCAGTAGTTTGCCATTGCTTTCTGAGCGGCCGGCTCAGTATCCCGTAAGTCACCAGCGGGGGTCGAACCGCTCCAAGTTCTCTCCCGCTACGAGACTCTGCGTGATAAACGGGATTACGGAAAAGTGTTGTAACCCCTCAGCCAGAGAGACCGGCTGTATCCTGCAAAATGTATAACCGACGTGATCATTAAGGAGACTAACAGGAATACAAAATGTTAGACTTATTGTTTTCGTGTAGTCCAGTGTGTGGTTAAATCCGGCTTTATTGTAGAATGCTAGGATGTACCAACACAGACCGGAGCAGAAATGTATAGACAGACGGAATGTTCTAGATAATGGAACATTGTAATGCATAGATAAATTGCTAGAAGTAGCCAAAAGACCGGACAAACAGATAGACAAACGCATGGATGGACAAGTTGATAGACATAAATGCAGGACACGCATAACTATATAGAAATACAATATAGTCACACACTAACGCGACAACACGCGCGCGAGGATACACACAAACACACGCACACATACATATTTTTATTAATTTTTTTTTAATGTTGAGGTTCATAGAAGAGACATTCATTCATTCATTCATTCATTCATTCATTCATTCATTCATTCATTCATTCAGTAGCATGTCCTTTGAAGAACCTCTCTCCCATAACAACCTTTCGGAAAACCTCTCGATCATAAGCAAGATGTCCCGCGGCCGATACACCCATATGGATATCATTCGCCACATCCTGCACCCATCTTATCTTTGGCCTTCCTCTTCCTCTCTTCCCAGGCATATACTCCTCTATTATTGTTCTCTCCAAACTCTCATGACGTTTCAAGTGACCAAAATATATCAATTTTCTTTGTTTTATCGTCTTTAACAGCCAACCCTCTTCACTATTCAGCTCTTGAAGTATGGATGCATTTGTTCTTTTCTTTACCAAAGATATTCTTGGAAACCGTCTATAATATTTATATTCAAAGGCATTTATGCGCTGTTCAGTTTGTTTAGTAAGTGCCCAGGTCTCACAGGCGTATGTTGCAATGGGAAAGATGCATGCTCTTAAAAATCTAATTTTTGTAGTTCTATCTGTCCCACTCCTTAATTTATTCAGTTGTTTTAATCTTTGAAGAGCAATTGACAGTCGTCGTTTAATTTCTTTCGTTGTGTCACCATTACTGGTAATCAATGACCCAAGATATTCAAATTTTCCACCACCTCCAATTAGTTAGTTAGTTAGTTAGTCGCGGTTCCACCTTCAGGGCAACGGGTCGTCCCCATTATGCTCCGTTCTGTGCCAGTGAATATCACACAAAATACTCCTCACTGCCCTATGTGAACAATGAAATAGACAAGAGTGTCGGCAAGCCAACAGCCCGCACAGGTACACAGTGCATAATGCCGCCGCCAGAATGCCAACACAAAAGTCCTCCACGAGAAATACAGTTCATTGTCGATGGAAACGACAGTCACCAGAAAGACTTCATTGACCCGGGTTTTATCCCATATGGCTCGGTCTCTTTCCGCAGGGCAACCCGCCGAAAGCGTCGCACAAAGCTCGAACTCCGTAGCTCCAGCGACGACTTCCAGGAGTCTCCTGAAAAATGCACTCGTGAATCGAAAAGGCAAACAAGTCAATTCAGCAACAGCCGGCCGCCATCGTTCCGAACATGCAGCTCACGCTACAAACTGCGAATAGATGTAAAACACCACCTCCAATCTTTCCTCATTAACATATATTTCTTTCTCCATAGTAGTTTTATCTGTATACATTATCTTTGTTGTTTTTTTGTTTTTTTTTTGCTATATTAAAATATAAGCTGTGATTTTCACTATTTCTTTGGGTTGAGGTTATTCAGTTTCTATACCATTCAGTGATGTGGATAGTAATACTGTATCATCAGCATTAAAAAAATCTCTGGTATTTCATGACCACCGATATGTAGGGCATCATATTGCTCCCTGGTTATATCATATTGCTCCCTGGTTATATCATCTCTGACATTTCTCATTATATATTCGGCATACATGTTAAACAAATAGAAGAAACAATACAGCAGATATAGACAGATTTTAAGCAAACGAAATAAGAGGACGAACAGATATACTGAAATTCTACATGATGTGAAATTCTAAACAACTGGCTCATAATGTATCGTAATGTGAAATACTTTGGTCATACTGAACCTCGCAGTGACTTAGAACGAAAAGTGATTGAAGGCTAGGTTCCTACAAGAAGAGTTGATACGGCAGGAGAACTAGCAAGGGATCGAGAATGTGTACAACCATACCATTGCACAATTAATGATACACACGAACTACTGCAGCGTACACTTGCCTACCAAGACAATTGTCTTGGCTCAATTCCCAACAGTGACGTGTTTATACTTTCCTGCCAGTACAGCTCTTGGATCGACCTTGTCTCACAAAATTGGCACGAATAATTGTTAGAGTTTTAGGAGAAAAAAAGAAAGTAGAGAGAAAATTACCGCATCATCTTAATATGTTACAGACTAAAATATTTGAAGCTCTGGCACTTCACTTTCCAACGGCAGCATTTGCTATGAAACTGTCTTGACTGCTGCACTACACAAACGGAAGTGCATACATACAAGCACACACGTAAGCACCCATATAAAAGAAATACTTTATGCATTCAACAGACATACAAAGAGAAATCTGAGAACGTTTCGTGTTCTCTTGTTTCCAAATTTGGAAAGCACAGTAATGAAATTCCGTACAAATCAAACAGACAGAGAGCTCAAAAGGTTCCAGACACGTATAACAAATGAGCAGACAGTTTTAATTTCACGACCTTTTGGGTAAATACAATGTCTGTAAATTACATTAAGGAAATCCGCTGTCCTGCTTTTCCTTCCGCTTGTCGGTTTTATATTTTATCATTTCTTGCTGTTTCTTATCTCTTTCTCTGTTATGATTTCTTAGTGTGCGTGCGTGCGTGCGTGTGTGTGTGTGTGTGTGTGTAAGTGTGTGTGTGTGTGTGTGTGTGTGTGTGTGTGTGTGTGTTTTCTTGGGTGAAGCTCATCTGCTATGAGTTGTAATGTATTGCACATTTATCATAAATAAACATATACATATAGATATAGTATTTAAGTTCCTTAAGACGACCAGCGAGTTTGAAGCAGAGTCTTGGATAGTTAGTGCAGTCTGTATGACTTGCTAATCATCATTAGTACTACTACTACTACTACTACTACTACTACTACTACTACTACTACTACTACTACTACTACTACTACTACTACAACTACTACTACTGCTACTGCTACTACTACTACTACTACTACTACTACTACTACTACTACTACTGCTACTGCTACTACTACTACTACTACTACTACTACTACTACTACTACTACTACTACTACTACTACTACTACTGCTACTATTATTAATATTATTCATCTTGTCCGCCTTCTCCTTCAACTCCTATTTTCTTCTTCTTCTTCTTCTTCTTCTTCTTCTTCTTCTTCTTCTTCTTCTCCTTATTCTTCTTATTCTTCTTCTCCTTCTTCTTCTCCTCCTCCTCCTCTTCTTCATATTTATCTTACTACCCAAGAAGCCAAGAGCTGTTGATTGTGGGGATTACAGAACTATTAGCTTAATGAGCCATATAACTGAGATACTGCTCACGGTATCTAAGATACTACTCACGGTCATGCAAGACAGAATTCAAAATATAATTGATGAGTAAGTAGCTGAAGAACAATTTGGGTTCCGCAAAAACAGGAGCACCAGAGAAGCAATAATCTGTGTGAGGATGTTAATTGAAAAATATGTAGGCGTTCAGAAAAGTATATATGCTTGTTTTTATAAGCTACAAGAAAGCTTTTGATAGAGTACAACATGAACGACTAATTACATACCTTCAAGATATAGGAGAAGGCGGGAAGGACATCAGACTTATTAGTAACTTGTACTGGGAACCAGAGGCGTCTATTAGATGCGGAAATAACTATTCGTCGCCTTTAGAGATAAAAAGAGGAGTACGGTAGGGATGTGTGTTGTCCCCAAGCCTCTTCAACCTATACACATAAAGAATTTTTAAACAAGTCGAACTGCCTGGATTTTAACATCAATGGGAGAGTAATAAACAATCTTGGGTATGCCGACGATGCCGTGTTACTAGCAGAAAGTGAGCAAGAGTTAAAATCCCTAGTGGAAGAAGTAAACAGGCATAGTGCAGAATGTGGCTTAGATATTAACATCCCAAATACGAAACCTATGATAATTAGCAATTGACAGGAACGGTCGTCAATGAACATCATAGTAAACTGCGAGATACTAGAACAAGTAACAAGTTTCTCCCATCTTGGACATATAGTAACAGATGATGGCAGAAAAGAAATAGAAATCAAAAAGAGAATACGAATGGCCAAAAATGCGTTCCACGGCATGAAATCAGTATTAACATCCAGAGAAATTAACAACGCATTAAAAATGAGAATTGTCAAATGCTACGTACATTCAACACTACTATATGGCGTGGAAACCTGGACATTGAACAAGCAACTAG
Organism: Cepaea nemoralis; assembly: GCA_014155875.1. Taxonomy (NCBI): domain Eukaryota; kingdom Metazoa; phylum Mollusca; class Gastropoda; order Stylommatophora; family Helicidae; genus Cepaea; species Cepaea nemoralis. The sequence goes on from JACEFZ010028181.1 coordinate 27,166, forward strand.
AAAGTCGAATAGAGGCTCTGGAGTTGTGGATATACAGACGAATATGTCGTATTTCATAAAAACAACAGCAATCAAATACAGAGATTCTAGAAAAAGTGGGAATGGAGAGAGTGTTGATGAAAGAAATAAAACAGCGGCAATGGAAATGTTTCGGCCACGTTAAAAGACATGATACTCTCATAAAAACCATACTGGCGGGCAAGGTTGAGGGCAAGCGAGAAATAGGTAGACAACGATACAAGTGGGAAGATAACACCAAGAGATGGACGAACATTAGCCTGACAGAATGTAGTCAGGGCGAGAGACAGACAGTGTTGGAAATTCTTTGCAGCCAACCTTCACTGTGGAGACGGCAACTGATTGATTGATCAATTTTAGGCTGAATCTACCTTGGAGCTCAGGTCAATTTTTAAAGAATCTTCTTCTAGATGAGGATTCGAACATAACACAACCAGACTTACAGACGATGCTCTCATCCCTCCCACCTCCACCAACGTATCCATGTGGGCAGGTAAAATAAAAGCCATCGGATTTCAATACAGGATCACAGATCTGTCAGGCAAATACAATAGTCAGTGCACTATTGAAGCTCTCGGATCTAATTACAATATAAGTTAGTGGCATGTCCTTTATAGAACGTCGCAAAATCAACTCCAGAATTCTGGCTGTTTTTATACTCAGTAGTTTGTCATTCAAACTACTGAGCGTAATCTTGCCAAGAAAACAACGACAGCGGTAAAATGCTGCTGTTGACAGCGATTTCCTGTAAAGGATATGAGAAAAAAAAATAATAAAGTTTGTCATTGTTTTTGAACGACCGACGAAATCGAAATAAATTACCTTACGGTTGTAAAATAGTATCTTCGAGGCAAAGGCGAGCTGGCCGGCCAACATTAATATGTCGTAACCTAGTCAATGAGTCATTTGTCACGGGATTGACTTCAGCTTGTGTCGGCATACACTTTTGGGGGATGGAACAGACCTCCTAGATAGAGCCAATTAGTCAAATTGTGATTTCTAGTTACACCAAGACAAGATGGTAGTTACCTTCTTCTTCTTCTTCTTCTTCTTCTTCTTCTTCTTCTTCTTCTTCTTCTTCTTTTCTTCCTCTTCTTCTTCTTCTTCTTCTTCTTCTTCTTCTTCTTCTTCTTCTTCTTCTTCTTCTTCTTCTTCTTCTTCTTCTTCTTCTTTTCTTCCTCTTCTTCTTCTTCTTCTTCTTCTTCTTCTACTTCTCTTCCTCCTCCTTGTACATTTTCTTCCGCTGCTTATCTTCTTCTTCTTTTCGTTCCACTTATCTTCTTCTTTTTTTTCTCTCTTCTTATCCTCTTCTTTGTCTTCTCCGTCTTTCTCCCCCTCCTCATTAGCCTCTGCTTCTAGTGATATCTTCGTTTCTTCCTTTATTATAGGGGAGTCTCCGTGGTAAAGTGGTTAAGCCGTCTGCCTCGCACTCCAAAAGTTGTGGGTTCGATTCCGGATTACGTCTTTATATTCACGAGTGCATTTTTCTCGGAGACTCATGGGGGTCGTCGCTGGAGCTTCGGAGTGTGTGCTTTGTGTGACGCTTTCAGCAGAACGCCCTGCGGAAAGAGACCGAGCCATATGGGATAAAACCCGGTGTAATGAAGTCGATCCTTGATTCTTTTTTTTCTTCCTTTATGATTGACGAATTCTCAACATTTTGGGAGTCCCTCTTTACTCCCATTCAATTTGGGATGTAATGTTATTAAACCAGTACATGTTTCCTAATTCCTTGTATAAACCACCCAGCCCAGGCGTGGTAAGTGCTGAAGCAACCGGAGCTTACATAACTTCACGATTTCTAACTATCCAGGGATTTTTAACTTAGGAACGATCACTACACATGGTGCCTCCTATATTGTCACCCTTGTTCGGAAAGACTACGTGTCTGATCCACTACCCAATAACCAGAAGAGAGGCAAGATATATAATATCTGCTGTGTCTTTGTTTAAAAATATTATCAACAACTTTACTTTTCGCCCAGTGCTTAGTGGGTTATTTTGGAACGCCGTACTTCTCTGCTATTCCGTTCCCTGTTAACTCCGTTTTATTGGGGGAGGGGGGGGGGATCTCATGGCCAGTTTTACATTATAAAACCGATGCTATAGATTTAGTTTCCTTATATTTGAGCTCACAGATGCTGCTTGTATGTACATGGCATCAAGACTATATGCGAGAAAACCACGGGGAGATGTTCAATATCACGTCCAGCTTTCGCTTAACGCCCAGATGTTGGGGGTCAGATAAACGCAGTCGTATGCAGATAACGGCAAGCGGACGCTTGCGTGTCACGAATTTGAATTCAGCGATCGATCTATACCTTAATCACAGTTATTAGCTGCATTTAGCCTTTTTCTGATTCTTTCTCTTCAACTCAGTTTATTTTACAATTCACGTTGCCTTGTTATTCTAAGCACTTCAAAATGTCCTGTAATGTTGATGTAGAGATCTCGTGAATAAAATTCTTTATTGCTGGCTTGTTTACAAAATAAGATTATTGACTAGCACTCGCTGAGGACAAAAGAAAAGAAATCCATATGAGAGGAGAATCTTACCAACATATTCGAAGCAATCGGAACTCTCGGTTTGAATTGATAAAAGGGAGGTGCCTTCGGTTAGTCAAATTTTATGTTTTTATCCACGCGTTTTATTCACTATATGTCTAAATAAAGCCTTCGTCTGGCAGAGAGAATACTTGTAGTCTGACATCAAGAAAAGTGAAATAAAGAAAAGATGAGGGAACAGTGGGGAAATTACTGTAATGAATAAATCAATCAATTCTTGGTTGACACTAGTAGGACAGGCCACGGGCAGAATTAACAGAACGCGCCAATCAACATGGGCGGTATTTTTATTCCACAAGCTCGTCGGAACCAGTTTTCTTTGTACTTTTTGGGAAGGATTAATAGCCTCATAAAAACAGGCATTCTTATGTGGGCACTTTGATTTATGTTAGTCAGAGCGTTCAAAAGAAATTATATGGTTGGATTATTTCTGTATTTGTGTGTGTACATGTTGTGATTGCTCCATGTATCACATGAATAATGGGAATAAAACAGTATGACAGGATCGACAATGTAGAGCTCATGGAGAGAACTAAATGAATCCCAGTGAACCAACAGGAAAACTCTCTGGCGCTAGATAGGATACACACTGAGAAAATCTGTGGACAATATAACTAGACACTCTCTTGTCTGAAACCATCAAGGCAAACGAAATAGCGGGAGAGCGGGAGATCTAAACACATATCTTCTTCTTCTTCTTCAGCGTTCCGAGCCATTGAGGTTCTTTGCTGCAGATACAATCCGTCTCCATTCGTCTCTCTGGTTGACACATATGGAGAAGAAAATTACAGACGAAGATGAATAATAATGGGAGTACATGGAGTGAGTTGCAGGAGATAGCAAAAGGTAGGACGGGTTCGCATGGTTTGGTTGAAGGCCTGTGCCCCAACGGAGAAATTAAAGGCAGAAGAAACCGGAAGAAAATATTTCAGTTTCGAAGACATGACAATGTTTATAAGCCAGTTTTCCTTGATGTTCAGATCTTTTAGAATTCCAGTAGTTCTGTTCTTCATGATCCACGATATTTTAAGAATATTTTTGTAACGAATGAGCTCAAAAGCCCTAAGGTCCTACGTCAGTGATCACTCACATGTTGCCATGGGAAAGATTCGTGTTTTCACAAATTGAACTTTATTTGCAAGTATTGTGTTGTAGGTTTTTAATTTTGTTTGCTTGCTTGCTTGCTTCTGTTCGCTGGCTGTAAACTCCAGCGTGAAGTCCTGTATGTCGGATGAAGGCATCCTGTTGTCCAACATCAGTGTGATGTCATACCGGACCTGAGGTTTGCGTGAGTATCCGTTGTCCCATGTCTGGCTTATTGGTGTGCAGACTGGTGGTTCCTCGCCATACAGGCAGACACTCTCCGGCTTCGGAGGAATCATCGATCCTTCTGACTTTAGCCAGGACCCTGAAGGGACCTGTTGCCCAGGATGCACGGCGTGGACGTGTCAGCAGGTCTTGGCCAGTATAGATCCCGGCCCTGGTGCCTTGGAAACACCTCTGCGTCCCTAATTTTGTTTAATCTCTGAATTGCTATGGCCAGCCTGGGTCTGACTTTTTCTGCACTGAATAGAAGCACTACAGTGATATCATATAATCACTAACGTGGAGCCCTAGCAGAGAGCTTAGACATATTCTGGTGAATCAAGATGTGAGAAAATTACTTTGGCGCTTTGTAGGACAGACATTGAGTAAACCTGATGATGGTATAGCTAGCAAGTCCTGCCTCTGGAACCCACAGGGTAGGCCAAAAAGAAGGATCCTTTAAAAAAACATAACACGGAGAAGAGAATTGTAGATAGAGATGAATAGTTGGTGATGACATTGGGGGGGGGGGGGGGGGGGGGGGGGGGGGGGGGGGGGGGAGCTGCAGGAAATAGCGAAAGGTAGGAGGTCTTGAACTGAGTATATTGAGATCGTATAGTCAAGCGGCCGGCTTCGTGGCTTAGAGGTTATGACTTTTCTCCGTAATCTCGTATACTCTCGTCGGTAACATGATGACGGTGAGAATCAGCAGTGGTTCGAATCGCATCGGTAACTTACGGAGTATGTGAGCCGGCCGCTCAGAAAGCAATGGCTTACTACTGAGCGTAATCTTGCCAAGAAATCAACATACAGCTGAAAGATGTTGGTGTTGACAGCGATGTCCTAAAAAGGATATGCACACACACAAAAAAAACAATAGTCAAGCGGGGGAAATAAATGATGAGAGAGAGCGAGAGAGAGAGTGAGCGAGAGAGAGAGAGAGAGAGAGAGAGAGAGAGAGAGAGAGAGAGAGAGAGAGAGAGAGAGAGAGAGAGAGAGAGAGAGAGAGAGATGTAGAGTGACGAAACATGGATAGTCAATAAGCAATATAAGGGCACATTTGAATCTTTCAAAATGTGGCTTTATCCACGAAAAGAAGGAATCTGACGACAGAAGTAGAAAATATAGATGTCAAGAAAATTAGGAGAATAGACAATATAAGTGAATGACATCAAAATCGCATGTATTTTCTACATATAAATGGGACAACTATAGAATGTGTTGAAGACACGGAAAAGATACGGCGGATTGGCATGGTTTGGTAGACGGGCGCGCAAGAACAAAACAACGTTACATGTGGGTGAACAACATCATGAGGTGCATTAGAAGAAGTCATTGTGAGGCTACAGTGGAGATGCATGATAAAGTGCGCTCAGTAATTATTACAACCAACCTTCTGTGTGGTGATGGCACTGAATGATGAATGATGACGCGCTTGCTCTAACTGACGTACGTTTTGACGTAATAATAAATGTTCGAGGGGGGTTCAAATGAAAACTTTTAAAGATTGATAGACATTACAATAACTATCCCATTGTCTTGTAACCTGTCAATATCGTTGAGGATGTCAAGAGTGTTAAGGACATGACATCACGATGCAGACAACTCCGTGACGTCATAGTGACAGTTTAAAGATGGCCGCCCCAATTTTGACATACACCAAAGAGGAGCAGCGCTCTGTTATCCTTTTTTTTTTTTTATCAGTGAAGGGGTGAAACCTGTAGAAATTCATCGGCGAATGAAAGTCCAGTATGATGATGCACGAATTTCAGTCCAGCAAGAGTATGAGCGGAGTAGGAAGTTTTAAAACGTCGTGATGTATATTAACGGGCACAGCAAGTGGTGTATGAATGGTTACACGTGTGACCAAGATAATTTTTTTTTCTACAGTGATCCAAGCACTTTATCGGCGCTGGAGTACTTGCATTGAACCCAGTGGTGACTACATCGAAAAATGATACATTTGTTCTATATTTTTTCAGAATATATTCAGCCAAAAAAAAAAAAAACATTTGAATCCCCGTGGTATTAATTACATACAGCATCATCATAAAGCACGCCATTAACAGAACGTCACAACATCGCCACCCGCTAAAACAATTCACAATCTTTGCCAGTTTTCTTGCCCCATCCATACATGTTCGTGCCGAAGTTGTCTGTGATGCCCCATATCCATCATTGTACTTATCATCTCCTACCTCTCCTTCCAATAACCAAACCTCCCATTATATTTCTTTAACATCTCTATAATGTTTAATATAGACACAGTATTTTAGTTTTCTTCGATGTTAAGATCTTGAGGGATGTCAGCAATTTGTTTTATTCTTGATCCACGATTTTCAGGCAACTTTTCTAATTATATTCATGTACGTCTGAAATGCAGTGCTATAAATAGAGGCAGAATATTCATTCGCGTGCAATAGCAGGCACGTCCAGTACGCGGGCAGATCTGGCGTGGGCTATGATTAATGTCTTCTTATTTTTCTTCTCCACATCGCGCCCTTAACGATTTTTATCTTAACTCGCTGTCATCATTATCATTAAGTGCAATGCCGGTTAGTGTGGGTCATCACGCTTCTCTCATGATTTCCAACAGAATGTAGGAATTCGTATGCAGACATTTTCCCTATGCCAAATAACAACAGCAGGGCCTGCTTATTGCACTAGCACCATATACCATATACCATATACCATATACCATATAGCACAAGCATTGAAGCATGGAAAGGGACCTTTACCTTGACTTTACTTACTAACGATAAAATGCTGTTTTCCTCTGTCTCTCTTGTCATAAATCTTTCCATTTGCTACAACATGTTCCAGTGCTCTCTTCTCATAATGTGGTCAAGATATGTCGACTGTCTCTTTATGATGTTTGTGATAAGTTGTCAATGATCGCCCTAGGAGATACCCCACTTCAGGATGTAGAAAATGGAAATATTATTTCAAAATGTCAGCGAACAATGGGAAGTAGTAAAGAAATCAGACAAACAAGCTGCAGAAACAACCATCTCAAAACAAAAGGATGATGGGACATAAAAAATGGATGACGGAGGACATCTTAAAACTCCAGGAAATAAGAAGAAATAACAAAATTAATCTTACAAAATAGAAAGAGATTCGCGGGACAATTAGGAGACTGCGAAGAGGAGAACAGAAACGATTAAAGCTTTAGAAGAATATGGACTAGATCAAGTCACCAGACTGATGAACACATTAGATGATACTGGAGATATACCTTCTGAATTACGTAACTCTGTATTTATTGCAATTCCAAAGAAATCAGGAACCTTGGAATGTGATCAACATAGAACAATTAGTATAATGAGTCACATCACAAAGATTTTGCTACGAATTATCATGCAAAGAGTGAGGAAGAAATTACAACCTGAAATAGGGGAAGAACAATGTGGGTTTGTAGAAGGGTACAGTAAATGCTGTGTATATGCTGCGAACAGTTATTGAACGTGCTATAGAAGTAAACAAAGATATACACCTTTGCTTTATTGACTACACAAAGGCTTTTGATTGAGTTAGACATGTCAACATAGTGGTTATGCTTGCAGATTTACAAATTGATGGGAAAGACGTTAGACTTATAAAAAACATATATTGGAAACACCAAGCTGCCATAAGGATTGATAATGAAGTGGGACAATATCAGCCTATTAAGAGAGGTGTTAAGCAGGGATGTGTAATGTCTCCATATCTTTTTTCCCTGTACAGTGAAAATATTTTCAGAAATGTAGAAGATATAAATGGGATCAGCATTGGAGGACGAAGCATCAATAACATTAGATATGCAGATGATACAGTATTGATTGCAGACAATGCGCAGGATCTGCAACAATTAGTAGATGCGGTTGTTGTACACAGTGAGCAGCTGGGGTTAGAATTAAATTGTAAAAATACACAGGTTGTGGTCGTCACTAGGAAGAACGAAGTACCACAATGTAATATACAAGTAAATGGGAATATTCTTCAATAAGTGAATCGATACAATTATCTCGGAACAGTCATAACATCGATGGGAGATGCCTTGAAGAGATTAGAACAAGAATCGCCATGGCGAAAGTAGCCTTTAGAAAAACATTCTGAACAATAAAAACATTCTGACCAATAAAAACATGTCAATTGAAACGAGAAAAAGAGGGGTTAAGGGGATATATAGGGCCTGTTCTTTTTATGGACGTGAAACTTGGACAATGTGCAGTCAAGCTGAAAAACATCTGATGGCTGTGGAACTGTGATTTCTGAGGAAAATGCAAAGAATACCATGGACAGATGGAAAAACCAAAGACCAAGTACTACAGGAGACAATTGAAACTCGTAAATTGATTAGAGAAATTAGACATAGACAGTCACATTTTTTTGGGACATGTTATGAGAAGAAATGGATTGGAGAACTTAGTGACAACTGGCAAGAACGAAGGGAACAGACCAAGCGGAAGACCGAGAGGAAAATACCTGGATGGCTTGGCCACATGGCATGGACGAGACAGGAACACTGAGCTGATCGAGTGAAATGGCGAGACATGACCGCCCACGCTTTCCGGCATGGCACATGATTGATTGATTGAAGAGGAGAAAGAAGCATGGTTCTTGAGGAAAATTGCAGGGAAATTGAAAACCAACACAAAACCTGGAATACCAATATAATGCACAAAAGAATTAATGACATCACTCACAAAAGAACACACATCAACGGGTTGCCTAAAACCAAAAATGGCAAAATCGTAATAGAAAACGATCAGATTTTGCATGCGTTGTAGGATTATGTGAAAAAAACCTTTATGATGATACAAGAGAGGAACAGTATGATATTCTGAATAATAATGAAGGACCATCAATTTTTAAGATGGAAGTTCAGAATGTTCTTAACCATATGAAAACTGCCAAGACCCCGGGTCCAGATAGCATTACAACAGACATGATCAATGCTTTATAAGAATATGGAATAGACCAAGTCACCAAACTGCTAAACGCAATATATGATACTAGAGATATACCTCCTGATTTATGTAATTCTATATTTATTGCAATCCCGAAGAAATCAGACGTCCTGGACTGTGACCAACATCGACCAATTAGTATAATGAGCCACATCACGCAGATTTTGCTGAGAATTATCATGCAAAGAGTTAGGAAGAAAATACAACCCAAAGTAGGAGAAGAACAATGTGGGTTTGTAGAAGGCAAGGGCACACACAGTGAACAACTGGGGTTAGAATTAAATTGTATGAAGACACAGATTATGGTCGTCACTAGGAAGAAGGGAATACCACAACGTAATTTACAAGTAAATGGGAATATTCTTAAACAAGTGAATATCTCGGAACAGTCATAAAATCTTATGTTAGATGCCTTGAAGAGAATAGAACAAGAATCGCCATGGCGAAAGTAGCCTTTAACAAGATGAAAAAGAACATACTGACCAATAAAAAGATGTCAATTGAAACGAGAAAAAGAATGTTGAGGTGCTACATAGAGCCTGTACTTTTGTACGGATGTGGAGCGTGGACAATGAGCAAACAGGCTAAAAAAAAACATCTGATGGCTGTGGAAATATGGTTTCTGAGGAAAATGCATGGAATACCATGGACAGACAGAAAAACCAATGACCAAGTCTTACAAGAAACAAATGAATATCGTAAACTGATCAGAGAAATTAGACGTAGAGAGTCACAATTTGTTGGTCACATTATGAGGAGAAATAAATTGGAGAACTTGGTGACAACTGGCAAGGGAAAGACAGAGAAGTAAATACCTGGATGGCTTGGCCACGTGGTATTGTCGAATCAAGAACGCTGAGATGATCTACGACTCTAGTGATCGAGTGAGATGGCGAAACAAGACCGACCACGCTTATCGACATGGCACATGATGATGATAGGCTACTGACTATAATCTTGCCTGTCAAACCGTTTGTGTTAGGTTCCAATTCGCAACGAGACAGATTTTTAAATCTGACCTGACTCCCGAGTCGAGTGAGCCTAGAATGTATGTCAGGGAATATCTTGGGAAGTAAAGAGACCGCTGTAGTCTTGACCATATCACCCATTGAATGCCGGTTGGGCTATACACATGTGGTTCTAGCACCATATACCCAATGTGCCTTAATTAGTGTAAACAGGTCCTTTACTTTCCTTACTTTTGCTTTTCATGTCCAAACTGAACTCATTGACGTGGTACTCGCCGCGGAACGGTTCTCTTTCTGATTGCTACCTTGCTCATTGCACGTCTCAGATGTAGGGGTTTACCATCATCAAAAGCTTGTAAGATAGATATCTGGTGGCTTGAATGCTCAGGTTCCCACTTGGTTCTATAACAGCTTCCTATAGACCTCCTGTCGGCATTAGTGCCAGGGCAAGTTCAGGTACACAAACCATCGTTCTGGTGGGGGTATCTCGTGTACCACCCAAGACAACTGGCATTTTCCGAGAGAACTAGAAGAGTAATGAGGCAAGTAGTTTATGTTCATGAGAGTTGTGAGTAACCGCCATATTCTCCGCATGTGCTAGGCCATGTTTGCATTTAATAATAGTCGGCTTTACATGTCCACATTCACAAATGGAACGTCATTGTTCTTTCCATCAGTTAATTAGTTAGTTAGTCGAGGTTCCAACTTCACAGCAACGGGTCGTCCCCATTATGCTCCGTTCCTGTGCCAGTGAATATCACACAAAATGCTCCCCACTGTCCAATGTGAAAAGTGGAACAGACAGGAGTCTCGGCAATCCAACAGCCCGCACAGGTACACTGTGCATAATGCCGCCGCCAGAATGCCAACACAAAAGTCCTCCATGAAAACCACAGTTCATCGTCGATGGAATCGGCAGTCACCAGAAAGACCTCATTGACCCGGGTTTTCTCACATGGCTCTGTCTCTATCCACAGGGCGACCCCATGAAAGTGTCGCATTAAGCACGAACTCCGTAGCTCCAGCGCCGACTCCCAGAAGTCTCCTGAAAAATGCACTCGTGAACCGAAAAGGCAAATCAGTCAGTTCAGCAACAGCCGGTAGCCATTGTTACGAACATGCAGGTCACTGTACAAACAAAAGCGGACATGTAAAAGCATTCCACGTGAATATCACAGCTCACAGAGTCGCGCCACGCACTCACTCAGTAGCAGGGCGACGGAACCATATACTACCAGTCCAACATGAGGAAAATGCGAAATGCAAACCGCAGCCACAAAGATAAATACTCCAGAGGCCGTAGCTGGTTCAATGCCTAACCGCCATGCTGGGGACCGAAAGTTTTCCATCAGTGCAACTGCGAAATAGTTACTACCTAATGGTTTACGTTACAGCCGGTCAAGCACTGCATAAGATGTGCGAAGCCCGCACAATTGCAAGCATCTTCCAGATCTGTCACCACAGCAACTATTTCTTGCCTGCAATCATATTCCTCATACACGTCGTTTGCAATAATGTCAGCATTATCCCAGTCTTCTCTTGATGTCCTGTAACTGTGAATAGTAAGTACAACTTCGTGTACTCTCCAGATACGACTTCACTTTCTTGACCAACATTTATTCAATCTATTTGCCGTATACGTTCTGGCATGGTAATGACTCTGAAATATTCCCTCTATTTTGCGCTTGCATCCACATTTTTACCTCCATGTGCACATATTTTTCCCACAGCGCACGAAAACAAAAGTTACATATCCTTTACAGAACGTCGCAGTCAATGCCAGCATTTTTTTGCTGCTTGTGATTTCTTGGCAAGTTTACTTACGTTCAGTAGTTTGCCATTGCTTTCTGAATAACAAACACTCACGCCATTGTTAAAAACCAGCGCAGTGCGGTCTGCGTTTCTAAATCGCCGGCAGTTGTGTTTCGCATGCGGTATGCGGGATTGCGAATTGTGTTAGCAACTCTTTCACTACAGCCCCGGCACAGTGCACGAGTTGAAGAGTTTAGGCCAAAGACAGAAGCAAACTCATTCTTAACTCTGATGCCATAAGCTCCCTGAGAAGAAATTGTTCTCGCATCATTTTAGACGGAATATTGCTCCATGTGCGTTATACAATTAGCCATACTGGATTAACTACTGCAGGTGTCACCCAGTTCGGACCGCATCTCTCTAGTTACGCCTCTGAGTCACGGCAAAATAATCTGCCGCAACCCGCTACCGCCCTCACGTCTCGCCTCCCTATAAAATAAAATTCCGAAAATTACCCGGTGCCCATTTTTCATGAAACAGGATAAGTACTAGCCATATCCCGTGGCGAAGATCAGAGCTGTAATTACGGTACAGAAATACACATAAGTGTTGTGTGTTGCTTTTTAAACTACATAAAAGGATGGGAGATACGTTTTATTTTGGTTTTTTTAATCGGTGTTTCTAGGCCTTTTTTTCTTCTGCTTGAGACCCCCCCCCCCCCCTCCTACCCTTTTCATAATAGTGTAGTAAATATGACCCCGTGCCAATACAAGCTACGAACTCTTTCTTCCATAGCAAAGTAATCCGCGACCATCGTTGTTAGCCGGGTAACTCAAGGCTCCCATATTTATTATTATATTTGTTTAAACGTTCAAGTAGCTTTATCTTCTTAAAGTCCAGTCCTGAACAAACGTAGTTGTGTTTTCAGACACGTTGATGCCATCCCAACATATACGGATATTCTTCACAGCTGTTGACTGATGATTAAAAGCAGCTGATCTTGAGACTAATCAAATGTCCCCCCAGGGTAAACTCATCCTTGTTGCCAAATGGCTTGAGTGAGATGAGACACCCTTCAACATGAGGCGTGAACATCTCACGCATCATCATATTCCCTGCCATCTGGCGTGGAAGTTCATGTCCCTACCATCTGGCGTGGAAGTTCATGTCCCTACCATCTGGCGTGGAAGTTCATGTCCCTACCATCTGGTGTGGAAGTTCATGTCCCTACCATCTGGTGTGAAAGTTCATGTCCCTGCCATCTGGTGTGAAAGTTCATGTCCCTACGATCTGGCGTGGAAGTTCATGTCCCTACCATCTGGCGTGGAAGTTCATGTCCCTACCATCTGGTGTGGAAGTTCATGTCCCTACCATCTGGCGTGGAAGTTCATGTCCCTACCATCTGGCGTGGAAGTTCATGTCCCTACCATCTGGTGTGGAAGTTCATGTCCCTACCATCTGGTGTGGAAGTTCATGTCCCTATCATCTGGTGTGAAAGTTCATGTCCCTATCATCTGGTGTGAAAGTTCATGTCCCTACCATCCGGTGTGAAAGTTCATGTCCCTATCATCTGGTGTGAAAGTTCATGTCCCTGCATCTGGTGTGGAAGTTCATGTCCCTACCATCCGGTGTGAAAGTTCATGTTCCTACCATCCGGTGTGAAAGTTCATGTCCCTACCATCTGGTGTGAAAGTTCATGTCCCTATCATCTGGCGTGGAAGTTCATGTCCCTATCATCTGGTGTGGAAGTTCATGTCCCTATCATCTGGTGTGAAAGTTCATGTCCCTATCATCTGGTGTGAAAGTTCATGTCCCTACCATCCGGTGTGAAAGTTCATGTCCCTACCATCTGGAGTGGAAGTTCATGTCTCTACCATCTGGTGTGGAAGTTCATGCCCCTACCATCTGGTGTGAAAGTTCATGTCTCTACCGTCTGGAGTGGAAGTTCATGTCCCTACCATCTGGAGTGGAAGTTCATGTCTCTACCATCTGGAGTGGAAGTTCATGTCCCTACCATCTGGTGTGGAAGTTCATGTCCCTACCATCTGGTGTGGAAGTTCATGTCTCTACCATCTGGTGTGGAAGTTCATGTCCCTACCATCTGGTGTGAAAGTTCATGTCCCTACCATCTGGAGTGGAAGTTCATGTCCCTACCATCTGGTGTGAAAGTTCATGTCCCTACCATCTGGAGTGGAAGTTCATGTCTCTACCATCCGGTGTGAAAGTTCATGTCCCTACCATCTGGTGTGGATGTTCATGTCTCTACCATCCGGTGTGAAAGTTCATGTCCCTACCATCCGGTGTGAAAGTTCATGTCCCTACCATCCGGTGTTAAAGTTCATGTCCTTATCATCCGGTGTGGAAGTTCATGTCCCTATCGTCTGGTGTGAAAGTTCATGTCCCTACCATCCGGTGTGAAAGTTCATTTCCCTACCATCTGGTGTGAAAGTTCACGTCCCTACCATCTGGTGTGAAAGTTCATGTCCCTACCATCCGGTGTGAAAGTTCATGTCCCTATCATCTGGTGTGAAAGTTCATGTCCCTACCATCCGGTGTGAAAGTTCATGTCCCTACCATCCGGTGTGAAAGTTCACGTCCCTATCATCCGGTGTGGAAGTTCATGTCACTATCATCTGGTGTGAAAGTTCATGTCCCTATCATCTGGTGTGGAAGTTCATGTCCATACCATCCGGTGTGAAAGTTCGTGTCCCTACCATCTGGTGTGGAAGTTCATGTCCCTACCATCCGGTGTGAAAGTTCATGTCCCTACCATCCGGTGTGAAAGTTCATGTCCCTACCATCCGGTGTGAAAGTTCATGTCCCTACCATCCGGTGTGGAAGTTCATGTCCCTACCATCTGGTGTGGAAGTTCATGTCCCTACCATCTGGTGTGGATGTTCATGTCCCTACCATCTGGTGTGGAAGTTCATGTCCCTACCATCTGGTGTGGATGTTCTTGTCTCTTCACAAATCGTAGTCCTTGGTGTTCTGGATCAACTCTGAACTGGACCGGCTGATGATATTCATCCATCATCAGTCCATTCAGCATCAATTCTCTCTGTTTACCTCTACCTATTTTTCCACCGATCTTTCTATTGGTCAGGAGGTTTACCAATGCCTCTTTTTTCATTAGATTTTCTTCACATTTATTAATGCATAATAATAATAATAATAATAATAATAATAATAATAATAATAATAATAATAATAATAATAATAATTAATAATAATTAATAATAATGGATGTCTCAAGCGAAGGATACGATCAGACAGGTGTGCCCCTTGGAGAACATTAGGCGAGGAGAGGAGTGGGTCAGAGTGCCAGCCGTGCAGTCAGACTTGTGCAGAGTTATAATCACATTGAGCCGGGAGTGCAGGGAGTGGCCAGCAGGGGCCACAGTAGTGGAAATTCAGCAATTAATTCAGGAAAATTCTCGCCCGGGTAATGTGATTATCTACACGGATGGGTCGGTGTTGAGAGGTAGGAGAAGTGCTTGGGGGTTCTTGGCAAAAACTAATGGTCGGCGTTTGGTGCAGGAGAGCCTGGTGTATGATGACACTACATCTAGCTTAAGAATGGAGGTGGAGGCGGTCAGTGCAGCTTTCCGCTGGATAGAAAACACGATACATACACATATTGTGATTGTAACTGACTCAGAAAGCATGCTGAGAAGGGTGAGAACAGGCAAGCTTCGTGCAGAGTGGCTTGCTTCGCTTCGGAGGTCACGGGTAGCAAGCATCACCTGGATCTTTTCTCCTGGGCATGCCGGTGTGCTGGGGAATGAACAGGCGGACACATTGGCTGGCTCGGCAGAACTTGGTGGAGTATTGATGCATGACAAGGCAGATGTGGTTGCGGCCTTGTGGGAGCACGTGTACACCTCGGAGGAGCAAATGGATTACCATGGTCTGCTTAGAATGGGGCAGCGAGGAGTGACGAGGGGATCTGGCAGACGCTCGACGCTCAGAGGAAAGGCGAGACGGACATATACTCAGATTGCTACTGGAACTATTAGTGTTGGAACTCTTCGCTGGTTGCTGAGGATGGGGACGGAGCGCTTATGGGAATGTCCCGAATGCTGTGATGTCGGTTCCTAGATCAATCAATCAATGCATTTCTAAATCTGTTATTAATCAGTACATATTCAATTTGGTTGAATTGTTTTCTTATCGGGGCTTTTCCATGCATAAAGTCGTCCCTTAAGGTGTATAAACCAGCTGTTTGCAGCAATCATCTCCTCCCGTCCTTTCTCTCTCATTGGGACACAGGCCCTCAACCAATTCACCCCATATCTTATCCTTAGTTATCCCATGCGTATCGTCCCCATATTATTCATTTCTATTTCTACTTTTCTTCTCCGAGTGCATTAATGTCTTCCTCTATTTCTTTTGCCCAGTGGATTCCATACAAAAGCCTTTATAGCTATACAATTTTAAAGTGTTTTAAAGTGCACCAGGTATTCTACCAAGTGCCAACATCTTTTCTTCACCTTTTGATTCGCTGATATTTGTTTAGTTCTCTCCCTGTGCTCCGTATTTGTGATTCTGCCATAACATTTTAGTCATTCTTTTTTGCGCAGAAACCAATTAAAGAATGTTTATAATTTATTAGTAGTAATTTTAGTTGGCCGGTCTCTCAGGCTGAGGGGTTATAACACTTTCTCCGTAATCCCGTTTATCACGCAGTCTCGTAGCGGGCGAGAACTGGGAGCGGTTCTACCCCCGCTGGTGACTTCCGGGATAACTGAGCCGGCCGCTCAGAAAGCAATGGCAAACTACTGAGCGTAATCTTGCCAAGAAATCAACAGACAGCTCAAAGATGCTGCTGTTGACAGCGATGTCCTGTAAAGGATATATTGGGGGGGGGGGGGGATTTTTAGTTGTACTTTTTCTGATTGTTTCCAATCGTCATGTATGTATTTGTCCAAACATATGTTCAAAGTTGAAAAACGATTGTATATCATAATGTATATCAAAGACGAACACAAATGAAACTATATATTTTTCAACCAACGATAAGAGAACAGTATGAAATGTCAAAACTGCCAATACTGCCTACAGCACCTTGGGGTGTAGTACAGGAGGGTCTAGAGCCTGAAGAATTCATGGTGTGTGGCTAGTGCAGCCACCGCGAACTGTGCAGGTTAGGGTTGTCTTCTTCCCCCCCCCCCCCCCCCCCCTCCCCCCAAAGAAAAAAAATCCATCACCTGGATGGAGCGAACCGAAGAGAGTGTGGGCGTGAGCTTCTCGGAGTTGAAGTAGCGCCCGGTCGTTCCAGAGGAAAGAGTTCCTGTAGCTAGGGTTTCTACAGGTCAGCCACCGACCAGTACCAGTCCATGAACAGCCAGCCTCACATATCTCACCTACCTCAGTAAGGTAACCATGAACAGTATTGTGTCATATCAGGCCACTGCAGCCCAGAGATAGGGTCTGACAACCCGGATCGTGATATATCTGGCGCTGAGGTTTATTGAAATTTGAGTACTGAACTTCATTGCCTTTTGGTCCGACACCAGATACCGGAGTCATTTGATCGAAGACTATTTACTTTGTTTGTTTCATCCAGCGTACTAATGGATTCTCTGCATCCAATGAACTGGTTATGAACATTTTCATTGCATGAAGAGCTATTATGGATGACTTGAACTATTAAGTCAACGTTGGTGAACTCGCCAGCCACCGCAGCCTAGACCCGATAGAAGTCCACGGAGAGGGTGGCTGAGAAGTGTCATCCGCTTCCAGAGGGTGACTAGCCCTGCTACCATGCCAGTCCGGACCATTCTTGGGGAGGATCTGCATCAGCCCGGTGAGAGAACGGCGACTGCAGGCTAAAACATGGACGGCTCGAGGATGAGAGCCATAAGCCTACCCTGCTAATCTTGCACCTCTCTATCCTCCAACTGCCTACCTCTGTCTATACCTATCTCCTCTGACACTCTGTTGTAAAATACATTATATCTTATGTTTGTTCTAAACCAGAGTTGAGTCAGTTCATCTGGATGGAGCACAAGGGTTTAACGTCTCTTGAAAGAAAGGTTGAAAGAAGGGTGTGCCCAGAGTCCGGAGGGGTTGGTAGACAGAAACACTGGTACCCCATACCCAGAACTGATTCCATGGTGTACAGTGTGGTAATAGCTCCCCTCACCCCAGGGACTTTATGACAGGGTTGCGTACAAAAACAGATCTTGTGTAGAATTACAAAACCTAAAGCAGAAGGAAATTGCACAGAATAGGCTGTAAGGCTGCTGCTCTGACAAAATTAATAGGTAAGAAAACTTAATAACAGATAGACAGTGTCCATTATCTTTAAAGGAATCTGTGTAAAGGAAGCAAACCTTAAAAACATGCACACCGACCCTTGAGTTATATTACTCGGTGTGACACGTCCCCTCGCAAGAAAAGTTAAAAATGAAACCTTCTTTTTTAGCAATCAATGTTTGCTATGCACCTATCCTGAAATGGATCATGAACAGGGCAATGCATCTGAGGTCTTCACTGCCCCGCACAATTTATCTTGTAGGGTCCCTCCTGTGGTTCACATTTCCATTCCCTGCCCAGCAAACTCTGGTCAGTCTTGAGGGATATTAGATACTCAACAGTTGTAAATTATTTTGTTTTTATTTTGTATAGTATAGAATAAATGCAAATAAAGTACACATTTTCGGTATTGTAACAATTTATCTAGAAATTAGTAGAAGTAAATTTCAAAATAAAATAATTATAATCTCAAAACTAAACAATAATTTTTTTTTCATTATCATTTAATTGTTTTTTCTTTAACCAACATGCAGCATCATAGATTACAAAGAAGATTTGGCATTAAAAAAAATAACTGTTTAATTATATTTCCCCTGACAGGAAGTCATGTCCCTGCAGTGCAAAGGCACAGGAAATTACAAAGAAACTGACAGATTATATACAATATTTGAAGAGGATGATAATATAGTATATATTAGAATTGCTCACCCTCTTTCACCATGGATAAACCACTGAAAACATATTCATGATTCAGGGATCCCCTGGAAATTATACAGCAACTGATGGATGATAACATTAAAGAGATTCGCTGGAAAAGCAAATGCTGGATGAGAATGTTGGGGAGATCTTCATGAAATTATAAATCAACTGATGGATGAGAATGTTTGGAAGTCTCCTGGAAGTTCTAAAACAACTTATAATGCTGTGGAGGTTACCAGGAAATTATAAAGCAACTGATAGATGATAATGTTGGGGAAATTCCCTGGAAATTATACAGCTTCTGGTAGATGATAATGAGATTTCCTGGAAATTATATAGCATCTGACAGATGACAATGCGGAGATTCTCAGAAAATTATATAGCATCTGATATAAGATAATGGGGAGATTCCCTGGAAATTATACGGCAAAATAGATGAGCATTTTGGGGAGGATTTCCTAGCAACTCTATATGGATTATGGCACTGTAGCTTAGGAGCAGTGAAAATGTTTTACAATATCCCATCATGCCGAGTTGAGGATTTGAAATCAGCTGCAGACGATATGGAGGCAGGCTGCCTTGCGTTGATTTTGATTGTATGGGCATCGACTGTTCAGAAAGTAGTGGCAAACTACTGAACATAAACATTGCCTAGAAAATCACAAACAGTCAAAGAAATGATGGGGTTGATTGTAATGTTCTGTAAAAGACATGCAACTAACTATACGCATGTGCCATTTTATACTTTTACTATATGCATGTGCCGTGTTATACTTTTACTATCCCCAGTGTAGATGACATAATCCTGACATTTCTGCTTTCATAATTACACCTTTCATTAGGTGACTTAAAATTATTACTTTTTTACTTAACACTGTGTCTCTGTGGTGAAGTGGCTATGTCACCTGCGTCACACTTCAAAGATTGTGGGTTTAATTTCTGACTCCTTCATTCGCTTCATGAGTGCCATTTTCTCGAGGACTCCTGGGGGTCATCACTGAAGATACAGAGTTCACGCTTTGTGTGACATTTTCGGCAGGCCGCCCTACAGAAAGAAACTGAGCCATGTGCAATAAAACCTGGTGCAATGAATTGGATCCTTTCACCTTTAAACTATTTTACTTTACCTGAATTATTGATAAATGATAAAGTTGCAGAGGATAATTATAGATTACACACCAGGCTACCATGCTCAAAATCATGATATCTCTAGAAATTATAAAGCAACTGACAGATGATATAGTACATGGAGATAATAATTCTTTAAAATGGTGTATACATAACCCACAAAATGTAGAGATTACTCCTCAATTCAAATAACTAAACATGCCCCACTTTAGCCAACTTATTATGTCGTTTTCTTTTCCTTCTTCTTTCATTCACTTGAAATTTGTATTTAACTGTGCAATGTTGTCTCTTGTATGAACTTCACTGTCTTGTTTAGTTCACTCACTGGTCCATATAGTTTATCTTCCACTGTTGTGTCTCCAGGCCAGAAGGTTTGCCTATATATGTCATATTTTGGGCAGTCTTGGAGTATGTGATCTGCTGTCTGCGTCGCCAATCCACATGTGCACATGGCTGATTCACAAATCTTGTATTTTGTATACATGTGGTTGCGTAATCTATCGTGTCCTGTTCTGAGACGCAGAATAATGATTTGTTCTGGTCTGTCCATAAGGTGTTTTCTGTTCCAATTCTTAAGACACATATACGAGGGTAGGATAGAAGTAATGCACCACAATAACTATCTCAGCTAATAATAAAGATAGAAGCATTAAATTTGCACCAATTTAAGTTTATAATCTCTTGAAGGTGTATACCATATTGCACCTCTGTAAACCAATTCTAACCATGACACACGACTGTTGAAATGGCAGATATTAATGATGTACGTTACACGATGAGGCTATTCAAAGGTTTGTGCAAGATGGGTTCTTCGAGCTCTCACAGAGGACCATAAGGCCCAAAGGAAAACAATTTGTTCGGAATTGTTGCGGCAGTTCGAGGACAGATGGGGTAATTTTTTTGTCAAATATTGTGACAGGAGACAAAACTTGAGTTCATCATTTTGAGTCGGAGACAAAAGACAGTCAATGGAGTGGCATCATCCTCAATCACCAGCTGTTCCTTAGGACATTGATGGGGTTATTCTTGTGGATGTGCTGCCAAAAGGTAGAACCATCAATTCAGAAATTTACTTCAAAACACTTTCAAAACTCAATCGTCGTTACTGCAGGGTTAGGCCTCACAAGAATCAAAAGCAAGTGCTTCTCCTTCACAAGGCCACTTCCTCACACTAGTTTGCAAACAAGGTAGGTAATCGACAAAATGTGGTGGAATGTACTGCCCCATCCACCTTAAGTCCAGACCTGCACCATCTGATTTCCATCTTTTCGGTCCCCTTAAGAATGCTATCCGTGGGACAAAGTTTGAAGATAACAAGGAAGTGATTAATGCAGTGAAGAAAAGGCAACGAGAACAGGACAAAACGTAGTAAAGATCTGGGATCTGGTTTCAAGATGGCCTAAAGCCGTTAAAGTTGATGGGATTATGTTGAGAAGTAGAAATGTTTCCTGCCACATGTGCATGGACACTGTGACAATTTCATCTGTATGTTATTAACAGTTAAAGAGATAATAATTGTGGTGCATAACTTTCTGACCTACAATCGTATATATGACAAACTGACTGGCACCATCTTGACTGACGATAGTTTGTAAAAATGAAGTTATAACTCTCCATAATACAAAGCCTGGGCTGAATTTAGAGACCATGTGTTGCCCATGCAGCATGATCCCTCTCTCAGCCTGTCTAGTTTACTCCAGAGGAAAGGTAACAACCAGTATGTCTGGAACAAGGCAAGTTGCACAAGATTCTGAATCAGCAAAGCAATACTATATATATATATATATATATATATATATATATATATATATATATATATATATATATACTAGCTGACCCGGCCGGCTTCGCCCAGGCCCTGGCTGGGCTCTATCTATCTGTCTGCTTGTCTGTCTGTCTGTCTGACCCGGCCCGGCTTCGCCCAGCTCCTGGTGGGGAGCATCTCATTTAATTCATATAAGTAGTCATATAAGCTCCCGTTCCCGACTATCTGTCTGTCTGTCTGACCCGGCCTGGCTTCACCCAGTCCCTGATGGGGAGCATCTCATTTAATTCATATAAGTAGTCATATAAGCTCTCGTTCCCGACTATCTATCTATCTGTCTGACCCAGCCCGGCTTCGCCCAGCCCCTGATGGGGAGCATCTAATTTAATTCATATAAGTAGTCATATAAGTTCCCGTTCCCGACTGTCCGTCTGTCTGTCTGACGACCCGGCCCGGCTGTTTGTCTGTCTGCCTGCCTGCCCGTCCGTCCCTCCGTCTATCCCACCCTCTCTATCTATCGGGTAAGATCTATCTATCTATCTATCTATAGCCAGGGGACTTAACCTAAGATATAGCGATGCTACTAAAAGTTATGCCCCTTTATATATTTTTTCTGATGTTAAGTCATGTAATTTAAATATTAAATTTTAGTAAGTAAATAGCTGAAACAAACAAAAAAACTATGACAGTTGGTTGCACAGGAATGAAAAGAAACCATGTAGAAAATTTCATCTCAATCGGATGGACCGTTCGCGAACGCATAAAGAATGGACATACATACATACATACATACATACATACATACATTGTGTTTTATATATATATATATATATATATATGGCAGTGAATCTTTTGAATATGAAAAAAACAAATTAGAAGTAGCTTGGAAACAGTGGAGATGTGTTTTCTGAGTTGAATGTTGTGAATATCTTGGACTGCCAGGGTAATTAACAATGAGTGCCTGGAAGAGACTAATGAAATCAGAACATTATGTACAACTATAAAAAGTGACAAACAATGTTCTTCATCACATACTAAGAAGAGAAAACCATTGGAAAATATTGGTGGTAAAAGAGACATGCTGGATGGCCTAAAATGGTGCGTGGAGGATTAATAATAGAAATGAACACCAGGGACCAAGATATCTGGAAATGCAAGAACATCTACACTATTGGGCAAGGCATATTGATATAATATATCATTTCATGAAGACATTTTCCAAAAAGATCTACAAATCTTTTTACTTCTTAGATTATCTTCTAAGCCCTTTGTTTCTTCAGCTCGAGATGTGGATTTTATAGAATAATGCTGAAGATACATTGGATAATCTAAATGAACAATCTGGACATTTTGAGGGAGGCTATGTTGCAAAGACAACTTATCACAAACATCAGAAAGAAGCAGTCATCAATTTTGGCCACATCATACGAACATTATCTCATAATGAGACAAAACTGAAAATTGCTGTGACAACTGGAAAGATTTGTGAAAAGAAAGATGGAAGAAGACAGTGAGAGAAATGTCTTGACAGTCTTGTGTCCATGGCCCGGAAGGGAGTCAATACATGAATTGATCCATGCCATCGAAGATCACAATTTATGGAGAAGCATGATCGCCACAGCCAGTTGGCAAGGCACTTGATGATTTGAGTTCTATGATACTGATCTGACAAAAGGCACATTTTGGCAAGGTGTTATTACCTATGGACATTTTACGTACACCACTGAACTGCTGTGTTTTTCAACTATTAAACTGACCTTTCTTTTTTTTAAAAAGAATAATGAATAATGTCACTTTAATTTATTTTCCCTGTTGTTAATATACACTGGACTAGCCTAAAATAATGCCAGTATGCATTATTTTCATCTTTCAGTTACAGATTATCAAATACTATTAGAACATTACATTCACTACTGTATCACCGTGATTAATTTCTTCAAACTTATTGCTAAACTCACTAACACAAGGACTATGAATAAATCACCAACATTAAATGCCTGTTACATTTCGTCATCCCAGTTCAAACCTTCCAGCCATGTCAGATCAGATTGTGATACATTTCTAGCACTCTCCTCACACGGAACCTGTGGTGAATCAGCTGCTCCTGTCTGTCTTTCCTGGCCAGATTGATTGACTGATTCATCATGTCTAGCTAAAGATGCTCCCCACACTTTCTTCATGGTCACAAGACTCTGATATCAATTCTTCATCCAGCCAAGGCATCACAGCACAGACTATACTTCCTGGGTCACGGGTCATGTTTGAGCTACCAGTTTTGTCTGTCTTTCTTGCTAAGTTTACTTGGTGTTCTGGCTGCTGTGCTGTCATGTGTGTGTCTTCAGATTCTTTCTCCTCTGCCACTCTTTCACCTTCTGCTGATTGCTGTGTTGTTGGAAACTGCATCATCATCTAAACGTATCTTCTTGGTGGAGTTGCGCTCAAAGAAAGATGTGATGCTTATTTGCCGCTTGCTTGGTGTTTTCTCTCCTTGAGTCATGCTACTACATTGTGAGCTCATTATTGCTTGTTTTGATTGGATCTTTCTGGTCCAATCACCAGCAGCAGATTTTTTTGGAGTTCCTAACAAAAACATAAAAAATATACTTAATTTTTTTGATTGACACTTGAAGAACTGTTATATGAATCAGCAGTATGAAGAATAACTAAAAAACATACAAATAAATTAAACTGCTATACAGCGAATCAGAATCCACTTAACATTTTAATAATTTCTTTCTGACATTCAATGATAGTGACTTACTGCATACCATACTTTTTATTGTCCATGTCTGGTTACTAACTTGATATTGCTATGTGTCCTATAAACCACATCAACCTCCCAGCATGCACCAAGCACAGATATTGCTCTCATCTTTAAGAAACAACCAACCACCACTCTCTGACTTACCTAACTAATTGCTCTTCCTGCTATAACAGTACACGGTTCCAACTAAACAAACACCAATATGCTGCTACAAACATTCTGAACAATAAAATGGTTACTTCTGCATACTGCCCAGAATTAGAAAGTAGAGAATCATGCTGATACGAATGCAGTTTTTTCAATGTTGGCACTAATTAAATGAACGCTATTCACCATGACTCTCAAAGTGGAAGTCTCTAATGAGGATGTGGATCATGGAAACAGACAGCACATTCGCCCTATACTATGTCTGACAAATGTATAAGGCATTCAAAACAATGTTTGCCCTATACTATGTCTGACAGATGTATAAGGCAATCAAAACAATGTTTGCCCTATACTATGTCTGACAGATGTATAAGGCATTCAAAACAATGTTTGCCCTATACTATGTCTGACAGATGTATAAGGCATTCAAAACAATGTTTGCCCTATACTATATCTGACAGATGTATAAGACATTCAAAACAATGTTTGCCCTATACTATGTCTGACAGATGTATAAGGCATTCAAAACAATGTTGCCCTATACTATGTCTGACAGATGTATAAGGCATTCAAAACAATGTTTGCCCTATACTATGTCTGACAGATGTATAAGGCATTCAAAACAATGTTTGCCCTATACTATGTCTGACAGATGTATAAGGCATTCAAAACAATGTTTGCCCTATACTATGTCTGACAAATGTATAAGACATTCAAAACAATGTTTGCCCTATACTATATCTGACGGATGTATAAGGCATTCAAAACAATGTTTGCCCTATACTATGTCTGACGGATGTATAAGGCATTCAAAACAATGTTTGCCCTATACTATATCTGACGGATGTATAAAGGGATTCAAAACAATGTTTGCCCTATACTATATCTGACGGATGTATAAGGCATTCAAAACAATGTTTGCCCTATACTATGTCTGACAGATGTATAAGGCATTCAAAACAATGTTTGCCCTATACTATGTCTGACAGATGTATAAGACATTCAAAACAATATTTGCCCTATACTATATCTGACGGATGTATAAGGCATTCAAAACAATGTTTGCCCTATACTATATCTGACGGATGTATAAGGCATTCAAAACAATGTTTGCCCTATACTATGTCTGACGGATGTATAAGGCATTCAAAACAATGTTTGCCCTATACTATGTCTGACAGATGTATAAGGCATTCAAAACAATGTTTGCCCTATACTATATCTGACGGATGTATAAGGCATTCAAAACAATGTTTGCCCTATACTATGTCTGACTATATTGTTGTGTACTAGCTCCCACCCTCTTTGGAATATACTTTTCACTTCTACTGAAATATGCATTTCGTGATCAGGATGGTGGTATATACATTCACTCACGCTCAGATGGCGGCCTCTACAATGCTCAGAGATTGAAGGCTAAGACCAAAATTAGGAGGGTACTGATCAGAGAGTTGCTTTTTGCAGATGATGCTGCAGTTACGACCCACTCTGAGGAAGAATTGCAATGTCTACTATCTGCATTCTCCAATGCTTGTTCTGAATTTGGTTTAACAATTAGCAAAAAGAAGACACAGATTATGTCACAAGGTGCACATGAGGTACCATCAATCTTTATTGACGACGCCGAACTAGAGATAGTAGACCATTTTACATATCTAGGATCAGTGGTAAATAGCAAATTATCCCTAGATCAGGAAATCAACATCCGGATTGGTAAGGCAGCAACAACAATGAACAGGTTAAGAAAAAGAGTCTGGGAGAACAGGAAGCTTACTGCCAAAACAAAAGTCCTTGTCTATCAAGCCTGTGTCCTTAGTACTCTTCTCTATGGCAGTGAAACCTGGACAACTTACTCACACCAAGAGAACAATTTAAACAGCTTTCATATGCGGTGTCTGCGAAGAATTCTTGGTATTAAGTGGCAAGACAAAATCACAAATACTGAAGTATTGGAAAGATCAGGTTGTGTGACAGTTTATTCCATGCTCAGTCTTCGTAGACTTAGATGGATAGGACATCTTAGGAGGATGGATGATGGTAGAATACCAAAGGATATCTTTTTGGTGAATTACAGATGGGTAAGAGATCTCAGGGTCGGCCTCTACTACGATACAAAGATGTGTGTAAGCGGGACATGATTGATACAGGCATTGATAATGCACATTGGGAGCAAGTCGCCGCTGAACGTGTTGCATGGAGGGCAAATATCAGAAATGGAATAAAGTCAAAGGAGAAAATTATTGCAGAAAAGTCACACACCAAGCGTTTGAGACGTAAGATGGTGCATGATGGTGGAAATGACCACGTGTTCACATGCACCCACTGTGAACGGACATTTACAGCGCAAATTGGCCTTATCAGTCACACTCGCTACCGCCATAGTTAAAAGTTATTATGCCTTTTTAAAGCACAAACTATCGTCTGTCAAGACGGCAAGGTGCCAATGGAAATGTCTGACGGATGTATAAGGCATTCAAAACAATGTTTGCCCTATACTATGTCTGACAGATGTATAAGGCATTCAAAACAATGTTTGCCCTATACTATATCTGACGGATGTATAAGGCATTCAAAACAATGTTTGCCCTATACTATGTCTGACAGATGTATAAGGCATTCAAAACAATGTTTGCCCTATACTATGTCTGACAGATGTATAAGACATTCAAAACAATGTTTGCCCTATACTATATCTGACGGATGTATAAGGCATTCAAAACAATGTTTGCCCTATACTATGTCTGACAGATGTATAAGGCATTCAAAACAATGTTTGCCCTATACTATATCTGACGGATGTATAAGGCATTCAAAACAATGTGAATTCAAACAATGAGAATTATAGATTACACACCAGGCTACCATGCTCAAAATCATGATATCTCTAGAAATTATAAAGCAACTGACAGATGATATAGTACATGGAGATAATAATTCTTTAAAATGGTGTATACATAACCCACAAAATGTAGAGATTACTCCTCAATTCAAATAACTAAACATGCCCCACTTTAGCCAACTTATTATGTCGTTTTCTTTTCCTTCTATAGTTTGCCCTATACTATGTCTGACAGATATATAAGACATTCAAAACAATGTTTGCCCTATACTATATCTGACGGATGTATAAGGCATTCAAAACAATGTTTGCCCTATACTATATCTGACGGATGTATAAGGCATTCAAAACAATGTTTGCCCTATACTATGTCTGACGGATGTATAAGGCATTCAAAACAATGTTTGCCCTATACTATGTCTGACAGATGTATAAGGCATTCAAAACAATGTTTGCCCTATACTATATCTGACGGATGTATAAGGCATTCAAAACAATGTTTGCCCTATACTATGTCTGACAGATGTATAAGACATTCAAAACAATGTTTGCCCTATACTATATCTGACGGATGTATAAGGCATTCAAAACAATGTTTGCCCTATACTATATCTGACGGATGTATAAGGCATTCAAAACAATGTTTGCCCTATACTATGTCTGACGGATGTATAAGGCAATCAAAACAATGCACTTATTCTCTTAGTGAGTGTAAACATAAAAGTCACAAACAATATGTTGTACAATTTATTGCCTGGCATGTTTCACTGCATCTCAACAGGTGCATGCCGCAAAGTTATATATCATACGAAGTGAATAATACTTCAGCTGAAACAATCAAAACACATAGTCACAGGTATTGCTCGAATGTGGAACATCTGTTATCCCCGATGTAATTTCAAATTTACAATGAATTTCTGTTTGCACAAAACCAGTTGTAACCACCTAATTGCTAATGCCTCACTATATTTGAGCTATCATTTATTGTTCTTCAAATACAATATACAAAACACTTCTTCTTTGTTCACACTATGACTGCATTTGAATAGGTGTATAAGGATTTACCTGCACCCTCGGTTCCCATTATGGTTCAATCACAGAAAGAACACAGCAATGCTACGTCCGATACACCCATCTAGATCTCAACTGCCACATTCTGCACCCATTTTCTCTTTGGACTTCCTCTTCCTCTCTTTCTAAGCATATACTCCTACATTATTGTTGTCTCCAAACATTCATGACAATTCAAGTAACCAAAATATTTCAATTCTCTTAGTTTTATTGTCTTTAGTAGCCAACCTTCTTCAATATTTCAATTCTCTTAGTTTTATTGTCTTTAGTAGCCAACCTTCTTCAATATTCAACTCTTGTCGTATGAATGCATTTGTTCTTTTTTGTATCCAAGATATTCTTAGAACTTGTCTATAACATTTATATTCAAAGGCATTAACTTCTAATGATATGACACTTCTTTCTGATCTACTGGGTAGTGAGATTTGAAACCTAATCTTCTCAGAAAAGGGTGAATAAATCAAGGTCCCCTGTGTATGTTATGCTAAAAATCCTGTGGCAATTAAAAATCACAAATAGTAGGCCATAAGGTTATCCTCCTGGTAAAACCTTTTTTTAATCTACCCCAGGGTACACACATCATGTTAGCTTCATTGAAATCAGTCTTGAGACAGTAAACATTACATTTAAAGTGTGGCTGTAGTCAAATGCACTGACTCTCAGTCTGAGCAGTTCATAACTAGGGATGATGCTCCTCTTGGCAGAGGAATAAAGAAGATATCTATATGTGTCTGAGCAAGTAGTAATCCTGTTTTAAATTCAAACCTTGCAACACTTGAAGAAGGATGATCAGGCTACTTTAATACAAAAAGCTCATATAAAGCTATAAAGTATAAAGCTCATACAACAAGCCAGACAATAACAAGTCTTGACAGAATAACTCACTTGATTTTATGGGTGTCTTGACTTCTGGCACCACATTAATGTCAACGTTGAGTGGTGACAGGGAGCGGACATTAATGTCAACTTTTCCTGGGGATACGCCTGCGACATTAACAATGATGTCAGATGGCATTTCCGCGTCCGCTTGCTGAATGTCAGGGGTGGTGTTATCTATGAATTCAGAGCTAAACATGTCCAGCAAGGTCTGTTGGGTGTTGTCCTGGAAACAAAATCAATTTTATTTTGCACGAAGAAATACATATTTGAAGGGGAGTGGGCAAGAATATGTGTACTAAAAGAAAGATTACATAGACCAAAAACCATAGCTTCAAAAGAAGACAAGACTGAAACAGAACAACTCACAAAATGAGAGACACATAGCAAGAAGAAGATGGAGAATACATAAATGACATATCACAGAGGTCAAGAAAACAGATATAAAACAGATAAACAACCGACAAAGTGAGACAGACAGAGAAGGAAGGAGAGGGAGAATACATAAATGACATATCACAGAGGTCAAGAAAACCGATATAAAACAGATAAACAACCCACAAAGTGAGACAGATAGAGAAGGAAGGAGAGGAGAATACATAAATGACATATCACAGAGGCAAGAAAAAGATAAAAACAGATAAACAACCACAAAGGAGACAGAGAGAAGGAAGGAGAGGAGAATACATAAATACAATCAAGAGGTAAGAAGAAGGAAAGAAGAAACAACCACAAAGAGACAAGAAAGAAGGAAGGGAGATAAAAACATAACAGAAGAAAGAAGAAACAGATAAAAACCCAAAGAGAAGAAAGAAGAGAAGGGAAATACAAAAGACATATAGAGAGGAAGAACGAATATACAGATAAACACCACAGAGGAGAAAAAAAGAAGAAGAGAATACATAAATACATATGACAGAGGCAAGAAAACGAGATAAAAGATAAAACAAAAGAGCAAGAGAAGAAGAAGGAGAATACATAACACATACACAGAGGAAGAAAGAGAAAACATAAAACAAATGAGACAGAAAAAGAGGAAGGAATACATAAAAATACACAGAGGCAAGAAAACGAAAAAAAAAACATAAAGAGCAAGAAGAGAAGAAGAGAGAAAAACATAAATGACAGATCAAGAGGAAGAGAAGAATAAAAAGAAACAACCAAAGAGACAAAGAGAAGGAAGAAGAGAATACAAAAGACAACAAGAGGAAGAAGACGAAAAAAAGAAAACAACAAAAGATACAGATAAGAAGGAAAGAGGGAGATAAAAAGAAAACAGAGCAAAAAACAGATAAAACAGAAAGAACCAAAAGAAAAAGAAAAAGAAGGAGAAACAGAATGAAAGAGGAAAAAAAAATAAAACAGAAAGAACAAGAGATGAACAGAAAAAGCACAGAGGAGAAAAAAGAATAACAGAGGCAAAAAAGAATAAAACAGAAAGAACCGAATGAGACAGAAGAAAGCACAGAGGGAGAAACAAAAGACAAAAGAGTAAAAAAGAGATACAAAAGAAACAACCAAAAAGAAGACAAGAAGAAGGAGAGAAATACAAAAGACAACACAGAGTAAGAAAACAGATAAAACAGATAAACAACAAAAGTGAGACAGATAGAAAGGAAGGAGAGGAGAATACATAAAGAAAACGAGTAAGAAAACAGAAGAAAACAGTAAACAACCAAATAGACAGACAGAGAGGAGAAGGAGAAAAAGAATGACAATCACAGAAGAAAACAAAAAAGAAAACAACCAAAAGTAGACAACAGAGAAGGAAGGAGAGAGAATACATAAGACATATACAAGTCAAGAAAACAGATAAAAACAGATAAACAACACAAATGAGACAGAAGACAAGGAAGGGAGGAGAAAATAAGAAATACAACAAGAAAAGATAAAACAGATAACAACCCACAAAGTGAGACAGACAAGAAGGAAGAGAGGGAGAAAAAAGACATACAAGAGGCAAGAAAACAGATATAAAACAGAAAAAGAACACAAAGTGAGACAGAAGAGAAGGAAGGAGAGGGAGAATACATAAATGACATATCACAGAGGTCAAGAAAACCGATATAAAACAGATAAACAACCCACAAAGTGAGACAGACAGAGAAGGATAAGGAGAATAAATAAATGACTCAACACAGGGATCCAAAAAAAGAAAAAGAATAACAAGCAGACAGAATATAGATCAAGAAGAAATAAAGAGCCAGAACAACCCACAAGGTGAGAAATACAGAAACATTGGAGAGGGAGAATAAATGAATAAATGCCAGAGTGTAGAGATCAAGAGAAAACAAACAATGACTTAAAGGGAAAATAACAAGTGTTACTTCTCTATAAATTGTAATTTCACAGAAAGCTTCCATTTTCTTCCAGGATTAATTTTCTATGTTCACTTGCTTTGAATTCAAGCATAATCAATACTCATGCTACTACTTCTAGTGCACTGGGCTGATACTTTGTGTGTGGATTAGCTTTCTCTATTACCAGTGTTCCTCGCCAACAGGCGAACCCACTCTGACTTCAGAGGTACTCATAATTTACATCCTCAAGTAAAGGACAAGAAATCAACATTTTAGTCCAACTGACCGGTGTAAGGGTTGAACCCACAACATCGGCATCAGCACACTGGAAGTTTAAGAACAAGTGCTCTTATCCACACAGCCCAGTATTTCAGTTTCAGTAAGCCAGCAGAAATGTCTTATTCTGGACTGCTAACAAAAGGAAACAACAAGTTCCAGCAGAAATGTCTTATTCTGGATTGCTAACAAAAAGAAACAACAAGTTGCTGCAGAGAATACATATTAAACTAACGTTACCTAATCAGACAATAAATACCTCTACATAACATCTTTGAACAGATACCTGAAAGAGCACAATTGTTGAATAACTACAACTATGCTATCTCTGTATACTAATCATTCCTTGGAGCAGTAGGTCCTGCAGTAGTTGTCATATAAACCCACAAACACAGTGACTGTGATAAACTCTAGGAGAGATGGGATGTTTTCCCCACTAGCAAAGCTCTGCGTCAGGAGGATAAATCACCCATATATTTAGGCAGCAATGTAGACATAGAAGGGGAACAGACAGAGATATTAAAACAATACAAAAAGTCAAGAGTAGCTTTCATAGCACTAGGGAACAAGTGGAAGACTAATGAATTAAAATTAAACCTAGAAACAAACTTACATCAAATCAATACTGTTATATGGATCAGAAATGTGGAGAAAACTAGAAAACTAACACAATTAGTAATAAACTTCAAACATTCATCAACGGGTGCTAGCACAGACAAGGACTAAAATAAAATGACAGAATCATGAATGTGTAGCTTGAGAGGAGAACTAGACAGTTTCCAGTGAATAAAGAGCTGAGGAAAAACTATGATGCTGGAAAGGACACACATTGAGAAACTTAATAACAGTATAACTCAAAAGTCCTTCAGTGTTGTGCTGACAGAAAGACACAGCAGTGAATCTGTGATTAATGTGTGGTTAACACATGCTCCACACTGTAACATTAACTATATACGTTGTCTTTCAGCAAACAAGGGGTTCATCTATTCACTTCATATTATAAGTAATTCTGCAATTTGCACATGAGGTACTGCTTAAGATGCCAAGCAAGACATTGTGCAACCCATTCTTTATGACTTCTTTGCTTAAATGGAGACTGTGGCAAGGACAAAAACAAATGTTTAGCTTACTGTCAGATGTGTGGTGTCTGTGTCCCCAAAGTCATCTTTGGCCAGCCCAGCCTTGTTTAGCGTATCAAGTTTGCTTTGAACCAGGGCCTTGAAAAGTATGGGATAAGTAACATTACAAGTGGAACAACTGATCATTTCTGCAAACTTAACTATAATCAATCTTGAAAAGTATGGGATAAGTAACATTTCAAGTGGAACAACTGATCATTTCTGCATACTTAACTATAATCAATCTTGAAAAGTATGGGATAAGTAACATTACAAGTGGAACAACTGATCATTTCTGCATACTTAACTATAATCAATCTTGAAAAGTATGGGATAAGTAACATTACAAGTGGAACAACTGATCATTTCTGCATACTTAACTATAATCAATCTTGAAAAGTATGGGATAAGTAACATTACAAGTGGAACAACTGATCATTTCTACAAACTTAACTATAATCAATCTTGAAAAGTATGGGATAAGTAACATTACAAGTGGAACAACTGATCATTTCTGCATACTTAACTATAATCAATCTTGAAAAGTATGGGATAAGTAACATTACAAGTGGAACAACTGATCATTTCTGCATACTTAACTATAATCAATCTTGAAAAGTATGGGATAAGTAACATTACAAGTGGAACAACTGATCATTTCTGCATACTTAACTATAATCAATCTTGAAAAGTATGGGATAAGTAACATTACAAGTGGAACAACTGATCATTTCTACAAACTTAACTATAATCAATCTTGAAAAGTATGGGATAAGTAACATTACAAGTGGAACAACTGATCATTTCTACAAACTTAACTATAATCAATCTTGAAAAGTATGGGATAAGTAACATTACAAGTGGAACAACTGATCATTTCTGCATACTTAACTATAATCAATCTTGAAAAGTATGGGATAAGTAACATTACAAGTGGAACAACTGATCATTTCTGCATACTTAACTATAATCAATTTCTCCCGAAGCAGTTGCCAGCTATGTATGGATCTGAGATGTAATGGCCACATCACATAGATGTAATGGCCACATCACATAGATGTAATGGCCACATCACAGAGATGTAATGGCCACATCACAGAGATGTAATGGCCACATCACATAGATGTAATGGCCACATCACATAGATGTAACGGCCACATCACATAGATTAGGTGGCCAATCTTTCCCCTACCTTCACAGATGGCAAGCCCAGGGATCGAAACCATGTCCGACCATCTACATAGTAATTATGACCATATCTGTGATGAGCTGCACAAGTTTAACACATGTAACAATGAAGCAACAATATTGTCTATGTATTCATAAGTGTGTGGCAGAGGACTTATGGACACAATTCGTAATCCCACAATCGAACACAACTGTGGGTGATTTGAAAGCAGACCCCCTGGCATTGTTGGTTTCCTATACAAAGGTATGAGTGCTGGTCGTCCAGAAAGCAATGGTAAACTACTGAAGGTAAACTTGCCAAGAAATCACGAACAGTCAGAAAATGCTTGGTTTGACTGCAACATCCTGTAAAGGATATGCAGCTAACTTTTTAAAAAAAATCTTATTCACAAGTGTACATTTTATAACTGTGGTCATATAAAATTGTCACATCAAACATAACATGCTGCCATGAGATGGTCCAAAAGGGACACTCAACAATAATTATCATCATCATCATCATCATCATCATCATCATCATCATCATCATCATCATCATGTGCTGTGCTGATAAACATGGGCAATCATGATTCACTATCTCAAATAATCACCAGCCTCAGATTAGATGTGTTCTGGACTCAAGTCATGCTATTTTTGCAAGCAATATAAGTGTGTATCTTTGTGTATTCCTCTTGTTCTTTTCTCATGTTTGCCTGTTGTCACTACATGTTCAAGTTTATGTCTCCTTTTAGCATCATAGCCTCTTTTCTCTTGCCCTAGATTTGGTTTGTCCTCTAGAAAATACTGGAAGGTTATGTTCGATGTGACAAAGTTTCATGTTACTACATCACCCATGTGTTACCGGGACTCGTAAGAGAAGCAAAAAATCGTAACACTGCACCCTATCACGCATGTCATAAAAGGCGACCGAGAAGGATCGTGCTTAGGGCAGGCAACGCTATCACACTCAAATTCAGCCACAAAATTCAACCAACCATGAACAAGTCACATAAAGAAAACTTTCTATACAAGCTGTGACATTTTGTGGAGATTAACTTCCTTTCAGGAGGGAGTCAGCATGGTCGAATGGATAAGAACGCGTGTTC
Organism: Cepaea nemoralis; assembly: GCA_014155875.1. NCBI lineage: Eukaryota > Metazoa > Mollusca > Gastropoda > Stylommatophora > Helicidae > Cepaea > Cepaea nemoralis. The sequence continues at coordinate 62,240 of JACEFZ010028181.1, forward strand.
TTAAACATCCGGTGTGCTGATGCTGAGGTAGCGGGTTCAACCCTACACCGGTCAGTTAGACAAAAATTGTTGACTCTCATCCTTCCCTTGGAGACGTAAATTACAAGTACTTCTTAGTCAGTGTAGGTTTAGCCTGATGGCGAGGGACACTAGTAATAGGGAAAGCTAATCCACACACAAACATCAGTCTAGTGCACTGGAAGAAGTAGTAGCACGTGTGTGGACTATGCTTGAGTTCAAAGCCAGCAAGCGCCCAAAAAAAAAACACTTCCTTTCACAAGGGAAGTCTCCAGGACTGGAGTTTGGAATGTTAAAATAACATGGGGAGGGGAGCACACGGAGGAAACTGCAGGAGACAGCAAAAGGGAAGTCTCCAGGACTGGAGTCTGGAATGTTAAAATAACATGGGGAGGGGAGCACACGGAGGAAGCTGCAGGAGACAGCAACAGACAGGATGGCTTGGTGTCCATTGGCTGAGGGCTTATACCCAAATGGGGGATAAAAAGCAAAAGTATAAGAAGATCCAGGATAAGACAAAAAGAGGATTTTCAAGAAACAACTACATCATACATGTAGGCAAAGATGTTGGGGCTTCAGAAGTATGCTTAGATAAAGAGTGTTGCTGAGATCAGAAGACAGTGAAGAGACATAATTAAACAACTTCATCTTCAGTCTTTGGACTCACTTATCTAATGATGAAGAACACCATGAAATACCTAATTAACATTTGTTAACAAACCTATGAGGTATGTTCTAAAAGTATAGGACCTTTGACTGAGAAAAATACAATTACTCACCTGGAAACCTGAAACCCTAATCCCCTTGAAAGTACTGTTGTTGGGAGTGCACACACTTCTCCAGCTGTCTCACCATTCTCAGAAGTATTTCAGCAAGGCCTCTTTGGGAATTAAGTACAGCATGGCTATTACGTTTCACGTTGTCTACTCGTGACTCAAATCAAGTACTTTCTGTGCCATTTTCAGTTTGGGGAACGTCAAGTATCACATGGAGCCATGTTAGTAGAGCAGGATATAAACAGAAGAATACAGTGTTTGTCCAAGAAATTTTCAATCGGATGGGAAGAATACAAATGAACAGACATGTGGGTAATGGGAACATGGCAGCTTCATCAAGACAAGGTACCCGTTCATTCTTTCCATACCACACTTTCTTTATTTTGTCAGCACCTTGCGGCTATCACCGGCACAGAAATATGGACCATGTATTTAGTGCAGACAGAAATATGGACCCATGTATTTAGTGCAGACATAAATATGGACCAATTCTGTTCAATGCAGACAAAAAACACAAATACACAAACAAACATACCAGATGTAGTCGTCTGCTGTGTGTTGTGCAACTAAATACTGGATACTGACAGAGTCCTTCTGACCAATACGATGAGCTCGGTCTTCAGCCTGTACCAAGATCTGCAAAGTTAAACAACAAGCAATGTTTACAGCATTTTGTACTATTGCTAGGATTTATACAGACTAAGTTTGGATGAATCTAAGTTAGTATGGGTGGCAGAATAGAATGGCAGATGGGCAGACATATCCCAGCTTGTTATTTTGTCCTGTCAACCTTACCTGGACACACCCTTTTAGGTGTATTCACACCATCTTTGAGTACTTTAATTCAATAAAATCTTCCCTACAATCAAGACCTCTTTGTTTCAGATAAGTGCTCTTCTTTTATAGTCCACGCTATATGGCGCTGGTGATCATGTATGTCCACAACCTTCTGTCTTGTGTACTGCCAATAATTTCTACCAGTGTCCTCCTTGCTATGAAGTCAATCTATCCAGTATATTCTCTCTCAGTCTCCCCTGCCTCTCTCTGTGTTCAACTTTCCCAATGTCATGACGTACGTCAGCTTTTCCATTCTCATAAAGTGCCCAAAGAATGTGGACTTCCTTCAGATCTTGACTTTGCTGACGACATTGCCCTCCTGTCTCACATATGGAATCTGGACTTTGCTGACGACATTGCCCTCCTGTCTCACATATGGAATCTGGACTTTGCTGATGACATTGCCCTCCTGTCTCACATATGGAATCTGGACTTTGGTGATAACATTGCCCTCCTGTCTCACACACGGAATCTGGACTTTGCTGATCACATTGCCCTCCTGTCTCACACACAGAATCCTTGCAGGATAAACTAACAACACTAGATGGGAGGTCACAACAAACTAAATTTAAACATTCATAGAGGAAAGATACAGACCATGAGAATAAATCAAGCAAATGGTAACGTGATCTCACTTGAGGAAACCTCACTTCAAGAGACAGAATCAAACACCAACTTAAGTAGCAATATAGACAGAGACCCAAATGAATACCAATGAAGAAAAAGGTGAAGAAAAGATGCTGGTGCTGGAAAGGTCATACATCGAGAACACCCAAGAACAGTTAACTAGAAAAAACTCAGTCTGGAACCCACAAGGCAAAGGAAATAGAGAAGACTCAAAACTCATGAGGAAGAGATGTAGAAACAGACATGAGTAATATGTGAATGACATGGACAGAGCTGCATGGACAGCTAAAGATAGGAGTGCTTGAGGTGAGGTGGTTGAGGGTCTATGTCCCAATGGAGGATAGGGGGGAAAAGGGAGAAGATACATGCACAGACAGACTGACTGGGATTATAGCCAGGTTGGAAATGTCTTATCCAATGGTTTAGGGCATTTCATAGTCCATCAGATTCACGTTAGAATATTTTAGTTCATGATGTATGCAAGTGTATTTGTGTATGAACATGTGCATCTGTGTGTGTGTCACAGACTCACTTTAGTATACTGTAGTTCACGTATGTATGCAAGTGTATTTGTGTATGAACATGTGCATCTGTGTGTGTGTCAACAGACTCACTTAGTATACTGTAGTTCACGTATGTATGCAAGTGTATTTGTGTATGAACATGTGCATCATGTGTGGTGTATCAACAGACTCACGTTAGTATAATTTAGTTCATGTGTATATACAAGTGTATTTTGTGTATGAACTTGTGCATCTCTGTGTGTGTGTGCGCGTGTGCATGTGCACGTGTGTGTGTGTGTGTATGTGTGTGAACAGTCTCACTTTAGTATACTTTAGTTCATGTGTGTATGCAAGTGTATTTGTGTATGAACCTGTGCATCTGTGTGTGCATGTACATGTATACAGACGGATAGGTTCAGATTATAACAAAGCAAACTTATTTACACATGCTATATACTGTTTCTGCATGAGCCTGAGGCTGCTAACAACACAACTTGTAATGACAAAATATTAACAGATCAGTTACTCAGATAACATACAAAACATTGGATGAAAACAATACACATTCATCACACAAACCCCAGGGTTCCAGAACAGCTCCGCGAAGACAACAATATTAGCTGCCGACAGGTTCAAACCAGCATTGGCAGCAGTGATTGAACAAAATGGCCACCTTGTAACTGTCACAGGTCTGAAACTTACTGCAGAAAAGGTTACGCTGTTCTGATGAGGTTCTTCCATCAATGCGGATGTACTGAACATGCGAGGCCTGAAACCCAACAAATGAGTATATACAATAATTGTACGAGATATCCATGCTGTGTTGCCAATTCACTTCATTCAGACAGAAGTAGCAATGCTTTTCATACAATTTTAAACATAGAAGCCATAAACAATAGACTGCACAATTTACTGCCTGGAATATTTTGCTGCACCTTTTCAGGTGCATACTTCAGAGTTATACATCGTATGAAGTGAATAGATTAATCATATTTTAGCTGATATCATCTTTTTGTTTAAAGTCGCTTAAAAGTCGACAGGGTCGACTTCATAGCACCGGGTTTGTTTATCCCATATGGCTCGGTCTCTTTCCTGCAGCGTGGAAAGCGTCGCACAAAGCACGGACTCCGTAGCTCCAGCAACGACCCATAGGAGTCTCCGAAAAATTTCACTCGTGACCTGAAGGGCGCGGCCCGGAATCAAACCACAACCTTCGGAGCCTGGGTCAAACGGCTTGACTACTTTGCCACGGAGACTCCCTATTTCATCTATTCACTTCATATGACATGTAACTCTGCAGGAATATGCCAGGCAATAAATTGTCAAATCTATTTTGTGTCTTCTGTGTCTAAATTCACTAAAGGAATGCACTGTACTGAATTCATACTAGTTATTAGCAAGTTTGGCACATGTTCTGTTTAAATGTGAATATTTAAAAAAGTGATTAATTATATCATTAGCAAGGCAACTATTTTCATTACAATTATTTTAGCAAAGTTTACTTTAATTTCACTGGAAGTTACCATCTTCTAACAATCACTTGCACTGCTCAAAAAAAAACTATGAAGTGATGACTTCCTTATATATCAAATAACCTACGAAGTGACGACTTCCTTATATATCAAATAACCTATAAAGTGACGACTTAATTATAAAATAATCGGCAAAATAAAGAATTTCAGTTCCAATTCTGAAAAGCCCAATATGTTCAGAGGAATGGATAATCTGGCCAAATCAATTTATAATAACCATGTACGAATTGGTAACCGGATATCAATGTTAAACAAATGGGAACACAGTGATACGTTATCACAATGTTTTTTTAACAAAATGACCATTAAAAACAGTAGAGAGCTCTTGTCCACTCCTGGAGACATATTGGGTATATGGTAAAGAAACAAGTATTCTTTTGCTTGCCTTAAGCTATACTGGTTATCTGGCGGCTGTACCATATTTTTAGAGACCAATCAGCACTGCATGGGTGATTTGATCAACACTTTACTACTCAGACCATTTCCTGATGCCCATTTTAGGCTGGGTCAACCGGGGAGCCCAGATTAATTTTTAAACTTCCCGCCTCGATAAAGATTTTAACACATGGCCACTGGTCTGCATTTATGTGTGCTAGCACTGAGCTCCCAAAATGACCATATACATTACTATTTTCAAAGCAAATCGGTGTTATTAGATGTTTATGCAATTATTCTCAGTGATATTTACTACCCTAACCCAGCTGCCTTCCCACGTTGCATTGATTATGCAGGGATTGTATTATACTCTCTTTTGCCAGTAAATAGCAACTAAATGAATTTTGTACTGGCATTTTTTTTTAAATTGTATGGCAGGTTAATGTAATTTCTAGAACATAATTATGTCACCAGTTTCCTTTCATCATCCGAAACAAAACAAATTTGTGTATTGTTTTTAAATATTTTTAAGGGATAAGAATCCAGTTCATATATATTATTTCCAATACAAAAATTAGTTAACTCAAAAGCAATTAAAAAATTACAAACTGACAAAGTTGATATCTTTCTTTGCTCTTTTTGTTGGACATAAATAGGTATATTAAACTCCTGCAAGAAGAAAACAAAAAAAAAGAAACGTACTATTTTTCATAGCAGACTGTTCGCATATTTTTGGCTACTTAAATCCTATCTGGCAACCCACTTTTAACTCTGCAGCCAACGAGCGCCTTTGCAGCTGGCAAAGCCACCTTTTCTGCCCCACATGGCATAGAGTAGTTGTGTTTTTTTCTTTGTTTGCTGTATTTCGTGTGTTAGCTATCTGTGGTGTCCTGTCCTTGACAAAGATTCTGAGAATCGAAACGTCGGCCGTCCTGTGTGTCGTATTGTACAGCGTTTGTGTGTATTTTATTTTATTTTATTTTATTATTCATTTTATATATTATTGAGTGCTTCTGATTTCGGATTTTCACCTGTATTTCGCGATACGATGGATCTCCTTGTAAGGTATGTGCAACGCTGTTGATGTTTAGTACGTTTCTTCTCACAGGAGTTTAATATACCTATTTGTTTCCAATTCATATTGTTATATCCTGCTGCAGCCGTGCTTTTTCTTTCTATTCTTCTTCTTCTTCTTCTTCGTTCATCCGGAGTTTTTTTTTCGGATGTGATTGCGTTTGTGCCTGTTTACAGCAGAGCTGCGTTCTTCCCGCCGTTACCCCCGGGACACATCCGACTTCTGGGGGCATTTGTTGCCCGGGGTTTAAACCCTTTCCCCGGGTTTCTTTCTATTCCTATCTTTTTGTTGGATTTGGCTTGCCAGAAATTTTTTTAAAATACAGTGCAAACTTTTAAAAGGCGATCTCAGATGTAGCGAATTTATGTTGTGAAGACAATTTGTTTATCCTGGCAATTTTTGTTCTTTTTCTTTGTAACAAATGTCCAGTTAAGTGAATCTGTTTATCATGAATTTTTGGATATGCCGAACAATTAAACATCCCGACTCTATAATTTGATCTGTTTACGGCTAACTTTTTCACATACCGGGACATCTGTACAACTTTTTGGCTATTTTAGGAAATCATGCACTTAGTCAGTAATAGACTAATAGTTATAGTTATATGTCTAAAAATAGCTGGAAAGTTAAAATCCACATCTTTGAAAAGAAAGCTTGATCTATTTCAAGAAGTGGAAAATAGTGGTAAAAAGAAAAAGGAAACAGCAAAGGAATTCCACATTCCAAAATCAACACTTCAGGAAATCATAAAAATAAGGATCAGTACAGACATATGTTTTATGGTGAACAAGTTGATTGTCACAGAATGAAGAACTAAAAAGCAGCGTTGAATTTAAGAAATTTTTATTAACTCAAATACGGGTACAAAGATACAGAGGGAAATTTCAGCTTTTTCATTTCAAAGTGTAAAAAGTTCTATTATTCTCTAGATATTTGTGCCAACTTTGTATATTACACTTTTGGTGATTTATATATTTTCTTTTGTCATACATCTGTTGTATTCAACATTAAATTTATTATTGTATTGTACGATGTAAATGCATTACTATATCCTTGAACTCTTCTCTGGATAAGAGGTATTTTGTGATAAAAAGAACTATTTCTTGGGTCTCTGGTGAGTTCTCCTTATCAGGTCTGCACTGTACTATTATCTCCTCTTAAAAATGAACTGTTTGGATTAAACTGTTCAAAATTCACTGGCACAGGACCAGAGCATAATGGGGGATGACTGTTGCTGTGAGTTGGAAACCGCAACTAACTAACTAACTAACTGTTCAAAATCTATCCAACTATGCATGTCTCATAATATTTAAAAGGTTGAGATTTTTACAAAAATACCAAATATAGTATGAAAAGATCTCAGAAGTCAAAACTCAGATTTGTGAATGAACCATGAAAACTCAATGGCAGCTGACCTGAGACTTGATGCCATCCTCCACACAATCCAGCATCTCCTTGTGATGTGCGAACACCAGAAACTTCTTCTCTGCTTCAATCAAGTCCAGAACATAACCCCTGTTCATTTATCCACAAACAGAAATACATTTAGTGAACAACATGGTTAAGTAAGTTCATGAACTTGTATAAAAGTACAAATAGAAACATCACCCCTGTTCATTTACCCACCCGCAGAAATACAGCATTTAGTGAACAACATGGTAAGTTCATGAACTTGTAAAAACAGTACAAATACAAAACTCACCTCTGTTCATTTACCCACCAGCAGAAGTACAACATTTAGTTAAAAACCATGGTTAAGTTAAGTAAGTCAATGAACTTGTTTAAACAGTACAAATAGAAAATTCACCCCTGTTAATTTATCCACCCGCAGAAATATGCCATTTAGTGAACAACATGGTTAAGTTAAGTTAGTTCATGAACTTCTACAAACAGTACAAATAGAAACATCACCCCTGTTCATTTATCCACCTGCAGAAATACAGCATTTAGCAAACAACATGGTTAAGAATGTTCATGAACAAATGCTACAAACTGTTAAGTTTAGTTCTTCTTATGTCATATCCATATTCATATGTGGTTTTACTAATTTCAGATAACTAAAACCATTTTTTTTCTTCTTCTTCATACACCTTCAGACATCATACGAATATATCCAAAGAAAGCAGCAGTCAACTTGAGCTTGTTGACATCTCCATAGATTTTCTGTTCAAATTGAGCGGTGTAAGCCAAAATACTTTTCTCTGTTCTGCAAATATTGGACATTCCTGCAACAAATGTTTAGTAATCATCCCACATGTCTCTATTTCCCTCTCTCTCTCTCTCCTCTCTCCCAAATCCTACTTCAAATAATTTATATTTACTTTCTCTAATCTTTCTCAATTAATACAAAAAAGCACCTATCTTCCATTATACATTAAATGCTAAGTATGCACAGCTTCCCTTACGACGTCTGTTTTCTCTTGCTAATATACACAAACATGTGTGAACCACAACTGCGTAAACAAAAAGACATTATAGTCTCTTTAAAACTACCATAGTAATACCAACAACAGTGTGTTTATTTCAGCTGTAAGAAAACCCTATGTTGTTTTAATATATGTTGATTTATTTCAATTTCTGTATTATGCATGTGAAATACAGCAAAAAATGCCAGCCATGAACAGCGAAAATTATGTCTGTGTCTTCATTATTCAAATAGAACTAAGATTCTAGCCAGGATGTATTGAACCCTTTACCTCACGGCTGACAGCTTTGCTTTGCATGTTTCATGGAAGTACTCCAATAATGCCCCTCGTTTCTTCATGCCCTGTGAAAGTTACATACAAAACATTAATTAATTTATGCAAACAAAGTCATGTACGAGGGTCGTTAAGAAAGTAATGTACTATATCGTTTTTCTAAGCTAAGAAGATAGAAGCATGATATTTTGCACACTTCAAAGATAGCATGTGCCGATAATGTGCACCAAATTGCAACCAAACCGGCCAAATAATATGGCTGCCATAAACCATTGAAATGCAGCGTGTTAACAACTTACGTTATAAGCAGCGAAATGTGATAGAATTTCACATTATAGAGAAGAGAACTGTTGTTGACATTCACAAGCCATTTCTTCTGAATCGTTGGAGCGTTTCAAAGCTGATGGAGAGAACTTTTTGGCTAAGATCGTTACAGGTGATGAAACCTGGGCACATCAGTTTGAACCTGAGACAAAAAGACAGTCAATGGAGTGGCAGCATCCACAATGACCACGAAGAAAGAAATTCAAGACTTCTTCAGCTGGAAAGGTCATGATCACTGTCTTTTGAGACATAGGTGTGATTCTTATGGATTTTATGCCAAGAGGATTGACGATCAAATTGCAAGCTGACATTAAGACATTGAAAAAACTCAATCGTTTTTTCAGAGTTTGCCTGCACAAGAATCCAGCAGACCTGCTTCTCCTTCACAACAATGAGCAACCTCACACAAGTCTCGCAACATAGGAAGCAATCACCAAATTGTGCTGGACTGTACTACCCCATCCACCCTTAAAGATGCACTCAGTGGGACAGGGTTTGAAGATGATGAAGGAGTGATTCATGCAGCAAAGAAATGGCTACATGATCAAGACAAAATCTGGTATGGGCAAAGTATACATGTGCTTGTTTCGCATTGGCCTAAAGTCGTGCAAGTTAATGGGGTTATGTTGAATATGCTGATGTTTACATGACATATCCATATATATTGTATATACATTTCATGCTTTTTTAATAAACAGCTCCTGCGAAAAACAATGCACTACTTTCTTAACCGGTCTCCATGGCCAAAGGCTTGCGAACACGGTTCGTGAGTCGCTTACCGGGCGTTTGAAACTCAGCGGCGACCGATTTGTGCAGCAGACCGTGTCACGTGTTATAACGGGTTGGTATGGGAGCCGGTCGTTCAGAAAGCAATGACAAACTACTGAACATAAAACTTGCCTAGTACATCAACAGCAGCTGAAAAATGCTGGTGTTGACTGCAACGTCTTGTAAGGGATATGCAACATTTAAAAAAAAACTTCCTTAACGCCCCTCGTATTTCACAGTAAATCTTGTTCTCTGTCATGCTGTATTATCATCATCATCATCATCACTAGTGTACTATGACCACCACTACATAAACATAAGCATGTGAACTTAAATTGTTTCCTTTCAGAAAGCTTTTGATAGTGAATATCGTTTGTTCTTATTATGATTGTTACCTTAGCACTTTGTTACTGTTAATTAGGATTCCAATCCATTACTGTGGTTCTTTAAAAAGATGCAACAATCTGACTTGCATACTTCCTAGAAAAATCAAATGTACGTATATACTGGTCAATAACAAGTATGTCCGACATCAGACAATAACAAGTATGTCCCATACTGGGCAATAACAAGTGTGTCCCATACAGGCATCTCCATCCACACACAAGTTGCACCAGGACTCACCTTCAGTTTGCCTTTACTCAGTATCTTAGACGCTGTTTTCAAATCTTTGTGTTTGTGCACAGAGCTAGGGTCAAGCAGGATCACTTGTCTGTATTTAGAAGGAAGTTGGGACAAAACATCTTTTTTCTCCCGCCTAAAACAGGTGTGAATAATATGTATAGAAGAGATTATTCAGAACAAATTAATATACTTAAACATCAGACTTGTTTATATAAATATTACAATTACACATCATATAAATAAACATATCAAATGCCTCAGGTTGTGAGTAGGGTGAGGACAGGCAAGCTTTGTGCCGAGTGGCTTGCTTCGCTTCGGAAGTCACGGGTGGCAAGCATCGTCTGGATATTTTCTCCGGGGCATGCTGGTGTGCTGAGGAATGAACAGGCAGACAGATTGGCTGGCTCTGCAAAACTTGGTGGAGTATTGATGCATGATAAGGCAGACGTGGTTGCAGCCTTGCAGGAGCACGTGTACACCTCGGAGGAGCAAATGGATCACCATGGTCTGGCAAGAATGCGACAGCGTGGAGTGACGAGGGGATCTGGCTGATGCTCGATGCTTAGAGGAAAGGCAAGACGCACATATAATCAGATTGCTACTGGTACTATTGGGGTTGGAACTCTTCGCTGGCTTCTGAGGATGAGGACAGAGCGCTTATGGGAATGCCCCGAATGCTGTGATGTCGATTCCTAAATCAATCAATCAATCAATCTATCAGCAATCAGAGCTTCAGTGCCCTCTGTTGCATTTCCCTAATGTTGTTCTGGCAGATAAAACCAGTGCCCTGTGTGGCATTTCCCTGACGTTGTTCTGGCAGATAAAAATAGTGCCCTAAATCAATCAATCAATCAATCAATCAATCAATCAATCTATCAGCAATCAGAGCTTCAGTGCCCTCTGTGGCATTTCCCTAACATTATTCTGGCAGATAAAAACAGTGCCATGTGTGGCATTTCCCTAATGTTGTTCTGACAGATAAAACCAGTGCCCTGTGTGCCATTTCCCTGACGTTCTGGCAGATAAAAACAGTGCCCTGTGTGGCATTTCCCTAACATTGTTCTGGCAGATAAAAACAGTGCTCTGTGTGGCATTTCCCTAACATTGTTCTGGCAGATAAAAACAGTTGAGTCAGTGCAGATTATCATGACAGTAGTCAGGACATACACTTGCCTGCTGGCCCCGTGGTCATGTGTTGGGATCCCCTTCTAAGCAAACATTTTCTTTACATTGACGTGGACTCCCAGGTTGACCTGGCCTAAAAGTGAATACCAGAAATTCTTCTGGGAAGTGAAAGCAGTTGGCATGGGATTCCCATCACCCACCAAGTGTCTACTGGTCTAGAAATACGGTGCTGGAACCATATACCCAACATGCCTCATGGTGTAAAGGGGTTCCTTTACTTGTTACCTACATAATCTGGACATGGCTTAAGGTGCTCAGATCTCCTTTGTAACAAATTCATACTCAACATGCCTCATGGTGTAAAGGGGTTCCTTTACTTGTTACCTAAATAATCTGGACATAGCTTAAGATGCTCAGATCTCCTTTGTAACAAATTTGTCAGTGTACAGGAACACACTATACCAGTGTATTAACCCCCAAAAAATTAAAACCACAAGGTATTTGTACACCTAAGGCTGCAAGAGGAAAGATTAAGGAACAACATTTTAATTTGTTAAATTCTTCTTCTTCTGTAGGGCACCTGGTCTAGAGCAGACATTAGTGAGCATGACTCTCCACTCCTCTCTGTTATCTGACATTTTGATGAAATTGATGATCTTATATTACTATCTGTTGCCCAGATGTTAATGTTAAGGCCATACACATACTGAATGTTTGCAACATTTCACTACACTTTGCATGTAGAACAAATGTGAAAAATAAAGTAAATGACATCATGAAAAAATGTGCTAGAAGATTATTAAATTAGTTGCAATAGTCACTGCTATGGTCTAATGCTGTTTAGGGGAAACTGGAAAGTACCAATGAAGTATTCATTATAACAGGTGTTGGAAATGTCCACCACGGGCTTCAAGACATAACTCCACATGTCTCTTCATAGTGTCAAATACCTTCTGCAACGTGTCTGTTGTTATTTCTTGAATGGCAATTCTGAATGCTTCTTTAAGGTCTTCAAATGTGTGTACATTATTTTTGTAAGCATTTCCTTTCATGAAACCCCGTAGATAATCATCTAATGGAGTTAGACCTGGAGAACGAGCAAGCCAAATTCCACGTGATTATGCGCTTTGCAAAAATTTCTTACTGGAACCATACTTCTTCAATTTCACATTCATTCAGTTGTTCTAAAAAGGTTCCAGAATGTCAGTACGGTACCGATCGGCATTTATAGTGTTGTTGAAGAAAATGGGTCCAATAAAACGATTTCTACTGATGGCACACCATACCCCACTTTTATCATTGCGTAGAGGTGCAAGATGAAAAACATACTGACCAATAAAAAGATGTCATTTGCAACAAGAAAAAGAGTGTTGAGGTGCTACATAGAACCTGTGCTTTTGTATGGATGTGATGCGTGGACAATGAGCAGACAAGCTGAAAAACATCTGATGGCTGTCGAAATGTGGTTTCTGAGGAAAATTCAAAGAATACCATCGACAGACAGAAAAACCAATGACCAAGTCCTACAAGAAACAAATGAAAGCCGTAAACTGATTAGAGAAATTAGACGTAGACAGTCACAATTTTTATGGTCACATTATGAGAATAAATAAATTGGAGAACTTGGTGACAACTGGCAAGATCGAGGGCAAGAGAACAAGGGGAGGGCAGAGAAGCAAATACCTGGAAGGCTTAGCCACATGGTAAGGTCGAGACAAGAACACTGAGCTGATACACGACTCTGGTGATTGCGTGAGATGGCAAAACATTACCACCGACTCTTACCGGCGTGGCACATGATGATGATGAGAGGTGCTTTATGAAATGCATTAGGATTAAAAATGCTCCAAATACGATTATTTTGGCTATTGACATATTCAGATAGATTAAATCACCCCTCATCTGAGAATAATGTTACATCTCGAGAATTGACTTGTCTTCTTTAGCTAAAAATGTTTGAAACCACATGGAGTAGTTGACTCTGGGGTGATTATCACACTCTTTTAGTTCAGACACAACAGAAATCCTGTATCATACAGGAGGGTAGGGTTGAAGGCATGCGAGCAAGAGGTAGACAACGATACAAGTGGAAAGATAACATCAAGAGATGGACGAAAAGCAGTCTGACAGAATGTACAGTCAGGGCAGAGACAAGACAGTGTTGGAGATTCATTGCAGCCAACTTCATTGTGGAGACGGCACCTGATTGATCCTGGTCAAGAGAACACAAATTGGCAATCTTGACCTAAATGTACACACAATAACATAATAATGTAATATGCTACCGGATCATAATTTTCTCCTCCAGCAAAGCCTGCAATTCCACCATATTTGATGATGATGTATAGTCCCAGCCCCACTGCATCTGAAGATAAAAGAAAAACATTACATTGGCACCTTGCTGTCTTGACAGAGGATAATTTGTTACATTGTGCTTCAAAAAGGCTAATAACTGCAACCTATGGCGGCTGCAAATGTGACTCATCAGACCAATTTGCGTTGTACATGTTCATCCACAATGGATGCATGTGAACACATGGTAATTTTCATCATCACACACCAACTTACGTCTCACGTGCTCAGTTTGTGACTTATCTGCAATAATTTTCTCGTTTGTCTTTATTCCATTTCTGATATTTTCCCTCCATGCAACACATTGGGTGGTGACACTCTCCCAATGTCCATTATAAATGCCTGTATCAATCATGTCCTGCTTACACACATCTTTGTATCATAGTAGAGGCCGACCCTGAGATCTCTTACCTATCTGTAATTCACCAAAAAAGATGTCCTTTGGTATTCTACCATCATCCATCCTCCTAACATGTCCTATCCATCTAAGTCTACGAAGACTGAGCATGGAATAAACCGTCACACAACCTGATCTTTCCAATACTTCAGTATTTGTGATTTTGTCTTGCCACTTAATACCAAGTATTCTTTGCAGATACTGCATATGAAAGATGTTTAAACGTTTCTCTTGGTTTGAGTAAGTTGACCAGGCTACACTGTCATAAAGAAGAGTGATGTCACAGCCCCATATTACACCTGTTGGCTTAATCTAACACATAACTACTGGCCCAATACGTGCTTGGGTTTGCGCACTGCTTGGTGCCTGCACGGTGCTCACCATGTGTATAAGAGAGAGAACAGAAGACGTCGTTGTTGTTGTGATGGTTAGAGATTAGGATAGTGTTGGGGAACGGTCAGGCCTTAGAACCATTTAGTTACGGGGCTGTTTTGGATAGGCATAAAATACTTAGTAGGATTAGCGGGTAGTTAGTGATTGTGTGATTCTCTTGAAATAGGGATTTAATTCATGGTTTATGTAATTTACACTAATAATCATTAAACATTAGTTTTTAATGTTATCACGACATTGTTGCTGTTTGATTTCCGTGACAACCACTTCGGGGCGCTTGGGTGTCATTAGTAATATAACTTTCTGTCACTTTCTACAGACATTTATTGAAGTCGAGAATAACTGGGGTCACCTCAATGAGGATGGGTCCCTCCCAGCCAGGCCTGTCTACAGAGAACTGGTTAGTGCCTTTAACAGTGCTCATTAGGAAGTGATCGGATGTGCAGTTCAAAAAAAATCCAGTTGAGTGAGTTCAAGTGGTTAACTCCTCTTGTTGTCGATCCAAGCTCTGGGGACGGAGTGGTCTCCAAGGTTCTAGTCATCTCACTGGAAGGAAGCGGGTGAGTGGCGGACCGACTGGACGGGACATCTGCATCCAATCTACTTCTCAGCCTGATGATGATTTGAGCCATATCTCTGATTCTGTCTCTACTCTATCCTCTCCTTTTGTAAATAGAATTATTCTATCAGGGTGTTCAATTCAGTCTATATTCTCAAGGGTAGAATAACTTTGTGTATGTTGACTTACTCTTTTACAATTATTGAGTGTGGTCTCGGACGATGCCTCATTGTTCATTGTCCCAAGGGAGTAGGTAGATAGTAGGGGGTCTAGAATCTGGAGGGGCTTGTAGACATAATTAACTAATACGAGGTCAACAGCAGAGTAAACAGTGTATCTACCTGTCCAACCCCTGGGGTTAGAATACACGGGAGTGCTAGAGACACTCGGGTGTGGTAACTCTCAGTACACGAGGCGATCTTGTCACACTCCAGAATAGAGCCAAAGCTAATGGTCGATTGTTTTGGGGCAGGAGAGCCTGGCATATGAATACCACAACATCCAGCTTAAGAATGGAAGTGGAGGCAGTCACTGCGGCTCTCCGCTGGATGGAGAATACACACACACACACATCGTGATTGTAACTGACTCAGAAAGCATGCTGACGAGGATGAGGACGGGCAGACTTCGTGCGGAGTGGCTTGCTTCGCTTCGGAGGTCACGGGTGACAAGCATCGCCTGGATCTTTTCTCCGGGGCATGCCGGTGTGCTGGGAAATGAACAGGCGGACAGATTGGCTGGCTCTGCAGAACTTGGTGGAGTATTGATACATGACAAGGCAGACGTGGTTGCTGCCTTGTGGGAGCACGTGCACACCTCGGAGGAGCAAATGGATTACCATGGTCTGGCAAGAATGAGACAACGAGGAGTGACGAAGGGATCTGGCCGACGCTCAACGCTCAGAGGAAAGGCGAGACGGACTTATAATCAGATTGCTACTGGTACTATTAGTGTTGGAACTCTTCGCTGGCTGCTGAGGATGGGGACGGAGCACTTATGGGAATGCCCCGAATGCTGTGATGTCGATTCCTAAATCAATCAATCAATCTGCCACTTTCTGTCACAAGCCATAGGTTTATGACAATACTTAGGGCACAGGCTTGATAGACAAGGACTTCTGTTTTGGCAATAAGCTTCTGTTCATCCCACTCTTTTTCTTAACCTGTTCATTGTTGTTGCTGCCTTACCAATCCTGATGTTGATTTCCTGATCTAGGGATAATTTGCTACTTACCTCTAATCCTAAATATGTAAAATGGTCTACTATCTCCAGTTCAGAGTCGTCAATAAAGACTGATGATACCCCATGTGCACCTTGTGACTTATAATCTATGTCTTCTTTTTCTAATTGTTAAACCAAATTCAGAACAATCATTGGAGAATACTGATAGTAGACATTGCAATTCTTCCTCTGAGTGGGTCGCAATTGCAGCATCATATGCAAACAGCAACTCTCTGATAAGTACCCTCCTAATTTTGGTCTTGGCCTTCATCTCTTAGCATTGTAGAGGCCGCCATATGAGCATGATGAATGTAAATACCACCATCCTGATCACGAAAGGCATATTTTAGTAGAAGTGAAAGTATATCCAAAGAGAGTGGGTGGGAGATAGTACACAAGCTTGCTTAACTCCACTCTTAATTTCACACTCTTCTGAAGTTGCACCATCAAACTTGATTTTACCCATCATGCCTATGTGGAATGATTCCACAATGGACAGGAAGAGTTGGCGGGTAGCCGATCTTCTTTAGTGTCTTGAACAGAACCCTCAAAATTGACCAAATCAAATGCCTTTGTGAGGTCGATGAAGGCAATAACAGTGGTTGATTCTGTTCACTGCCTTGTATGGGTGGAGATATGTGTATGGGAACGGATGCAGGGGATGTGTGTTTATGTGGGGGGGAGATGTGTGGATGGTTTGAGGAAGTATGTGTGGGAGGCGGGGTTGTGTGGGTAGGGATTGTGTTGGGTGGATTTGGGATGGAAGGGCGGGTGGGGAGAAGTGTATGGTGTGTGGGTTTGAGATATGTGTGCGGTGTGTTGGCGGGGGATGTGTGAATGATGTGTGGGTGGAGGGTATGTTTGTGGTGGTATGGGTGGTGGATAGGTGTGGTGTGGGAGAGGTGTGTGAGGGTGCGAGGAATGTGCGTATGGGGGGGTATATGTGTGGTGAGCAGGGGATTGTGAGGGGGAAGTATGTGGGGGAGTGTGGTGGGAGGTGTGGGTGGGAGATGTGTGTGTGTAGGTGGGGAATGTGTGGGTGGGGGTGTGTGAGTGGCTTAGGGATGTGTAGGTGGGTGAGGGAGTTGTATGTGTCGGGGGGGGATGTGTGAGTGGGTGGAGGATGTGTGTGGGGGTAGGGGTATTGTGATCGAGAGATGTTTGGTTGGGGGTGGGTGGGGTGTGTGGGTGCATAGTGGAGGATGTATGCGTGAGTGAGTGTGTGTTGGTGACGGTAGGGAAATGCGTGTGTGGGTGGGGAGAGGTGTGTGGTGTGTTGGTTGGTGATATTGTGTGGGTGAGATATGTGTGTGTGGGATTTTTGTGGTGTGTGAGTGGGGGGATGTGGGGTGGATGGGTAAGGGTATCTGTGTGGGTGTGGGTGGGAATATTGTGTGGTATCTGGGTGGGGGATATATGTGTGTGGTGTGTAAGTGGGGATGTGTTGGTGAGGGATATGTGTGTGTGTGGTGCGTGGTTGGAATAGTGCGTGGTAGGGGTGTATGTGATGTGCGGGTGGGGGATTGGTGGTGAGGGATTAGGTTAAGGCATGTGTGGGTGGGTGGAAGTTGTATGTGTGGGTGTTGGGGTGTGTGTGAGTGGATTGGGGATGTATGGTGGTTAGGGAGAGGTGTGTGTGTGTGTGGGGGGTGGGGGGGGGGGGGGGGGGGGAGGGACATTCAGTTGGTGGGGATGTGTGCGTATGGTTTGGGGATGTGTGAGTGGATGTGCGATGTGTGGGTTGGTGGGGGATTGTGTGTGTGGGGGGGGGAATATTTTGTCGATGGAGATGTGGCTGGGGATGGGTGGTTTGAGGTGTGGGGGGGGAGGGATGTGTGGGGTAGGATGTGGATGGCGTGGGATGTGTGGGTTGGTGGGGAATGTTTGTGGGTGGCGAGTGTGTTCTGGTTGGGAGATCAGGTGAGGGCAGTGTGTGTGGGTGGGGGATGTGCGGGGGGGGGATGGGTCGGTTGGTGGGTATGTATGTGTCCCTTGGTGTGCGTGTGTGTCGGTAGGTGGGGGTGTGTATGTGTCCCTTGGTGCGCACGTGTGTGGGTAGGTGGGGGTGTGTGTGTGGGTGGGGTGATGTAAGGATAGGGGGGGTGGTGTGTGGGTAGGGTGATGTATGGATAGGTGGGAGATGGGCTTCATAACATTGTAATTAGCCTTGTTATGTTTACAACATTCATTTCACAATGTTATTTTTCTTCCTATGTAAATGTATAATGCTCTTGATGAACGAAAGACGAAGTGATTGGAAGGGCCGAATGTAAGACGGGCCTGCGCGCCCAATTTGTGACCCTAATAAAGTATTTGATTTGATTTGATTTGATTTTCTTGCATTTGTCACAATGAGAATATCATATCAATGGTAGACCGGTTCCGGACTTGAAGTCTACGCAGAACAATTCTGGCAAATACTTTTCCAACAATACACAGAAGTGAGATACCCCTATAGTTGTTACAGTCACACTGATACCCCTTGTTCTTGTACAGTGTTATGATGCTTGAATCTTCGAAATCCTGTGGGACTTATCCTTCTTGCCAGAATAGCTCTATTAGCTAGTGGATCTGTGTGTGGATCTGTGAGTGAGTGTGTCCTTGCCCACTCCTGATAACCTCTATTGAAATCCCTGCCTTACCTGGAGCTTTGCCAGATGCAAGTTCATTTATAGCACACTTAACTTCTGTTATGGTGGGAAGTGTGTCCAGGTGCTAAGAGTTGGCAGAGCCTCTATGGCGCTTGAGGGCATCATCCGCTAGTTTGGTCTCGCTTGAGTAAAGCTCCAAATAGTGCTCTACCCATCTATCCATCTGCTATTTCTTTATCAGTGATGATTTCTCCAGTCAAGGTTTTCAGTGTTGCACTATTTCTGATCACTGGACTGTGGGCCTTCTTTATACCTTCATACATGCTTCTGATGTTTCCCTTTTCACTTGCATTTTGAATGTACTCGCATAACTTGATCCAATAGTCATTTGCACACTGCTTGGCAGCCTTTTGCACATCCTTCCTAGCTTTGCTTCAGCTCACTGAGAGTGTTCGTTGTTCTTTCCCTTGTTTCTTAAGAGGGCTATCTTCTTTTTACCAATAAAGGGCTGCAGTGTCTGGCTGTTTGCTACAAACCAGTCCTGCCGCTTATGATCAACAGTGCCATAAACCCCTACCGCTGTTTTATATAATTTCCTTAAGTTTACCCCACTTTTCACTTGCTGTATAATTTTTCTCAAGTATCAGTAAAAGCTTCTTCAATTGCTGTTGGAACTCAAAGCACTTATCTGGATCGTGGGTGTTAAAAATATTAAACCTGGGGCAAGATTTGTGTTTAGTTGTGTAGATTCTCTTTGGTCTCAGTCTAACCCTTGCAACAACCAAAGAATGATCTGTATCACAGTCAGCACTGTGGTAACTTCGAGTTAATGATGTTTGGTTCAGATGTTGTCTCTGTGTGATGATGAAGTCCAGCTGATGCCAATGGCAGGATCTTGGATGTTTTCAAGTGACTTTATTATAACCTTTTGGATTTCTGACATAGTCCAACGGTTATTAAGTATTGTTTACTCTAATGCTAATGAGCCGCTGTGGCACAGTGGTTAGTGCACTTGCCTGCCTAACTTGTCTTTAAAATGTCAGGGCAGCAGACAAATACTACCATGTTTCCCTGAAAATAAGACCTACCCTATAATAAGCCCTAGCATGATTTTTCAGGATGCTTTTAATATAAGACATACCCCTAAAATAAGCCCTAGATAATCAGCTAGAATGATAGACTTGTTGCCGAATGGCCATCAGAGTGCAGACACCACTGATGCGCACTTGATAATGAACGGACGTGGTTTCATATTGAATAAATAACGTCAATACGTCACTTGTGTGAAATAAAGTTACCAATGCACTACGAGCAGGCTACGTGGACAAGAAATGCTCATTTAAGGAAAGCTTTATTGCTGGATATGAGAGACTGGGACAGATGGCTCTACAGACAATGGAGTCGCAAGCAGACCAGAATTCTGGATTTGGAGGGTTATGACGATGTTCCAGAAGAAGATGATATGACTGTATTTGAATAAATATAGAATTTTGTACACGAATAAATGTTGATTTTTGTATTTGAAAAAAAAAAAAAAATAATATATATATATATATAATATATATATATATATACATATATATCATATATATATATATATATATATATATATATATATATAAGACATACCCCCAAAATAAGCCCTAGTGCATTTTTTAAGCTAAAATTAATACAAGACCCAGTCTTATTTTCAGGAAAACAGTACCTGCTTATTATGATTCAGTATTTAAATACACAAACCTCTTTGGCACCACAATATCTCAGGCCAAACTCATGGAACTTGAATAAATCTGGACAAACTGCTATAATTTGACTATAAGTTCACTTGGTCTGGACAGTGCTGGTGTACCTGACAAAAGCAGGACTCTTTTAGCAATCTGTCGAAAGGAATAACATAACAAACCAATAATAACGGATATACAGATCCATTACTATAAGATCATGAAATCACTAGAAACTTCCTATGTTCAGTATGCAAATCACAGTTTCATTATATCTTAAAATGAATTACACTGCACCGAGCCATGGCCAAGTGAGTATCACACTAACTGCTTTTACATCCAGAAAATGTCCCACTATTTTCACTTGGCCATAGCTCAGTACCGGCTCCGCTGCGAAGGGGTTACAAATACAGTTTATAATCCTGCATACTGCGTTTGATACACAGCTGTGGGCGATTTGGCAGCAGACCACCTTGTGATGGGTTGTTTATAAAATTGTATGGGTGCCAGTCTCCAGAAAGCAATGGCAAACTACTGAATGTAAACTTACCAAGAGATCACAAACAGCCAATACAGGCTGGGGTTGACTGTGACAATCCTGTAACGGATATGCAAATAACTAACATGGCTCAGTGCGTGTAATTTTGAGGTATTTCTGTTGTTACAAAGAAGACCGGGATATCTTAAGCCATGTCCAGATTATAAAGGTAACAAGTTCAGGAACCCTTTTGCACCATGAGATATATCAGATATACGGTGCTAGTGTTTATATTTTTTAAACCAGTCAACACTTGGTGAGTGTTGTGAGTACAACACCAAAAGCTTTTACTTACCATACAATTTCCTGGTGTTTTCACTTGGCAATCACACAGGGCATGTAATTTTGAGGTATTTTTGTTGAGATATTTATTAATGAATTGTTGCTTTAACCCTTTACAGGGCAAAATGTCCATTTGCGGCCGACCCCTTAAACGAGCAGATCGGCCGATCGCGCCCGATACTATTATACATTGTAAAAACACGATCTCTCGGTTTTCCAACATTTCCGACGGCTACTTTCGCTTTCGCCGATAGCTTGACAACGTGGCCGCCATTTGTAAGCACCTACTATGAATTTGAACGGACTTTTACGGACTTTTTTTGATAGTTTTCGGGACTTTTTACGCTTAGTTTTTCAAAATGGATTTCGGCGATTCTTCAAGTGATAGCCGAGATTTCGCTAGGTTCAATTTAAGTGACATTAAAGGGCACGAAGTTGACTATTAATCGCAGCTAGATATCAGTGAAAAGCGTTACTTTGCATTAGCAGTCTGAGTCGGACTTTAAAGAAAGTGATTATGATTCTGAAAATGTGTTTGTAAATTGCCGTATAGATGACGGAAAATCACAAACAATATGCTGTATTTCGTAAATATTTGTGTTCATATATGGATTACCGACAACAATCACATGAGTAACATATTCTGCATGCTTTTCCCTTCATTGTGTTGTTTATTTAACTAAAATCGGTTGACTAACACCTTATTTGTGATGTTTTTACTAACGCAACCCGAAATTTTACCGAACCTGAAAAAATCTTGCCCGTTCAGGGCTAAAAAACGGACAAGCGTCTGCCCTGTAAAGGGTTAAAATATCAATTTCCAACAATATGTCACAGGAAATCTATACTCTTGAACATTAATGCTTCCAAAATTACATCGGCGGGGGGGGGGGGGGGGGGGGGGGGGGGAATCTTACTTTCAACAGAGGCATTGCAGCTTTAGTTCTCACGGTCTTTGCATTTTTCAGAAAATGTGATTCATCCTAAAATAAAATAAACCAGATTTATTTGCAGATTAAGAGATTCATTGAACAAAATATTTTCAGTGAAAATAATTGAGGGAAAATCTTATATTATTTTTAATCAAGCACAAGTAACATGTGACAGTGCAAAAAGAACTGACAAAATATGTAACAACATAAGAATGGACCCATGATTTAACTACTAGCAACACCAAACACAGAATACATCAATTTTCATTTTAAATCATTACATTTAAATGGATTATAGACGTTGAGAAATAACCAAAATATAATTATCAACAACATATAACACAATTTAATTCACCAGCTACACAAACTAAAACTATTGTTGTATCACAGAATCATCTTTGTGCAGATCATGGAGACAACTAGACAAATCCAGTGAGTCAAGATGGAAGATAAAGACACTGGTGAGGGATAGACCATACATTGAGGTCACCAGTGGACAGCAAAACTAGAAAATACTTCTTAAATTCATGAAGGCAAAAGATATATAGATTTTTAAAAAGTATATGCAGAGGAGAACGTGTGGCACACAGGAGAAATATGGCACAGACAGAAAGAACTACAAGAGACAACAAAGCACATACGAGGAAGTGAGGGCATATGCTTCAATGAGGCATAAAAAGCAATGACTGCAGAAGCAACAGCATAGGTAACGGCAGCAGGAAGAAAGATACGTGTGTCACTAATTAAAATATGCACATGATCTGTGCTGTGCATGACTGAAGTGGAGTGAATATAAAAAGACAGATAGAGTCGCATAGATAGCATCAGCAAGAAGGAGTAGCAGTGTAACTATTTAAAACATGCAAATGATCTGTGCTCTGCATGACTGACAGCGAGTGAAATAAAAGAAATCATACCATGATGATGACCTTGGAATCTCTTCTGTTTGAGCTCCTCGACTTTCTTGGACAACAAGTCATAACTGAGAATGTTAATTATCCCAGAAGTGAAACTGCTTTTGCTTGTTTCAACAACATTAATATCACAGGGGGCAACACTGGGAAGCCATCTGCATATTTGCTACAGTAAGAAATGCGAGAAAAAAAATATTCCATATAATTATTAACAACGTCAAGACAATGGTAACAAAAAGAAACTTTTTCAAATTCCTAAAGTGAAACATGTTCATTGTTTAATACAATAAATACAACCGGTTTTCACTGTAATAACAATCTTTGAAAATAGAGAGAAACTGAACTAGGTTACGCTTGCAACAAGTGAGTGAGTGGAGTGAGTGAGTGAGTGAGTGAGCGAGGCAGGTTTGGATGATGTGTGTATGTGGACACATGGTCATGCTAACATTTTCGTGTGTGTTAATGTGTGCTTGTCTCTATATTTTTCTGTCTCGCTATAACAGTGTGCATACGTGCATGTGTGTGGCTGTTTTTTTTTTAATTAACAAAAAAAAAAACAGATAAAAAATGTGTCATTATTTGTGTATATGAATAACTGAATCATCGATGTCATAAAAACACAAAAAAGTACAGTGTCACTGTTATCTTTTTATAATCCATGCAGTGTGGCGGTGGTGATCATGTCCTGTCCAAAGTCTTCTGTTCAATGTTATAATGTACTCCAGCCTTCCCAATGTTATGATGTACTCCAGCTTTCCCAATGTTATGATATAGTCCAACTTTCCCTATGTTATGATGTCCTCTGGCTTTCCCCAATGTTATGATGTACTCCAACTTTCCCAATGTTATGATGTACGCCAAATTTCACAATGTTATGATATACTCAAGCTTTCCCAATGTTCTGATGTACTCCAGCTTTTCCAAATGTTATGATGTACTCCAGCTTTCCCAATGTTATGATATAGTCCCACTTTCACAATATTATGATGTACTCCAGCTATCTCAGTGTTATGATGTACTCCAGCTATCTCAGTGTTATGATGTACGCCAGCTATCTCAGTGTTATGATGTACTCCAGCTATCTCAGTGTTATGATGTACTCCAGCTATCTCAGTGTTATGATGTACTCCAGCTATCTCAGTGTTATGATGTACTTCAGCTTTCTCAATGTTATGATGTACTCCAGCTTTCCCAATGTTATGATGTACTCCAGCTTTCCCAATGTTATGATATAGTCCATTTTTCCCTAAGTTATGATGTCCTCCGGCTTTCCAAATGTTATGATGTACTCCAGCTTTCCCAATATTATGATGTACTCCAGCTTTGTCAATGTTACGAGGGTAAGTTAATAAGTTTTCACTTCACATTCAACTTTGACATCATTCGCGAAATGTCTCCCACTAAGGTGGGTTGTCAGTGTTTATGCTGACAAATGTTTGTCCCATAAAGCGGTGCATAGCTGGGTAGACAATGTTACGAGGGCGAGTCAATAAGTAAGTCACACAGTTCTGTGGGATGGCCGGTAAATAAAAACAAAGCACGCAGTTCTATGCAGCCGGTTTGGGAGGACTAATAAAATGACGAGATAAATGCATCAATGTTGGTGCAAATTATGTTGAGATATAAAGGGACAACGTATATATAAAAATAAACTGGTTTCAAGTTATCATCATGTGTAGTTATTTTTCTACAGCCATTTGTGACTGACTTATTAACTTACCCTCGTATGATGTACTCCAGCTTTCCCCAAAGGAATGTGGACAGTCTTCTTCTGATGCTAGTAACCAATTCTCCTTGTGAGCTGGCCGTGAACTCCAGCGTGAAGTCTTGTATGTCGGATGAAGACATCCTGTTGTCCAACATCAGTGTGGTGTCATACCGGACTGAGGTTTGCGTGAGTATCTGCTGTCCCATGTCTGGCTTATTGATGTGCAGACTGGTGGTTCCTCGCCGTGCAGGCAGACACTCTCCGACTTCGGAAGAATCAGCGATCCTACTACGTTAGCCAGGACCCTGAAGGGACCTGTTGCTCAGGACGCATGACTAGGACGTGTTAGTAGGTCTTGGCCAGTATAGAACCTGACCCTGGTGCCTTGGAAACACCTCTGCGTCCCTCATTGTGAGGTAACTTCTAACTAGATATTTTCATTAGGCTTTTTAATCTGTCCATGTTATTCTCATCATTCGCCTAGAAAAACCAAACATCTCTGTAGCTTGCATAGTAGTCCTCACTAGTCTGCTAAATACTCGTGGCTTGCAGACTGTACAAGAGGTGGGACAGAAATGGAATAAGCCTGCAAACAAAGCTGAAAGTCCACAAAGCAGTTGTATTATCCACACTGCTATATGCGTGTGAAACCTGGACGGTTTATCAGTGTCATGATAGGAAATTAAACCACTTCCACAG
The DNA here is from genome assembly GCA_014155875.1 of Cepaea nemoralis. Lineage (NCBI taxonomy): Eukaryota > Metazoa > Mollusca > Gastropoda > Stylommatophora > Helicidae > Cepaea > Cepaea nemoralis. Next base: position 87,830 of record JACEFZ010028181.1, read on the forward strand.
TCTGCCTTAGGAAGCTACTGAAGATTAAATGGCAAGACAAGATCCCAGACACTGAAGTCCTAGAAAGAGTGTCCATGCCCAGCATCCACACTTTACTAATGAAGAACCAGATTCGCTGATCTGGTCACTTGACTTGCATGCCACATCACAGTCTCCCTAAGCAAATTTTTAACAGCGAACTGCATTGTGGTAAACGCTCCCAAGGTGGCCTGAGGAAACATTTTAAAGACACTCTGAAGATCTCGTTAAAAGCTTTTGGAATTCATCATGACACTTGTGAGACTGCTGCCAAAGACCAAAATTTATGGCGTACATCATTACACAAGGGTGCAGTCACTTGTGAAGCATACAGGACTGCAAGAGCTGTGAAGAAAAGGCTGGACAGAAAAACCACTGCAGGAGATCCTCCTCCTGGAACGTCAAGTATTCTTCGCCCACATTGTCAAAGAACATTTTGAGCCAAAATAAGCCTTATCAGCCGTCTTAGAACTCACGGCTCCATACTTTCAACCCCACTGGATGAAATGAATGGTCATCATTATTCTTGATGGACAAACAATAATAACTGCCCACAATTCACCCCGGCACTGGCTTCAAATAGTTCTTAAACTCTTTTTTTCTTCACCTTAACTCCTGCAGAGTTATTACTGGGGTCCAAAATAAAAACACAAAATTTGACTAAGAAGCTCAACAAATGAAAAACAGATGCACATACAGGCAAAACGCTTCGACTGAAGTCTTTATCAACGGAACAATATAAACATAACAATAAAGACAGATAACACAAAGGAATAATTTATTTCAATATTGGAATAAGTCTGATCAACAAAAGGCAACATTCAATCGTTCTTTCTGTTAATGTTCTACAGATGTTAAAGTGTCATTGAGCTTTAAACAATAGTATTTATTTCACATTACGATAAATTGTGTGCAACCACTACACTGATATACCTGAGCCCAGTCAAAACCGAACTGAAGATGGTGACACTATCAAAAGAGGCCATTCTCGACGATAGTAACAGGCAACACAGATTGCTTGCAAAGTCTTGCCAAGGCCCATATCATCAGCTATCAACAGCCTGCCATTATGCTGGATAGCACATCTGCATAAAAAACAGTTATATAAGACTACAGTTTTATATTCTATTGAACAATATACATGTTTTTTACAGCAAATAATTTGATACTGAAACACACGTCAAGATAAATTAAATGATAACATGTACTCTCTAGTGTGAAACTGAAATATAAAAATAAAAAGGTAAAGGTAGTTTATGCACATCTGCATAAAAACAGTTATATAAGACTACAGTTTTATATTCTATTGAACAATATACATGTTTTTACAGCAAATAATTTGATACTGAAACACACATCAAGATAAATTAAATGATAACATGTACTCTCTAGTGTGAAACTGAAATATAAAAATAAAAAGGTAAAGGTAGTTTCATGGTTGATACTGCATTCGGGGTCTCAAGTAATAGATCTTAACATATTCTAGGTCACAGTATATAAATGTTGCATGCCTTCAGAAAGGTGGGGCAATTAAACAAATCATAACTCTGATCAAATTACAAGAACATCAAGTCAAAGGATGTGAAGTCAGACAGTGATATACAAGAGTGATACACAAAAGTGATACACAAGAGTGATATACAAGAATGATACACAAGAGTGATACACAAGAGTGATACACAAGAGTGATATACAAGAATGATGTACAAGAGTGATATACAAGAATGATATACAAGAATGATGTACAAGAGGTCAAAGAAGAATAGCAAACCAACACAGAACTGGTGTTGTCAGACACTACACTCTGAGGGAGATACTGAGCACTGATGGACTGAATGGTTCAATGTGCAGTGAGAATGATCTTTCAACTAACTAGGTCACAATGTAATGAGGTACGATAGCCAGACCCTTTCCTGACTAACCTTCCATCCTAGACCATGCAAATATGGTCACACATGTGATATCAGTGAGCAGGGTCATGCTAAAACGTTATACAACAGTATTTGACATTTTGCTCTATGTCTCTTTTACGTGTGTTTGATACACATTAGTTCACACAAATTAATTTTTCTGCTTATAACTGATGCAGATACTATTTAGGTATGTTCAATTTCATTTTGTCGGTTCTATCCAAAATATTGTAATATAATTTTTTTTAAACTTTCAAATGTTATAAAAATACCAATTCTAGGGTCATTGGGACAAACTTCTCTACAGTTGCAAGGTGGAGACACAAGAGATGGATAAATCACTGAAGATAATAGATTAATTTTGTTACAGCAAGGACTTAGAAGGCTAAGGAAGAAATAAAGGTGACATTTGCTGCATTTATATGGGGATGACATCCATATAACACGCCATGTGGTGCAATAATCCCAAATCCATACATAACAATACTCAGAAAATGGCATGAGTGACAAACAAAACTAATATACAGGCTGCCAAAGGAAATATTAGCATAAAACATATACTAACATGGCTGAAGAAAAAATAAAGATTGTGAGGGATTACAACAGAAAATATGCAGTGCACATTAGCATAAAACATATACTAACATGGCTGAAGAAAACATAAAGATTGTGAGGGATTACAACAGAAAATATGCAGTGCACATTAGCATAAAACATATACTAACATGGCTGAAGAAAAAACAGAGATTGTGAGGGATTACAACAGAAAATATGCAGTGCACATTAGCATAAAACATATACTAACATGGCTGAAGAAAAAACAGAGATTGTGAGGGATTACAACAGAAAATATGCAGTGCACATTAGCATAAAACATATACTAACATGGCTGAAGAAAAAACAGAGATTGTGAGGGATTACAACAGAAAATATGCAGTGCACATTAGCATAAAACATATACTAACATGGCTGAAGAAAAAAACAGAGATTGTGAGGGATTACTTAAAAATGGGAGTCTCTGTGGCGAAGTGGTCAAGCCGTCTGACTCTGGCTCCAAAGGTTGTGGGTTTGATTCCGGGCCGCGTTCGGTTCACAGGTGCATTTTTTCTGAGACTCAAAGAGTCATCGCTGGAGCTACAGAGTTTGTGCTTTGTGTGACCTTCCCGCGCTGTGGAAAGAGACTGAGCCATATGGGATAAAAACCCGGTGCAATGAAGTCGACCTGTCGACTTTTAAGCGACTTTTTAAACGACTTAAAAACCATCTCCTCCTCCTGCCTTTCATCTCCCAATGGAGCACAGCCATCAACCAATACACACCAAACTCTGTGCAGACTTGTTCATAATTGGTTAGATTTTGCAGCTATAGTTTCTACAGGCTGAGGGGGTCTAAAGTGTTGCTATTCTCTGCTTCCCTTATGGGCCCTGGTAACACATGGGCACTTAAACACAAATAAGCCAAATTAATTTAAATTGTCATACCTAAAAGAAAGTCAATTTGCATTAAAATAAACAAATTCATACTTAACACCATCCTGTTGAAAGGGCAGTAGTGCTGTGACCAGTTTTTCATCCACAGAACTGAGATCAACACTGGATGATGTGTCTGTATTTATTTTAATTGTGCTAGTAAAAATGTTGGACAATCCATCTAGGCAGGCTCTCAATTTCTACATCTGGTCGAAAACTTTGCACACCTTTAACTACAATGGAAAAATAAAAACACTTCACAATAATAAAGAGGCACTTTAAAAAAAAAATCCCATTGGTCACTGACATCTTAAAATAATATTTCCATATCGGACAATGCGTCTGTTCTTCAAATCTATTTTTTTTTACCTCTACGCTGAATTGATCTTTTATCTCCTCACTCTTCAGTGCCCGTAGATCAAATTTTGTGTTTCTTGGTGTATATTTGACTTCCTTTAATGTTATATGTTTATATATATATATATGTGGAAGAAAATACAACCTGAAATAGGAGAAGAACAATGTGCCCTTGTGGAAGGCAAGGGTACAGTAAATGCTGTATATGCTGAGAACATTAGTTAAACGTTCTGTAGAGGTAAACAAAGACCTACATCTTTGCTTTATCGACTACACAAAGGCTTTCAATAACGTAAGACATGTCAACATGATGGAGATGCTTGCAGATCTACAAATTGATGGGAAAGACCTTAGACTCATAAAAAACATATATTGGAAACAACAAGCTGCCATAAAGATTGATAATGAAGTAGGTCAATATCAGCCTATTAAAAGAGGTGTAAGACAGGAATGTGTAATGTCTCCAGATCTTTTTTCCCTGTACAGTGAAAGTATTTTCAGAAATGTTGACAATATTAAAGGAATCATCACTGGGGGATATAACATCAATAACATTAGATATGCATATGATACAGTACTGATTGCAGACAATGAGCAGGATCTGCAACATTTAGTAGATGTGACTGTTGCACGGTGAACAACTCGGGTTAGAATTAAATTGTAAGAAGACACAGATTATGAACTGTAAACTGATTAGAGAAATTAGACATAGACAGTCACAGTTTTTTGGTCACGTTATGAGAAGAAATAAATTGGAGAACTTGGTGACAACTGGCAAGATTGAGGGGGAGAAAACAAGGGGAGGACAGAGAAGTATATACTTGGATGGCTTGGCCACATTGTATGGTCGAGACAAGAACACTGAGCTGATCCATGACTCTGGTGATCGAGTGAGATGGCAACACATGACCGCCCACGAGGCACTGAAGATGAATGTTATATGTATACTGCTTATGATTAATCTTTGGTTGCTATAGCAGTCTGTGCTTGGTATAGTTTTTGTGACTTTTAAGGCATTTCAAAATCTTCTGTTGATGAGAATGTAATCAAACTGATTTCTGATCTTATGATCAGGACTCCTTCATGTCCATAATCTCCTTGGGTGATGTTGATACCAGGTGTTTCCACTAATCATATCATGCTCTTTTGCCCACTGTACAAGTCTGCAACCTCTTTCATTCTGTCACCTTGTCCATACTTGCTAACAATGTATCTTTCCTGTTGATTTCCAACTTTGGCATTCAAGTCACTCATTATGGCATTTACTTCAGAATTCTTGCATTTCTTGAAGGCATTCTCTAAATCATAAAATTCATCGATGCTGTCATCACTGCTGTCTGCTGTTGGTGCATAAACTTGTATGACATTGACATCAAAATGTCTTCCACTCGACTTCACCAGTAACACTCTGTCTGATGCAGTCCCAATATCCTTTGAAGCGAGTTACGTAACACTTTCGTAAAGCCTGTCGAACCCACAACCTTCGGAGTCCAAGTCAGATGACTTGACCACTTCGCCACGGAGACTCCAGCCATCTCTATCACTTGACAACACAGGGAAGATGACCATGCAATTTCTCTTTGACACTTAGTGCTGAAGGCTAAACTTGTGGTCCTAGAAGTGTAGATCAACAGCAGCAGTCTTGTAAAACATGCTCTACTGTCATTTCAGATGGTTTACATCCATCCAGTGCCATGCCGGTAAGCATGGGCGGTCATGTTCTGCCATCTTACTCGATCACCAGAGTCGTGGATCAGCTCAGTGTTCCTGTCTCGACCATGCCATATGGCCAAGCCATCCAGGTATTTGCTTCTAGGTCTTCCCCTTGGTCTCTTCCCTTGGATCTTGCCAGTTTACATCACAAAAATTGACTATTTCTGATTATGAGCTTATTGTTTGTTTATGTTCACTGGCTTTAAACTCAAGCTTAGTCCATACACACGCTACTGCTTCTAGTGCACTGGACTGATATTTGAGTGCGAGTTAGCTTTCCCTATTACCAATGTGCCTCGATATCAGGTGAACCCACTTCGATTCAGAGGTACATGAAATTTACATCCCCAAGTCATGGATGAGAAATCAACATTTTAGTCCAACTTACTGGTGTAGGGGTTGAACCCGCTACCTTGGCATCAGCACACCAGATGTTTAAGAACAAGCGTTGTTATTCATTCAGCCATGCTGGCCTCATTTTGAGCTGGTGATATAGATGACTTTTTCTCATTATAAGTATGGCCAGTAGTTGCTTTTGTTTCAGGTACTGTAAATTGTCACTGTGAATACAATGTGGCTGTTCTTTGTTTACTTTATTCTGTAAAATTATGTTTGCATTTATAACTCTCAAGCATCTATCACTTGGTTCATTCAAGTACCTTTAAGAGTTCAGTTTTATTTAAATGGTAGTAAACTGTCGTACCTCAAGAGGATTAGCACAATTCTGCTGTCTTTAAATACATGGCAACATTACAAAGCGAGTTAAGTAACACTATTGCATAAAGCCTGTGACTCAGTACATCCAATTTTGGCAAGCATTTTTTAAGGTTTAAGGTAAAATTCTTATTTTTTTTTTTTTTCAAAATACAAAAGAATACAACATGCACAATAATACAATGTAACATATAACTGTACATACTGAATGTATTATATTCCTCCATCTTAAAAGACCATACTTTGGTTGAAGCATCTGCAAAACACAACATATAAAGGATAATAAATGTAAACCAAAATTGCAGACTGGAGGAAATCTTGAACAGCAGTAAGAAATATGCAAAAGCTGGAGAAGCAAGTTGAATGATGTCTACTTTCCACCCCTAAGTTCAAAAGTGGGATGTACATAATAAATACTTACTAAAATACTAATACTCTAGTAATTAATAAGTATTAGTAGCAATGTCAGTTGTGAGCCCTTTACAAATGGGCCAGGTAAGGTGGAAGGGTTTTTCGCGGACAATTTCCATCGACCTTCCGGTTTAAGGCTTACGTACCCACATTTGCTTCTGATTTAACATATTCGAAAACAACAGGTCACAGATTGGGGGAAACAACTCTAATTAATGCTACTGTGGTCTGTCTGCTAGGCTGCATGTGTTTTAACTCGCCTATAACTTTCGTCTCTGGGAAGTTATTTCAGTATTTTTTGTGTACTGTAAGCTAATTTTGTTTTAACTCCTGTTACTTTTTATCTCTCGTTACTGTTTAAAGTATTTTTTATTCTGTGTTCATGTTTACATATACTTGAAGAGTTTAAACAATAATATCCTTTAATTGTGTTCGGAAGAAAATATTCAGCAAAACATGAAAATGAGATAGCTCAATCATAACACAAAATTCAAAATGGTGATGCCCATACTATAGTACTATAATATTGCGGACCTGTATTTATTTATAATTAGAACTGACAATTTAACTACTAAAAGTAAACAGAATACAAGTTTCATTTGTAGCAGTAATTTATCTGTGTACTTGTATAATTTTTCACCCTTCAACATGACTGAAAATAATTTTGAAAGCCAGTTTTCAGACCCGTCTACAAACCTGTAAGGTGTAATTTAGTACTCTTTTTTTCTTAGCAGCGCAGCAGTACATATTTAAATTTAAATAAAATACTGTGAAACAAGTTATGGTTTTTTTTAAAGTCAGTATTTAATTTAATCACTTTATTTATCTATATATTTATAACTACTTTTATAAATCATTTAATTTATGTAATCACTTTTAGTTACAGAATAGTGTAATTATAGAGCAGAAGGAGGAATCAATTAGTGAAAGTGATTGCTTAATATATGCAGCAGTTACAAATCTATTTACTTATATTATTGCATGATATTTAATCAAAAAATGAAAGCTGCCGCAATGCAGAGTACACAGTGGGTTCATCAAGACAATGTGAGAACATTTTCATGAATTTTTCTTTGACTTACGACGAACATTTCACACGACATTTAATTACTGTAAATGGGTGGCTATTTTTAATTGTTAATTAGGTCAAAGCACATCCTATCGAAACAGGAATCAGGCCGTGACTTTCCTTTTACCAATCCGCATAATAAAATATACTATACATCTTGCCAGGTTTGTTTGCCAATAATTAGCAATCACATGACATTTAAAGAATAATCAATTTGTGGCTATTTTTAATTATTAATTAGGTCTCGGAGCATCTCAAATAACATGACAAGTTAGGCATTGCCGCCCCGGATGCAACAATATATGGTTGCTACGTGGTTCGTTTAAAAATAAACAAGCCACAGTAGTAAAAAGCAAAATTTCCCCTCTGCCGTGCGTCCACCTTGACGAGGTAGAGGGGCTTGCGCGTTCCAATGACCCCAAGAGCTATGCCGACGGTAGCACAGCTACTGGTAGGGTCACCCATGTCGGACAGGTCAAGGGAGAGGGACCAGACGAAGAGACGTACAAACCTGCTGCCTTGTAGGTAGACTGGGGACAGTCAAAGGCTAGGGAAAGCATCCCGAACAAATGCTTGTCGAAATCGGATGTACTGAGCCACAGGCTTGACAAAGAAGTGCAACGTAACTTTATCATTTCATGATGCCACAGATGAAAATTAATCGTTATGGTGCTAATCCCGTGAAGTCCCATCAGGCGGTGATAGTGCCGGGCCCCCTGCCTCGAGGGGGTCCACCCATGACTACTGGTGGTCACCTTCCCCTGTGCTGTGGAGTCAAGGCACAGAGGAGTAGGTTAAGAGCTATTGACCAAACACCCCGGACTCTCAACATACTACAATGGAATGCCGAAGGAGTTTATAACAAGAAAGCCTCCCTAACACAGCGTCTTCATAAAGATAGAATAGATGTGGCATGCATTCAAGAGACACACCTCAACGCCAATCGCACATTTTCAGTCGAGGGATATCAGGCCACACGTTTCGACCGCGAAGGACACAAAGGAGGAGTTGTAATACTTACACGAAATACAATACCTTGCAGCGAAGTATCTGTGATCTCTGACAACCAAACGGAAATTATAGGTGTTGATATAATGATAAAGGACGTGAAAATAAGAATTTACAATCTGTATAGCCCGGCAGATAAGGATCTTACACTCTCAAACATGAAAATAACTGACACAAATTGCATTGTTGTCGGAGACTTTAATAGCCGCTCAGAAAGATGGGGATACCCAGATACTGACAAAAGAGGAGATGAAGTGGAGGACTGGGAAATAGACTCAAATCTCCATCTACTCAACAAAGCGGATGACACACCGAGCTTCTACTCCAGAAGATGGATTACCACTTCTACTCCAGACTTAGCTTTCTGCACAGGAGACATCCTCCACAAAATCGATCGCCATGTGCTTGACCAATTAGCAGGTAGTGACCACAGACCAATCAAGCTTGTAATAAATATGGAGTATGTTCCACAGGAGCAAAAGCCTTTGCCCCGCTGGAATTACAAACGAGCAGATTGGGACAGATTTTCCATACTAACAGACAAATATTGTGTAAACATAAATACACGATATGGCAACATGAAGCAAATGGTGGAAAGTCTAAACAGAGCAATAATACAGGCGGCCACTGAGTCTATTCCAAGAGGAGCGAGGAAAAATTACAAACCATACTGGACTGAGGAACTACAAATTTTGGAGGACAAAGTTGAAGATGCTAGGAAGACCGCAGAGAGAGAACAAACAACTGAAGCGAACATCTCTCTCAAAGCCATCTCAGCAAAATATAAAAGAACAGTAAATCAAACAACAAGAGATTGTTGGAGGAAAAAAACAGAAAACCTGAATTTTGACAGGGATGGAAACAAACTATGGAAACTAGTGAAAGCCATGAACAATGAAGGACCTAGAAACAAACAAATAACAATTAAACAAGGAAATGCCTTGCTTACAGGAAAAAAGGCTGCAAATGCACTAATGGAACACTATGCCAGTGCAAACCACATTGATATTACAGCCGAACAGAAGAAAGCAATCAAAGATAAACAGATACATCATAGATATACAGAGACAGCAGCAGAATATATGATGGCAAATCTAACAATGGAAGAAATGGAACAGGCAATGAATACCCTAAAAAAGAAGACATCACCAGGAAAGGATGGAATCACAAATGAAATGCTAATAGGACTAGGCACTAAGGCAAAAAAGAAACTACTAGCAGTCCTAAATTACAGCTGGAAGAGGGGAATAGTCCCACAGGCATGGAAGGAAGCTATACTAATACCAGTCCCAAAGAAAGGAAAAGACCTGGAAGAACCAAATGGCTATCGACCTATCAGTCTTCTTAGCTGTGTAGGAAAATTAATGGAACGCATTATCAATGGCAGGCTAACATGGCATCTGGAAGAAAACCAACTCTTAACACCTCACCAAGCAGGATTCAGAAAGTACAGATCCACTGAAGATCAAATAACCTATATAGCTCAGGAAATAGAGGATGCCTTCCAAGAGAAAAAGCACACACTAGCGGTCTGGATAGATTTAGAAAAAGCATTTGATAAAGTATGGAAGGAAGGACTGAAAGTAAAACTGCAAAAAATGCATGTTTGTGGGAAAATGTACAAATGGATCAGCCACTACCTTGAGAACAGAACTGCCAGGACAAAAGTACAAGGACAAACCAGCAAAATGATGCTGTTGGAGCAAGGTGTCCCCCAAGGAGGAGTTCTTTCACCAACATTATTCCTAGCATATATAAACGACATCACGGAAAATTTTCCAGCCAGAGTACACACATCATCCTTTGCAGATGACCTAGCCATATGGACATCTGAAGAATATATTAGTACAGCTAACAGCAGAATACAGCAAGCCCTATTAGCGCTAGAGGACTGGTCAAAATCATGGCTAGTGAAGATAAGTGAGGAGAAAACAACATGCACAGTATTCTCCCTCTCAACTAAAACTCAGCAACCTAAGCTGGTATTGAATGGAAAAATATTGCGCCATGAAGAAAATCCAAACTATCTAGGAGTCACCTTTGATCGTCGCCTGACATGGAAGACACAGGTTGAGAAAAATCGAACAAGAGCAAGGCAAAGAATGGCAATCATGAAAAAGCTTGCTGGTACAACGTGGGGAGCAGATGAGAAAGTTCTCAAGAAGTTATATACTGGACGGGTGAGGCCAGTACTGGAATATGGCATTGCAGCTTGGGCAACAGCAGCTAAGTCAAACTTTAACAAAATAAGCAGAGTCCAAAATCAAGGAATGCGAATCATAACTGGAAGCCTGAAGACAACGCCTATTAATGAACTAGAAAAGATCACTTGTTTACAACCAATGCAGGATAGAAGAGATAGCAGAGCCCAGCAACAAGCTGAAAAATTTAGAAGATTGACAGACCACCCTATGTATAAAAGGTTTAGTGGTTTTGGAAAGGGAAGACTGAAGCGTAGCAACTTTGTAGAAACTGCAAAACGAAAGATTAGGGCAGATCCCATACTTAACATATCAACAGTCAAACCCATTTACAATGCAGACAAGTTCCCAGCTTGGAGACAGCAGCTACTGCCTGAGATGATAGAAAACATTCCTGGTATTGAGAAAAAGAACACTCAGCATGAAACCGAAAGAAGAGAAATAACCCTAAACTACATAAAAGAACATTACCCAAGCAGCAATTGGACCCATGCATATACAGATGGATCAGCCAAAAATTCAGTAGAGAATGGAGGAGGAGGAATTCTCCTAAATTTAAAAAATGGAGTGAAAAAAACACATTCAGTGGCAACTGGAAAGTTTTCAAGTAACTTCAAAGCGGAGGTAGAGGCTCTGAAAACTGCAGCAGAAATGCTCTTGATGGAGGAAAATAAAGAGACGCAAATAGCTATCTTTACAGATGCAAAGTCAGCTGTCTCAATACTGAAGAGCAATAACAGCACAGAAATAGCTGGCCTAAGAGCAGCACTCCATGGTCTATGCCAGAAATCAAAAAAAGTTGTAATACAGTGGATACCATCACATTGCAGTATACCTGGAAATGAAGAGGCTGACAGACTGGCAAAAGAGGGCGGACGACTACCACAGCCTGACATAGACATAACCTATAATGAGGCAAAGAGGTTGATAAAAAGCACTTATAGAACCAAATGGGAATCAGAGCATCCAGGCCACCAGAAGGATGATGCATATTACAAACTCGACCGAAGAGAACAAGTAGCAATCTTCAGACTCCGCACAGGACACAACAGGTTGAAATACCACTTGTTCAACAAACTAAAGATAGGAGATACAGATGAATGTAATTGTGGAACTGGTAAAATGACAGCTAAACATTTGCTGCAAGAGTGCCCAATATATGCAGAACAGAGAAAGATATTTTGGCCCACACCTGCTTCATTCGAGGACAAGCTCTATGGAGATATCAACAAGCTCAAGTCGACTGCAGCTTACTTTAACTGTATTCAGGATTGACATTTAAATGTACATGAAGAAGTATTTAGACTGCCACACTTCATTACCACAGGCATGTCGGTTACACAAGCCTCCCAGAGGCATGAAATGGAATATTGCTTGGATAGCAAATCCATTACGTGGAAAGTCCGAATCGAAAGCTCACTGTGTGGGCTTCAAAAAAGGTGGAAAAAGTGTCCTAGTGGCACAAAATGGAATATTGCTTGGATAGCAAATCCATTACGTGGAAAGTCCGAATCGAAAGCTCACTGTGTGGATGTCATCTGCAAACTGCATTCTTCTGGCTTCTGGAAGAACAGCCTATGGTGAACGGAAGGCCCAATATACGGAAGTGAGGCTAAGCAGCCATGTGCAGGACGTGACGATTCCTTGGGTGAGCCCAGTACCAGAGCGGTGTGTGATGGCTCTGCAATTATGGAAGCCTCCTTGGATGGCGGGGAATGCCCATGGTCTGCCCCTGCCTTCCCTTGAGGGCCGACCAGGATGCCTTTGGCTGTTCTATATGGGCCAGCTGGGATGGGAGATAACACCACAACAGTGAGAGTCTAACGTCCTAAGAAACCCCCGGGAAGGTTAACCCGGTCAACAAATGCCCGCAGAAGTCGGATGTGTCGGCCTAACGGCGCAAGAACGCAGCTCTGCTGTAAACAGGCACAACGCAATCACGTCCGAAAAAAAACTCCGGATGAACGAAGAAGAAGAAGAAGAAAAGCAAAATTTAATGTTCTTAGCTCCCAATTTACTGGGCTGTTAGCAGAACTGCTCATTTGCTCAGATTCTTTGCACTTCCTTGTTGTAGATCATGACATACGATCACGATCACTATCAGGAGTCTTCTTGGTGAAGTGGTCAAGCAGTTTGACTCGGGTTCTGAAGGTTGTGAGTTCGATTCCGGGCAGCGTCCTTCGCATCACGAGTGAAATTTTTTTAAGACTCCTGTGGGTCGTCGCTAGAGCTACGGAGTTCGTGCTTTGTGCGACGCTTTCCACACTGTAGAAAGAGACCAAGCCATATGGGATAAAAACCTGGTGCAATGAAGTCGACCCTGTCAACTTTTAAGCGTCGCTTTTTAAGCGACAATGTAAAAAATATTAATAACTCTGCTTAGAACTGATGTACAGTCTTAATTGAGACACCGTTGGATTCATCTTGTCAAGCTGTATTCAACTGTGATGGTTTTATAAGTAAAAACACAATTTTTAAATAATGTCTAAGAATGCTAGCATTAGTATTACTATATTATCAAATTAATACTAATATTAATATAGTGTTACTTATTCATTTTTGAAGATTTCCGGTCCCCAACACGGCGGATAGGCATTTAAACCGTTAAGCCTCTGGAGTGATTATGCTTCTGGTTATGGTTTGCAGTCGCATTTTCCACATGTTGGACTGATAGTGCATGGTTCCGTTGCCCTGCTACTGAGTTGAGTGTGGGGCGCGATACTGTGAGCTGTGAATTTTGCTTGGAATGTTTTTACATCTGTCCACGCTTGTTGTAGCTTGAACTGCATGTTCAGAATGATGGTGGTTGGCTTGTCGCTTGGAATTGACAGGATTGCCTTTTTGGTTCACGAGTGCATCTTTCTTGGAGACTCCTGGGGGTCATTACTGGAGCTACGGTGTTCGTGCTTTGTGCGATGCTTATGTTTTTACATCTGTCCACGCTTATTGTAGCTTGAACTGCATGTTCAGAACGATGGCGGTCGGCCTGTCGCTTGGAATTGACTGGATTGCCTTTTGGTTCACGGGTGCATCTTTCTTGGAGACTCCTGGGGGTCATTACTGGAGCTATGGTGTTCGTGCTTTGTGCGATGCTTTCGAGGGCCGCCCTGCCAAAAGGGACTGAGCCATATCTGATAAATCCTGGGGCAATGAAGACAATCCTCTCGATTTTTAGTGCAGTAATGTGTGGCTGCTGGTTTTCTGATGACTGCCGCTTCCATCGACAATGAACTGTATTTCCGTGGAGGACTTTTGTGTTGGCATTCTGGCGGTGGCATTATGCACAGTGTACCTGTGCGGGCTGTTGGCTTGTCGAAACAACTGTCTTGTCCACTTTTCACATATGGCAGTGAGGAGCATTTCGTATGATATTCACTGGCACAGTAACGGAGCATAATGGGGACCACCTGTTGCCGTGAAGTTGGAACCGCGACTAACTTAAACAACTAACTAAACTAACTTATTAATTTTTGTTTTTACTTACCATACTGCCTTGTTTTTAACTGCTTAAAGTACTCAATCACAGCTGCGCAGTATCCTATTTCCACAGAAAAGGTGTCTTTACCTATATAAACACATTTTCCACGTAAATGACTAACACCGTCCTTCTTCAAGAATTTCTCCTTTCCAAATGAAGGCACCGCAGACTTATTGATATTGTCATTGGGCCATTTGTTGGTTTGTTGCGACAATGTTGAAGTCCCTTTATTCACATCGCTCTTTATGGAATAAAAGTTTGTATTACTATTGTTGGCTGAATGCACTTCAAGCCCTGATGAAAACTGTGAAGATGAACTTTGTTTTACTGGGCTTTGCTTCTCTATTCTTCTCGCAAGAGCTCTGAGTTTATTTTCCTGGATCCTCAGCTTCTGCTCCTCCGTCAGAGTCAGACCTTGCCCACTCATTCTGATTCTGTTGCTCTTGCAATCAAGAACCTCAGGTCATATTTTGTTTGAAGCTGTAGTGACAATCATTATAAATCCTTCCACACAACAAGAAAAATAGAACAATGATGTGTACATTATTTAATTTAGTTCATTTTGGGCCGTGAACAGGCGGTGCCAATAATTAAGTATTAAGTAAATATGAAGAACTTCGGGAAATCACTCATGGTTATTGTTCTTTCGCCTGTCTGCAATAGGAGGGCAAATAACGGCTATTCATACTGTTTTTCAAAACGTTAAACGTCCTATCATTATTCATATTCAGTTCGTTCAGCAACATGTCCTTTGCAGAACCTCGCTCCCATAACAACCTTCCGGAAAACTTCTCTATCATAAGCAAGATGTCCCGCGCCCGATACACCCATCTGGAGATCATCCACCACATCCTGCACTCATCTTCTCTTTGTACTTCCTCTTCCTCTTTTCCCAGGCGTATCATATATCCCTCCATTATTGTTCTATCCAAACTCTCATGACGTTTCAAGTGACCAAAATATATAAATTGTCTTTTTTTTATCGTCTTTAATAGGCAACCCTCTTCAATATTCAGCTCTTGAAGTGTGAATGCGTGTGTTCTTTTCTTTACCCAAGATATTCTTAGAACTCGTCTATAACATTTATATTCAAACGTATTTATGTGCTGTTCAGCGTGTTTAGTAAGTACTAAGTGTCCAGGTCTCACGGGCGTATGTTGCAATGGGAAAGATGCATGCTCGTAAAAATCTAATTTTTGTAGTTCTATCTGCCCCACACGCTCGTCTCCCTGGTCTAGAGGTTACACGACTTTCTCCGTAATCTCGTACTCTCGTAAGTAACGTGACGTTGCGCGAGAATTGGTAGCGGTTCTCTCCGCGTCGGTAACTTACGGGGTATGTGAGCCTGTCGCTCAGAAAGCAATGGCAAACTACTGAGCGTAATCGTGTCAAGAAATCAACAATCAGCTGAAAGATGTTGATGTTGACAGCGATGTCCTTTAAAAGATATGCGAACCCCAAAAAAAAAAAAAATCTGTCCCACTCCATAATTTATTCAGTTGTTTTAATCTTTGAAGAGCAATTGATGGTCGTCGTTTAATTTCTTTCATTGTGTCACCATTGTTGGTAATCAATGACCCAAGATATTATTGTTATTATTTAGGATGTAGATTTGTTAGTTAGAACGTGTTTTGCTGTATGGCTGTGAACCTTGGAATGTAAATGAACAAATTAGGAAGAGCTTGGAAGCAACAGAAATGTGGTTTCTGAGTCGAATGTTGCGAATTCCTTGGACTGCCAGAGTAACTAACAACGACTGTTAGACAACAAGATACTTTCCAATGTGACTCCACATTGCACCTTAAAAAGCTTAGGGTAAAATGATAATAACATGGGCATGAAATACTAATATAAATGTATCAGATCGCATCAAACGGTAAGCGTTGAAGGCGCATTCGACCAAACCAGGATTCAGATAAGTAATCTTTGTATCTTCATGTAGTGTTTCTCGTGTAGTTAGTTGATTGTCTGTTTGTGTTTGTTTGTTCTGTGCTAACGAAGGCTTTAGCCGCAACGTCCATTTTGTTTCTTGTAAACGTGTTCTAGAATAACTCACAATATACTTCTCGTTTTTTGGTGATTCATTCATTGCCTAATATAAATGAATACACGTTATATGGTCTATTTCATATAGCCAATTGCGGCTGTTGGAGTGGTAAATCATGGGGTCTAAAATTGCTGAGAATTAATTCGGGTGATGTCAGTTCCTGAGTGTAGCTAACAAATTCGTAAAAGAGACAATCAGCTTCGACTCCTGCTGAGACAGACCGGGTGCTTGTGGCGTTGTCTCTAATGCGGGACTATCGATTCTTACTTCTTTTTTTTTTTGTACAAATGTTAGTTGCATATCCTTTAGAGGACGTCTCAGTCAAACCCCAAGATTTTTGGCTGTTTGTGATTCTTGGCAAGTTTACGTTCATTAGTTTGCCATTGTTTTCTAAACGACCGGCACTCATACCATTGTATTAAAACCAACGCAAGGCGGTCTGATGCCAAATCTCCAACAGTTGTGTTTCGAACGCAGTATGCAAGGTTATGAATTATGTCCGTAATTCCGTTGCCATAGAGCCGGCTTTAGTCATAAAAATAAATGTAACTCATGTGTTTCTTCGATAAGGGTAATAAAAGCTCAGTCTTTTGTTGAATTTCTTCAGAGATTCTATTACTATCCTTACGCCCAGTTAATTATTTGGTTAATAGTGTTTCTCTGTTGACGATTTAATGATTAGTCTGAAGTAAATCGTGACTTATTTTTCTACTATGGTTCGTCTGATCAATATCGTGACCTGTGTGTGGGCTTGTCATTGTGGTCGTAAAAGTCAAACCCAGTTCAGTTTAACCGAAGGAACACGAAACTGTCTAGACACCGTCTGCAGGAACTCTTTTAACTCTTAACTCTTAGCTGGCTACTGAAGAAGAGGACGTGGCACCCGTGAGTGCAATGATATTGATTCTTAGTTTCATAATTAATATCTCACACTGTGGTGGTAACAACTCCGCCGCCGAGCAAGCGCGACAGGAGGCTTCCGATCATCAGAAGTAATCCCACTCTCGTCAAATGTTTCAGCTCCTTTACCTTCTTAAACTCTCAGGGAAGTGGGTCTGCCAGGATCATGAGCGCGGACGTTTTTCTCCTGTCGTATAACTATATTCGTGTATCCACCTTTGAGACGTTGCGTGTCGCATTTATCACACATTCACATCGCTTTGTGTGACTACCAAGAAGCCATCCCGCCCTCAGGGATGCTAACATAGTGTACTCGGTGTATATGCCAGCATTATCATTGCACTTAACTGTCCGTGGGAAAGCCAGCTTCTTTCCCCATCCGTCTGCCTTTGTCCCCGCCTCCACATCGGTGGATAACGTTGACCCTGCCTTCTTCGTACACTGTTCACAGTTTAAGGGTCCGCCCTCAAGCACGTTCCCAGTGGAAGTTAGCTCTTGCTTTGGGCTAATTCTTTTACGGGCTTAAACTGTATTCTGACACAACTAACTCGTAAAGTAAAATAACTACCGTGGTAGATAATTGACATTACTGTGCGAACATGTGTATATTTCAGCTTGAAGGATGTATCTAGTTATTTTACTTTATGTTGTGTGAATTCTGAAGTATGTACCTGATGCTGCGAAATATGCCAGGCAATAAATTGGGCAATCTATTGTTTGTGTCTTCGTTATTCAAAAACAACTAACTTGCTTCCTCTCAATGACCATCACCTGTGTTGGTCTACAGCCGCTTACTGGATCATCTTCATCGTCGCTGTTATCATCCTCGTCACCGTCATCAGCGTGAACACCGCCATAATAATCATGTAGCAAGTCATTTGCAGAACGTCGCTCTCATCACGGCCTGACAACGTGATTCTAGATCGTTTGCCACTTCTACTGGCTCATATATCTTCACGTCCAGACCGTCTGCAATGTTCGGTGCCCCTCTTTGTGCTTATCTACTCCTGTCTTTTCTTTCATGAACCACGCCTCCTATCACGGTTCTTTCCAAACCATTTACATAAATAAACACACATAGTATTGTTTGGCGCTCACAGAAGGAGAAGAAGAAGAAGAAGAAGAAGAAGAAGAAGAAGAAGAAGAAGAAGAAGAAGAAGAAGAAGAAGAAGAAGAAGAAGAAGAAGAAGAAGAAGAAGAAGAAGAAGAAGAAGAAGAAGAAGAAGCAGAAGAAGAAGAAGAAGAAGAAGAAGAAGAAGAAGAAGAAGAAGAAGAAGAAGAAGAAGAAGAAGAAAGTAGAGAGAGTTCCAGAGGACTCTACTTCCTTCTTCTTCTTTTCCTTCTGTGAACGCCAAACAATACTATGTGTTGGTCGCATTCTGGTATGAACCTAAGGCCTATCCACGTCAATATGCTTCCACATTGACGTGGATAGGCCTTAGGTTCATACCAGAATGCGATCAGCGTTGCCAATAGTGGGTTGTACTCAATATTTAAAAATCTAAAGTTCCGAAACAACAAATAAATCAATACTATGTGTGTTTATTTATGTAACTGCCTCAGTGACCTCAACGGGTTCCCCAACTGATTTACAAACCATTGTGACGTTTAATATGGCCAATGTATTATAAGATATGCATGGCTCGTCTCTAGAGACCAGGCTCCTTACTATCTGCCAGCCGGTGTCCGCGTCTAGTTGCTGTGTGGGCTCTTACTTCAAGCCTGCATGTACAAACATTTCTCATTGTAGAGCAGCTCATGGAGAGAACTAAAGACATTTAAATGAATCAATAGGTGAAGTAAAGACGCTGGTTCTGATTAGGATTTACATTGAGAAAATATGTTAATAGTATAGCTAGACACCCACTTGTCTGGAACTATACAG
The DNA here is from genome assembly GCA_014155875.1 of Cepaea nemoralis. Lineage (NCBI taxonomy): Eukaryota > Metazoa > Mollusca > Gastropoda > Stylommatophora > Helicidae > Cepaea > Cepaea nemoralis. Next base: position 107,010 of record JACEFZ010028181.1, read on the forward strand.
AATATCTTCTTCTTTTTATTCTGTTTTCATGCATTGTGCCAAGTTTATTTGCGCACTTAGGTCGACACATCCGCCTTCTGCGGGTGTTTGTTGACCGGATTAACCTTCCCGGGGGTTTCGAGGGACATTCGACTTTCATGTTGTGGTGTCGTCCACATCCCAGCTGGTCAATTTAGAACTGCCAAAGACAATAAGGTTAACCCTCAAGGGAAGGCAGGGGCAGACCATGGGCATTCCCCGCCATCCAAGGAGGCTTCCATAATTGCAGAGCCGACACGTAGCGTTCTGGTACTGGGCTCACCTAAGGAATCGTTACCTCTTGCACATAGCTGATTCACTTCCTCACTTCCGTATATTGGGTATATCGTTCGCTGCTAGCCTCTCCCCATGCAAACCATGAACGGTCAGTCTGCAGACGACATCCACTCAGCGAGCTTTATGTTCGGCATGGACCACGAAATGCAGATGCTGCCGCCTCAGCATCTCACCTCCATGCAGCAGAGGGTGAGTAACGGCCAGGACTTCACATCCGAGGGATATTGACTAAGAGATGTTCAGCCATATCCCTCAGCTGAGAGCCGTAATACAAGTGTCTGGACCAAGCATATAGCAGGCCCAGCATCTCACTTCCATTCAGCATAGGGTGAGTAACAGTCATGCCCTCACATCCGGATGATATTGAATTAGAGGCGTTCAGCCATATCCCTCAGTCGATAGCAGTAGAACAAGTGTCTGGACATGTAGCAGGCCCAGCATCTCACCTCCATTCAGCAGAGGGTGAGTAACGGCCAGATCATAACATCCGGGTGATATTGACTTAGAGGCGTTTAGTCTTATCCTTCAGTTTAGAGCCGTAGAACAAGTGTCTGGACCAAGAATGTAGCAGGATCAGCATCTCACCTCCATTCAGCATAGGGTGAGTAACGGCAATGCCCTCACATCCGGGGGGGGGGGGGATATTGACTTAGAGTCGTTCAGCCATATCACTCAACTGAAGTGATATCCACTTTTCACATTGGGCAGTGGGGAGCGTTTTGTGTGATATTCACTGGCACAGGAATGGAGCATAATGGGGACGACCCGTTGCTGTGAAGTTGGAACTGCGAATAACTAACTAACTAACTAACTAACTCAACTGAAGGCCGAAGAACAAGTATCTGGACCAAGCAATTTAATTAGCCATTCGCGGATTCACCGTGAAACAGTGTGAACTTAGACATGCATGTCTTAATCTTTGAGACAAGCATATGACTACTGGCAGGATCAACCAGATATCTATCGCACAGACGCACTATTCACGCACACGCAGTCCAAGAGTAGCAATCGCTCAGGGCACTCCCTCTGTACCCGGTGATGCATATTTGTGTTTTATGTTTCTACCTGGACATCGAGACATGTGCTGCCCCTTATCTCCGATGTTATTCGACGCCTACAACATAAATATGACTGGTGAGCAAATCACAGTACCGGCAAGGACCAGGGCCATGCCGTGCTATGATACAGAAAGGCGGCTGCATCAGGCGGCACCGTAAGGGGGCTTCATAAGGGGAGGAATTTTTAAATAAAACACCATATAAGAGGCGGTAGTTCGAAGACTTGCATCATACTGAGAAAATCTACCGCACGGTATTGGGAAGGCCCCTGTCATATGCAGATGATATTTCAATGAATCACTAGGGTTAAGACCAGTGTTGTCATCTCCCTTTAATGAAAAAGCACCAAATCGACCCAAAAAAAAAAAAAAGTACTAAAAGCACCAAAAAATTTTAGGAAGCACCAAAAAAAAAAAGCACCAACTGTTTTTATTTACAAATGTAACAAGATAGCACAGTATAATTTATTATTATCACTTCATATTACACTGAAGTTTATTCCAGATCCGTCAAATCCCAATCAGAACTACTTTCGAGCCAAAAAAGCACCAAATTGCAATACTATTCTTTTGGGAAATCACTAAAACTAGCCCTGGCGGTATTCATTCAAAATGTTATAAAGTAGCACATTATAATTTATTATTATCACTGAATATTAGAATGAAGTTTATTCCAGATCTACCAAATCCCAGTCAGACAACTCCTCTTCAGTTTCTGTAGCTATTTCCTGTTGTGTTTGCTCCTGGGATGATGAGTGTCGCGTAACGTATACTACTAGGATGGAATTAGATCAAAGTAGATACTAAATAGACTTCTACTAATAGAGAATCTAACCACTGCTGAAGAAGCGATCAAATGGCTCGCAATTCTAGAAGAATGATTATCAAAGTCCCAGAATGGATCACTACTTCTAAACAGTGCCAGGCGGAAAGTTATGACGACTAACTGTACTAACACAAGAAGACAGTATGTCAAGTTATTCCTGCTAACGTGCCTGGAAGAATAATGAGCCCCCACTGCCTAATGTATTCTCACACAACAGGAGATAAGACAGAATGATAAGTATAGATGTAATCCTTTCACCCGTCACACAATATGATGATGCTAATGCTAATCCTATAATGACAGACGCAGTTGTTAAAAGTACAAAGATAATGTAACGTTTAATACTAAAGAACACTACGTGAGCCCCACTGGGAACTCACTGACACATAAGAGATACGCAGATCCCTGAACTTTCTACAAGATGTTCAGCTAGAGGCCATAATCATAGACTTCTAGCCAATAGTGGACAAATTAGGATTGCTGTGCAGTGGCAAACGGGTGGGTAGCCACTCATCTGATAATCCTTAGCCTCCTGGATGGTAAGCTGTCAGTGCTGACTGGATCGTGGTATGAGCTCCACTCTCTGCTGCATCAAGTGAGTGGTTCGTAGCTCAATCACCGGTCGTGACTACGGCTACAGTTGATCAGGGTGCAGGCTCTGTGAATGACAGTGAGAAGGAGTGAATAATCCTTCAAGACAGAATTGTAAATTCTTTTGGCCAGGTCATTGTCCTGTATGGCATGCTTGTCTCATAAATTTCAATAGCATGTATTATCTCAATTTGTTCACATTGTTCACAATCTCAATTTACACATTTTGATTCCTTATCTGAAATCTACAACAGCACACTGATCTAATGGAAACAGCACACAAATGATATCCTATTCTCTCTGCTGACATTTAGATCAAACATGTACAACCACAATGCTCTACTTCAAAGACCACATTCCAAATATATATTCTAAGTCATGATTAATCATGGAAACATGAACCACAATTCACATAATGACTTAACAGTACATATAGGATGACTTCAATGGAATGAAACTCAGACGCCACACTCCGACGTCACATATACATTAACAAACCATTAAATCGATGAAACACCACACATCATTTTCCAAGTATGGAAACACACAAACTACACTCCACACGATGAATTAACATCACATGATGAATTCCATAGAATGAAATGAAATCACACACAACAACTATAACTTCACGATGTACACGAGTGAACCATTAAAATCAATGAAACACCCCAAGTTCACTTAAGGAGTTATGAGTTGTACTACTAGCAAGTCTTCCTTATATTAATTAAAACATAATTAATTATCTAGAAGATTTCTTAGCTAGGTTTAAGATTATTTTCACTATACACAAGAACAATATTAGGGTTGGAGAATTCCCCCAAGGTTTGAAACTTTGTTAAGTGGGCCATCTTGGACCACATGGTAGTAATCTGACTATGGGCAAGATAGAGATTAATAAAGAATAATTAATTGTAACTTATTCACTCTCTGAACTAATTCCTTCAACTAATAAGTATATTATCTAGAGAAATACGCTAATTCCGAAGTTTAAGCACATAATTAAATTATCTTAACTCTAATCGTCTACTGACTAAATCAGGTGTCCTTCCGCAGGCGGATTACCTAATTTCGAGAATCACGTAATGTAATTTATCCATGTTTTTAATGCCACATGTGACGAGCTTTGCGTTTTACCCTTGTCAGCAAGCCACTTGGCACAAACATGGTCCTAATTCTAATATTAGTTAACTAACACTAGTTTTAAGTAATGTTATCTATTATCGAACGGCATGGCCTTTAGATTTTGCCGGCATTTCGACACACAGAAAAATATTTAACAAAATTATTATTAACTCACCTGCAACTAGATTTTGACTGGCCTATCGGGAGTGGAGACTATCATTGGCTTTTCTATGTTTTAGAGTGTTGTTCGGCTTAACAAGAGCCAGCAATAAATATGTTTAAACACAGACAGGTGTTCAATTTTAGCCAATTGACGTGATAGCTCCTTCTCCTTCCAGGTTGCTGAAAAAATGGCAGATCTTAGGGTGCTACCGGAAGTTAACTTCTCATCCAGGAGAGTTCCCTTCCTGTGGCCAAATTATTATTCACAGCCAAAACTGATATAAAATTCAGCCTGACTTGATTTCTTGGCTTGTAAACGAACTCTACCCTACATCTACTTCTAACTATAAGAAGAAATAGTATTTAACTCTCTCTCTCTATAGTTGTCTGTATATAAATACACTAACCAAAGACGATTTTATCTAATATTTGAAAATATAGATAAAAATAAAAATTACTACAGGATACATAGAGGGGTTTACTGAGGGCTATCTTCATCTAATAACAAAACGATCTGAGAGGTGGGCCAACCTGTCACAAATGCCCACGGTTCAAAAAAAGTTGGAGAAACAACTTTTTCTCCAGCCCGAACTCTCATATAGCTTTGTCAGCCCTTACTCTGACGTTTATGGGTCATTTGGACAGGTCCCCCTCTTCATCAATAGCACAATGTCTATTCAAAATTCTCAGACTCTTCGTTTCTAAGACACCTTCTAAGAAACCTCCTCCCTTGATGTCGCTTCCATGGAAATCTTCTCTGGAAACTTTGCTTTCGTTGGTCGGGGTGTCCTTCATCTGTCACTGATAAAGGTCCTACAATTCCAACCTCTCTCTTTTGACCCAATTGGTCTCGATCCCTATACTTCATGCGCGTCGTCCTTACTTTCCCTTTAGACGTCTCTAAGTTGGGATAGTGTTCAGCCGCGTCATCTTCCTCACATCTGTCTGGGTTGTCTTCCCATCTGGATTGATCCCCTTTGGATCCATTATCAACCACAGCCAGAGTCATAATATGAACTGGTGGGTTCGTGTTGTTCTCAAAATGTCTTTTGAGTAGATTCACGTGGAAGACTGTAGTTTTCCCGCGAATAGAAACCGAGTACTTGTTGCTGGACACCTTCTCTTTAATGATGAATGGTCCTTGCCAAGCAATTTCTAACTTATTATCCCCTTTGGTTAATAAGACTAGCACTTTATCTCCTACCTCTAGAGACTGGTTTCTAATAGGTTTATTATAGAAGGAAGCCTGTTGCTTTCTGGCACGACGGAGAGTGGAGTTAGCTAATTTCCATCCTGTGTGCAGTTTCCGTTTCAGTTCCTCTACATACTGTGAAGACTTGACGACACTCTCATCTGTTCCTTCATCAGTCCAGGTTCTCAAAAGAGCCTCAAGCGGTCCTTTAATTGGTCGTTCAAACAATAGTGTAGCAGGTGGAAGACCGGTGGCGACATGTGGTACTTCTCGATAGGCAAACATTGCTGCTGATAAGTACGTGTCCCAACTATCTGGTTTCACCTGGACTAACTTGTTCACGATCGATTTGAGAGTCCCTGTATATTTGATCACAAGTCGCTTATTCTCTGTGAGACTAAAACCTGTGTTGACATGTTGCCTCCTGAAGATGTCGGAGATTTCTCCCCTTAACTTCTCATTCAATGGTGACCCACTATCACTTACAATAAGAATAGGGAATCCTACTCTGGTGAATATTTCTAGGAGAGCCTCTGCTACCCTAGTTGCATTGATGGAGACAGTAGCTTCAGCCCACATTGTACCTGTATCTACTACAGTTAAAATATAAGTATTTTTCTTCTTAGAAGTGGGCAGTGGACCAATAATGTCTATAGCTATTCGCTCAAAAGGAGTGTTCAAAACTAACCCTTCCCCTATGGAAACAGGAGTAGACCACTGCTTGGGGGAGCCATGTTGACACTCCGGACAAGACTGGACGTATCTTCGTATGTCAGCAGTCATTCCCGGCCAAAAATAATGACAAGAAATACGCTGGGTAGTAACTCCTACAGTCATATGTCCACTGAAGGATATGGTATGTCCCATATGCAATATCTGATTACGATATTGTTTCGGCACGACAAGTTGCCCGTGTTCGGTACCCATAGTTCCTGCCCTATGGTACAACAACTTGTCCTTTAAATAGAAATTTCCAGCTGCTGGAGGATGTCTACCTTTTGGCAGTTTGCCAAAACAAGATGCTTAAGTCGGACATTCATTTTGTGCAGCCCTAATCTCCCGAGGTAGAGGGTTGATTGAGAGTAGAGGTTCATGTGACTGTGCAACCTGACTCCGGGTCTCCACTGCTGCCATTATCATTGGTGATGATGGTTCTCCTAAATATACATACTTACGACCAAGCATGAAAGGATATACTGGATCATCGATCACTGCAGCTGAAATGAGTCCAGTGACATACTTAGATGTCACATGTACTTTGGCTATCTTAGCTATTATAGTTGGAGAGCTCCTGGTAGCCCCTTTAACTACAACTGTTTGCTTTGTTAACTGTGATGGTTTCACTAACTGCTTAGCTATTATTGCATCACACTGGAGTCCACTGTCATAGAGACATAGTACTGGACTACCGTTAACCCGAATAGTTTCAACTGTGGGTGGCCTAGTTCCATTACTTGAACATATGTTCTGTTGGGTACTTGCCCCCGTAATCATACACGCAGCATACTGGGTAGGGGGATTATTTCTGCACACGCTCGTGTGGTGATCATTATTTTTGCAGTTCTTGCAGTAAGGTTTACCCCATCCACTATTGGTTGCTGGTGCTTTTTGTTTTTGTGAACCAGGATTTTGGTGCGGACCCCCAGTGTGCCCTCTGGTGTCCTTACCGTAAGAGTTGTTCTGCTGAAAACTCTTATTCTGTGTTGCAGGAGTATTTTGAGCAGTAGAAGAATTACTAGATTTAGTGGCAGCTACTTCGCCATGGGCAGTTAAATATCGTTCGGCTAGTGAGATAACCTCCTCTAGCCGAGCACCACCATTCTCTGCAATAAAGGTTTGTAGCTGTTTTGGAAGAACATCTTTAAATTGCTCAACAAGTATTAGTTCCGCCAGCCCGTCATAAGTAGCATCCAAATCACTCAGTTCTACCCACTTGTTAAAATAAGTGTGTAACCGTGAGGCGAACTGAGGAAATGATTCTCCTTGTGACCGTTTGGCTGTACGGAACTTCAACCTGTAGGCACTAGAAGTTAACTGATATCGTTTCAAGAGAGCATTTTTGAGTGTGACAAAGTCCTTCTCAAGACCTGGAGGGAGTTTTGCAAACACGTCATACGCTGGACCGCGAAGTGCTTGGGAGAGTTTAATATTAAATTTTTCCTTAGGCAGATTGTAGGCTTCACACATTAACACAAATTTGTCAAGATATTCATCCATCTGATCCTCCTTCGGGTCGAAGTGGGCCAGTGGAAAACTCATTGCTCCTGGAGTAATATGTTGTCCTGGGGAAATGTCTTGACTGTCAGTTGGAGAGCTGGCACTGCTAAATCTGGAGGCATCAGGATTTTGTAGTTCTAATCTCCTCAGTTCTAACTCGTGCTGTCTTAACTGCTCAGCTAATTTCAAGTCCTTGTCCAGTTCTGCTTGCTTCAACTGGTTGTCCAATTCAGCTTGTTTCAACTTGTTGTCCAATTCAGCTTGTCGCATCTTCTCTCTGGATTCAATTTCCGCCATCTGGATTTGTAATTTAATTCTTTCCTCTCGTTCTTCCTTCTCTCTCTCCTTGATGATGTCCCTTTGTTCTCGGCGCCACTCTCTTCCTTCTTCTATTACATATTTGTTCAACTCTACACCATCATAACCTAACAATGTTCCTTGTTCTCGCAGTTCCTCCTTAGTAGGTGGCTTTTCAGAAGACATGTTAGTTATGTAATAAGATATCTGTTGATACACCTGAATAACTCACTCACTTAATCAAGAATGTGTTTGTCGCAAAGATTCACAAATATCTTCAATGACAAGCATACAAAATGTGACACATTGACACAACACTTACCCGTTTGCCAGCAATTCACCTTTGCCCTAACTTATGTTAACTTATATCTATTCTTATGTTAATCCTATGTTATAAGTATATATATATTAACTAGTATGATTAGTAGCTATCTCTATTTAGTGACTGAAAGTTAGAAATATCTATGAAGTTGGATACTCGACTGAACCCAACAATCTATAGGATTGTCATGCCCGGACCGAGCCACCAGTGTCGCGTAACGTATACTACTAAAATGGAATTAGATCAAAGTAGATACTAAATAGACTTCTACTAATAGAGAATCTAACCACTGCTGAAGAAGCGATCAAATGGCTCGCAATTCTAGAAGAATGATTATCAAAGTCCCAGAATGGATCACTACTTCTAAACAGTGCCAGGCGGAAAGTTATGACGACTAACTGTACTAACACAAGAAGACAGTATGTCAAGTTATTCCTGCTAACGTGCCTGGAAGAATAATGAGCCCCCACTGCCTAATGTATTCTCACACAACAGGAGATAAGACAGAATGATAAGTATAGATGTAATCCTTTCACTCGTCACACAATATGATGATGCTAATGCTAATCCTATAATGACAGACGCAGTTGTTAAAAGTACAAAGATAATGTAACGTTTAATACTAAAGAACACTACATGAGCCCCACTGGGAACTCACTGACACATAAGAGATACGCAGATCCCTGAACTTTCTACAAGATGTTCAGCTAGAGGCCATAATCATAGACTTCTAGCCAATAGTGGACAAATTAGGATTGCTGTGCAGTGGCAAACGGGTGGGTAGCCACTCATCTGATAATCCTTAGCCTCCTGGATGGTAAGCTGTCAGTGCTGACTGGATCGTGGTATGGGACTCCACTCTCTGCTGCATCAAGTGAGTGGTTCGTAGCTCAATCACCGGTCGTGACTACGGCTACAGTTGATCAGGGTGCAGGCTCTGTGAATGACAGTGAGAAGGAGTGAATAATCCTTCAAGACAGAATTGTAAATTCTTTTGGCCAGGTCATTGTCCTGTATGGCATGCTTGTCTCATAAATTTCAATAGCATGTATTATCTCAATTTGTTCACATTGTTCACAATCTCAATTTACACATTTTGATTCCTTATCTGAAATCTACAACAGCACACTGATCTAATGGAAACAGCACACAAATGATATCCTATTCTCTCTGCTGACATTTAGATCAAACATGTACAACCACAATGCTCTACTTCAAAGACCACATTCCAAATATATATTCTAAGTCATGATTAATCATGGAAACATGAACCATAATTCACATAATGACTTAACAGTACATATAGGATGACTTCAATGGAATGAAACTCAGACGCCACACTCCGACGTCACATATACATTAACAAACCATTAAATCGATGAAACACCACACATCATTTTCCAAGTATGGAAACACACAAACTACACTCCACACGATGAATTAACATCACATGATGAATTCCATAGAATGAAATGAAATCACACACAACAACTATAACTTCACGATGTACACGAGTGAACCATTAAAATCAATGAAACACCCCAAGTTCACTTAAGGAGTTATGAGTTGTACTACTAGCTAGTCTTCCTTATATTAATTAAAACATAATTAATTATCTAGAAGATTTCTTAGCTAGGTTTAAGATTATTTTCACTATACACAAGAACAATATTAGGGTTGGAGAATTCCCCCAAGGTTTGAACTTTGTTAAGTGGGCCATCTTGGACCACATGGTAGTAATCTGACTATGGGCAAGATAGAGATTAATAAAGAATAATTAATTGTAACTTATTCACTCTCTGAACTAATTCCTTCAACTAATAAGTATATTATCTAGAGAAATACGCTAGTTCCGAAGTTTAAGCACATAATTAAATTATCTTAACTCTAATCGTCTACTGACTAAATCAGGTGTCCTTCCGCAGGCGGATACCTAATTTCGAGAATCACGTAATGTAATTTATCCATGTTTTTAATGCCACATGTGACGAGCTTTGCGTTTTACCCTTGTCGGCAAGCCACATGGCACAAACATGGTCCTAATTCTAATATTAGTTAACTAACACTAGTTTTAAGTAATGTTATCTATTGTCGAACGGCATGGCCTTTAGATTTTGCCGGCATTTCGACACACAGAAAAATATTTAACAAAATTATTATTAACTCACCCTGCAACTAGATTTTGACTGGCCTATCGGGAGTGGAGACTATCATTGGCTTTTCTATGTTTTAGAGTGTTGTTCGGCTTAACAAGAGCCAGCAATAAAATATGTTTAAACACAGACAGGTGTTCAATTTTAGCCAATTGACGTGATAGCTCCTTCTCCTTCCAGGTTGCTGAAAAAATGGCAGATCTTAGGGTGCTACCGGAAGTTAACTTCTCATCCAGGAGAGTTCCCTTCCTGTGGCCAAATTATTATTCACAGCCAAAACTGAATATAAAATTCAGCCTGACTTGATTTCTTGGCTTGTAAACGAACTCTACCCTACATCTACTTCTAACTATAAGAAGAAATAGTATTTAACTCTCTCTATAGTTGTCTGTATATAAATACACTAACCAAAGACGATTTTATCTAATATTTGAAAATATAGATAAAAATAAAAATTACTACAGGATACATAGAGGGGTTTACTGAGGGCTATATCCATCTAATAACAAAACGATCTGAGAGGTGGGCCAACCTGTCACAATGAGGATGATTGAAAGAAACATGTATATGCCTCCTGTGATCCAATTTTTCGCAGAATATCCTTAGGTAGTTTATAATCATGACAGCATTTGCCATATCTAATAGTCAAAACAGCTGTCAAACTCTTTATGCTAAGTCTATTCCGCAATTTTGATTTTATAACTCCCATCTGACTGAAAATACGCTCCACGTCCGCATTAGAATGAGGTAAAATGAGCAGAGTTAAAGCTAAATCTGTAAGATCTTGGAAAGGATTTTCACCGGTGGCATCCCTGTATGAGGCTATTTCTGCCCACAGTCCAAGTGTGTCAGAGGTCTGTACCCACTGCATATGATGAAGTTTTCTCCACTGGAAATCGATGCGGGTGAGAGTAGCTGCATCTTCTACAAACATTTTAGCAAGATCCAATATACAGGGCTTCATTGGCTGTAGACATTCGCTTCCACTAAGATATGTCATGGACTGCAACACTCGAACGTTATCGGGTGTACGTAAACGCAGCTGTGTCAATAGCTCTATTAAAAACTGGATGCACCTTCCACGAATTTCTTTCTCATCGGGAAATTTGTAGTCTGCTATTTCTTTCTCAAACTCATAACCTAGATTGGGATTAGGATCTAAATAATTTTGAATAGCATCACTTTCAGTAATTTTTTTCCCCAGGAATAGCAATCTTTGAACTGATAGAATCAATGAGCTGGACAAGATCGCTGAGTAGTTTTGTTGGATCCTGTATATCTGCTTCGAATTTCTTATTCACACTTTGAATTTCTCCGAGAATATGCTTGAGAAATATGAGATACACATAGTTTTTCATGTCGCTAAACATAGAATGTAGAAGTTCTGCTGTATAACAGCGCTCGTTGAGTCTTGCTACATCAAAATGAGTTCTGAGTTCGACCCACTGCTGCAATATTCTGACAATGGCAGATAGAATGGACATCCATCGTGTCTGGCTTAATTGAACAATCTTTAGCGGATGTTTTCCGTCATTTAATGAAGCAAAAAGCTCCCTGTACTTTGAGAAAACCAGTTATATGTTTCTCTAATCATGAACTCGATGTTCCTGGGCAGACAAGCAGCTGCAGCCTGTGGCACTGCCAGCTGAAGGTGATGACATACACACCTAATTAGTAGGCCTACCAGATGAGGAACTTCGGAGTTTAATTGTGTATATACTCCATTGTTTACACCTGTCATGACAGACGCATTGTCAGTGCCGAGTGCAACTAGTCTTTGCAACTCAAGTCCATTCTTGTTTAAACAATCTTTTAACGCATTGCATATTGCCTGTGCGTTGCAGTCACTCAGTTCAACTAAATCTAAGTAAGTAACCACAAACTGCTTTCTTGTCTCTGAATAGTACCTAATAGCTACTCCACGTAGCTTAGTTTCAGAAATGTCATTGCTCTCATCAATCAATAAGCTGTATTTACCTTTGCCAATATCAGCTGTCAAGTCTGTTGGAAATATGGTGCAAGTACATTTGAAATAACTGCTCTGCACTTAGTTCTCCTAAGCTTAAAGTTCTTGCAACCTTTGCTGTCACCAAAGTGTACCTTGCAGAGTTCACTTAAATGGTCAACAACGCGATGCGAACAATGGCCAGCTATGAACAAACTCATGCATCCTTCTGTTTCTTTGACATCATCTTTCAGTCTGTCAAATGCAATTGTTGTTTGTCTTTGTGTACTGAATGGTTGTTCGGCTTTCTGATGTTTCGTTGTATTCTTGTACCTCTCAATATCATTTAACCTGGTTGCAATTGAACATTTGCAATATTTGCAAAAACACTTAGTATTATCCCCTTCTACTTTTAACAACCATTTTTGATATCTCGTGTCACTGAGCCACTGTTGTCTGAAATGTTGACAATATTTCTTGCTCATGGTGAAACACAAATAAGCTTAAATGAAAGGATAATGTAGACAACACAAAATTATGAACTCTATTACAAGCTAATGTATTAACGTTTGTACTTGTCTGCAAGATGACGTGCGCTTTCAGCTAAATCGTATTAAAGGGAGTTAAATTAGTTGAATATTGCGCGGTAACGTACTAAGACTGTTTTACTCCCTCGCTTCAGTTAAAATTCGGCTTTTTAGTGTTCCCAAAATGAGTTTTAAAGTAATTTTTACCCACCCCAAAAAAGCACAAAAAAGCACCCAAAAAATTTTGTGAAGCACTAAATTTACGCGGCCGCGCTAAAAGGAAAATTTTCGCACTGACTGACTTGAAAAAGCACTAAATTTAGCGCGAAAAGTACTAAAATGGCAACACTGGTTAAGACAGAGAGCAAATTGCTGGAGAACCTCAGACTGAACTCGACCACATAATCACGTAGTGTGGGGAGGCAGTAGCACTGGTCAGTCCAAAGAAGGCAGCCTTGACATGCTCTTCGCCGAATCACCAATTTATCAACACCAAAACACCAACTGTAAGTTTATGCATGGAGGATAGAACAATGAAATACATGAGAGTGATATTTGATAGGAGCCTCACCTTTTCTAAACACAGAAACCCATGTTGTAATGAAAGCTAGGAGGGGGCATGGCTCGATGAGGGTAATGGCAGGGGAAACTCTGAACAGCGCCATCTCTGCCTCCTATTCCAGGGTTTGGTTCTTTCGGTAATTGAGTACACCATGGTGATCCTCGCTCTTAGCCGTTCCCAGAGAGAGAGAGAGAGAGAGAGAGAGAGAGAGACAGAGAGACAGAGAGAGAAAGGGGGGAGAGAAAGACAGAGACAGAGAGAGAGAGAGACTGGACAGGCAACACACATCATATTTGGGTGCACAAAAGATACAGTATGTAGGGCGATGCGGTCCCTTGATTCTCCAACCATGGCATACAGAAAAAGGAATATACAGAGCACTTGCCTAACTCCGAGTCAGTGCGAATGTACAGCATTTATTGCACAGTGAGCTCAAGAAGAGAAAGGGCAGCAGGTTGAAAGGAAAAAAATCATAGACGGGAGAGGCCAAGGACATTATTCAAAAGGTCTGTCCTCTTGAGGACATACAACATAGTGACCAGAAGCGAGAACATCAAGTGAAAATGAGTGAAGCCAGACAGGAGCGTGACCTAACCTGGTCTGTAACATGCAAGGCGAACGAAACCTAAAGACACACGGAGAAGAGAATTAAAGGCAAACATTAATATTATGTGAATGGCGTAAATGGAGCTGCAGATGAATGCCAACAGAGGATAACCTGAGGATAAAGGGCAAAAGAAAAGGTATTTACTGGGTTACACTAGCCACCACCTTCTATGTGACTTCCCTTTCAAATTAATTTCCTAAGTGTGGCTAATTTGGTCACATAATTATTAATCTGAGGTTGGGATAGGCCATAATCGTAACTTCACTTATGAGGTCAACATCAAGGAAGAATAATAAACAATCTTAGATATGCTGACGTGCCTTCCCCACAATAAAGGTTAGCTGCAATGGATTTCCAACACTGTCTGTCTCTCGCCTTGACTGTACATTCTGTCAGACTGATATGCGCCCATCTCTTGAAGTTATCTTCCCACTTGTATCGTTGTCTGCCTCTTGCTCGCTTGCCTTCAACTTCGTTGTCAGGGTCTTAAACTTGGCTCGCTAACCTAACACATGTGAGACAGTACAAGTACAACGTGATTTGACTTAAGACTCAACGACACAACGTTCAATGGATTTATTTACAGATCATATACAGTACGATGATCACTACAAGCTATACTTGATACTTCAATACATTTACATACACAATACACCTCACAGTCTATCTCTCAAGATGTCCAGACACTCGACTTTCAGGCACAGAAACCACACAACGCCTTTCTCTCATCATGCGTCCAGTCGAGTCAACGTCCCAGAGCTGTCTGCCTATAGCTCGCAACTTGCCTCCCCACCTGAAGTGGCTTCACGAGGCATGCGTGCGTCTTGCGTCGTCCTTGCCTGACCGCTGGCCGTCTCGTCAGCCAGCAACCTCGCAGGCAGGTAACTACTACTCGCCTGGCGGCGTAACGAAGTTACGGCATCCCTGCTGGGGACTAAGTCGCCTGGCGGGCGTAACGATGTCACTGCATCACTGCACTACTCTAGACTCTAACATACTCCCCCGGGCAACTTCATGAAAGATGTCATCTTTCATGCATAATATGTGTACATACTAGGTTAATATTTTAACCTTGTCAGAGTCAACCCTTCTGTTGTTATATACATTGGTATCAGAATACATAGAAATACACATCTGCCATAGAAACATATAAGAAATGGAAGTTGTATTCAACGACATGTGGTGTTCAACCTTTAACACTTGTCAGGTTTCATCCTCTCGATGGCTGATTACCTCAATTGCATTATTGACCCAGTCAGATCGGTAGTAACAGCTTCCCAAGCAACTACATCGCAGCCTCCAAAAAAAAACGTAATAATATGGTTCTTGAAACAAAAACCATCTGGCTAGACCGAAATACGGCTTTTACATAAGTCGCATTAAACGCTCAAACCCTGACCTCATTTGGCCAGGAGCTCTTGTGTTGGTCTGCAATGTCGGTAACACTCTACCATGCCCAGTAGATGGCTTCCTGGTGTGTTAACAATCTGGCAACAACATGGCTATTTATATACCCCACATAACCGTATACATTTCACATTATGGCCCTTTGTGTAATGATGTAATAACAATTAAACGAAAGGGGAATAACTTCAAAATTTATGAAATATAATATTTTACAATAATTATTCTATTTCTTAGCGTCATCGCTTGATGTTTCTTCATATTAACGAGAAAAAGTCGGTAGTATGAATACATTAATCAAGATATGATTCTAAGATTACACTACATAAATATATAAACACACAATTCGTGTATTCAACTTTGTTGATTCCTAAAGATTTTAGACTCGTCATAGCTTTTTAAACTTTTATTTGTCGTCTGCTAATTTTGCTCTAAATTCCTAACTAATCCGGAAGTACACACGAACACTAAACAGCTGATGTTGAAACTTGTAGAACACACTTGTTCCGGTCTGATGTAGTTACGGAATGTACAATGTTCTAATCGTTCATGTGTTGGATGTTTCACTGTAAAACCTTCTGGATTTCGGTTGACTGCAGTGGTGTAGCTGTCAATGTTTAGGTCACACTTTCACACACGGATTTAAAATATCACTGGAAAGTTCCAAACGCAGATACCACTGTCAAATTGGATAGTTCGCTTACGGTAAGTTTTGAGCGAATGTGGCACTGTTCTTGTTTCATAATATATACAATTAATAAAGTTCGCATTCTACCACACACTACACAATTATACACGACAATCACTACATTAATTAGTAAAATAAGAACACTATATATATTGGGAGTAATCCCTATCACATCACATTGTAGACGTTACACAGCTTTTGTTAATGGAAAAAAAATATTCACTGATGGATGCCTGTGTTGATCTGAGTGTATTTTACACACTGCACTCAGACATTGGTGCTTACTGGGTCGGTCGGACAACGGGACAAAAGATCGGCAATCGTGTTGGTTCTGCCTGGGATATGTCGAACCTCGAAGCTGTAATCTTGGAGCTTAAGAGACCAGCGCGCTACCATCTGGTTTGAAGGTACACCTGAATTTATAAATTGCAACGGGCTGCTGTCAGACTCCACAATGAAATGGCGTCCTAGAAGGAATCTGGACAATTTAGTTATACCCACCACTAAAGCTAGGGCTTCCAACTGAGGTATTGCCCAAGCCCGTTCTCTGGGTTTCAATTTCCTGGATACGAAGTACACAGGATGAATGATGTTATTATGCTCTTGCAACAAGACTGCTCCAATCGCCACGGAGCTCGCGTCTGTACGCAATCTGAAAGGTAAATGAAGATTGGGCAATTTCAGGATAATATTATTTAAGCTATTATCAGAAAAACACGCTAATACTTTTCGGAATGCAAATTTTAGGCATTCATTGCTTACAATTTTCTCCGGTTTATCTTTTGTTAGTAAGTTAGTAAATACTTCGGTCAGTTCAGAAAAATCAGGGATGAACTGCCTGTAATAATTTATAAGTCCCAACAAACTTCTGACTTGCTTTTTCGTAGTCGGAAGTGAGAGTTTTAGTATCTTGGACACAATGTTATCGTCTGTCGTGACAAAGCCATTGGATATTTTGTACCCCAAGAAGGGTATTTCCTGGTAGGCTATGTCTACTTTTGCAGGCTTTACCGTCAGTCCGTGCTGTCTAATACGTTCAAATGTCTGTTCTAATGTCTTTATGTGGTCTGTCATCGTCTCTGTGTGAATACAAATGTCGTCTATATAGCAAATTATGTTAGGTATATCTACTAGTAGAAGTCGTGTCATACGTACGAATGTTGCTGGGGCATTGACAAGCCCAAATGGAAGTTTGCACCATTCGTACAGTCCCCAAGGTGTGGCAAATGCTGTCAGATGTCTGCTCTGTTCGTCTACTGCTATTTGCCAGTAACCTTTAGTCATGTCTACCTTCGTAAAGAACCTAGCGTCTGTCAGTTCTGTCAGTAGATCGTCAGCGTTTGCCATTGGCTCCAGATCTAGAAGAGTTATCTTATTTAGCTTTCTATAGTCGACACAGAGTCTTATTGTGTTGTCCTTTTTGCGTACTATGACCATTGGAGATGAGAAGTCTGATTAGGATCGTCTTATGATGTTGTTTTTCTCTAAGTTAATGATCTCCTGATGTAAGTGTTCTTTGTAATGTAATGGAATGGTGTATGGTCTGCATTTTATGGGTGAGTTTGACGTGAGTGTGATGTGATGCTGTACTAATTCTGTTTGTCCTGGGTTGTTGGAGAAGATGGTGTTGTACTGTTGTATTAGCTGTTTGCAACTGTCTGTTTCTGCTTGAGTTAACTTTGGATTGATTTTAATCTCCTTCAAGCAGTTTGTCGTGTCTAATGCAGGTGTTGGAATTTCGTCACTAGCCTCGTCATCTTCATGGTCTATTATCACTGTACAAGCTGTTGTATCGTCTTGTTCGTTGTCTCTGTTGTAGTATGGTCTTAGCATATTTATGTGGAATATTTTGTGTTTGTCTTTTATTTGGATCTCGTAGTCTACAGGTGAAATCTGTCTCGTCACTTTAAAAGGTCCCTGCCAAGAATCAGTCAATAAGTGTCTGTCACTAGGTAATAGAAGAAGAACGTCCTGTCCAGGTGTTAACGTTATTGTCCTGTTACCTTTGTCAGCATATTGTCTATAAGTAGCACCAGATAATTTTAGTGCATTCTTTGCAATTATACAAGATTTGATGATTCTTTCACGCAATGATGTAACGTATACGTATGATGATATGGGTTTAAGTACTGGAGTGGAGTCAGTAAACATTTGATGATAAATAGTCAATGGGCCACGTGGTTTGGCACCATAGATAAGTTCAAAAGGAGAGAAACCTGTACTAGAATGTGGTACTTCGCGATAAGCAAAAAGAATAGCTGGTAGATATACATCCCAGTTATTGGGGTGCTCTTGCGTGACTTTTGCAAGCATGTGCTTTAAATCGCCGTTAAATTTTTCTATAATTCCACTAGAGTGAGGATGGTACGGGGAATTGAAACATTGCTTCACTCCCAACATTTTGGTGAAAGCTTGGGTAGATGCGGCGATAAACTGAGTGCCCCTATCTGATTGGATAGTGTCTGGAAATCCTATCCGAGAAAATATATGGAAGAAAACTTCCATTATATCATTGGCAGTTATGTTCTTTAGCGGAATAGCTTCCGGCCAGCGGCTACATTGATCAATGGCAGTTAGAATATATTTATTCCCTCTAGTTGTTGTATGATTGAGAGGGCCCACTATGTCGACAGATATTTTCTCAAAAGGTCGACTGGCTAAGTCAGTAACTTGTAACTTTGCCTGTGGGTGTTTACCTTTTTTTACCAGTTTTTGGCAGATGTCACAACTTCTGCAATATTGTTTAATGTCATTGCAAAATTTGGGCCAATGAAACTGTGTCAATAATCTTGATCTGGTCTTAGCGTATGCATATGCCCTGCAAGAGGTATATCATGGGCAAGATGTAAGGCTTGCTTACGATAATTAGTTGGCAAAACAGTTTGCTCTGTTGTGTTGTTACCTCTGGTATAATACCTAGTGAGGATATCATTTTTCACAGCAAAATGCCATTTTGCATTCTTCGTTACCTTTGGCTTTTGGCCGATCAGATTAAAATATTTTGACAATGAAGGGTCAGCCTTTTGAGCTGTTACAACCGTCTCCTTCATGGTGTTAGTAGGTGGTGATACTGGGCTAAGCATTTGTATAGCCTCAGTTTGATTACTTTCATCTTGCACTCTAGCAGTAGATCTGGTTACTGCGTTCACACATTCAATGATATTAGATGGTGATGAAACAGTGTTATCAATGATGTCATGAGATCTTAGTGCTACATTAGCTACCATACATTCATTAGGTGGTGTAACATTATCAATGATGACATTTGATGGTGATGTTATGCTATCATCAATACAAAGAGATGTTATGTCATGTGGTTTATCATTCACCTCTGGTAAATTTCCAATTATTATATCACACACCGGGTTTGTTAATGCAGCGCACTTTACTTTCCCAGTGAGGAAAGGTGTTTCAATATATGCCCATGCTAGTGGGTACTTTTCAATATTGCCTGAGAATGTTCTGCATGTTACGTGCCTGCCTGTATAGTCTGTAGGCATTATAAACGTTCTCTTCAGACCAATCAGTGAGCTTCCCGTGTCTCGAAGGACTGTAGCAGACTTGCCATTCACATATCCGTGATGGACGTTTATCCTGCCTTTGGAATCTATTACCAAATTAGCTTCTTCATTGGCAATAGGAATGGAGTGGCCGCATGTTAAAATGCCATCTTCATAAAAGGTGTTACAAACAGTACATTTATTTGCGTTAAACATGTCAAAAGCCTGTACTGAGTTCACAGGATGTTTCTCTGATTGTTCTTCATCTGACGATGAACTGTCAAACAAGGCGGCATTTGCTTTGTTGATCATTTGCCTACCTTTACAATCATGGCGATAATGTCCGTACGCCTTACAGAGGAAAGATTTACGCAAATTTCTGAAGGATCTACGCTCCTTATCTTGTCTGTTTACCATGTTTTGTAGGTAAGTATGATATGCGGGGTTCTTGTCGCACATCTCACCTTGATGATGTGAAATTTTACAATATTTACAGTGATTATACTTCTCAGATGTAGGTTTATGAGGTTTCTGCCTACTATAGGGTTTGTCATAGTTAGCCGATGCTACAAAATTTATGTCAGTAGCTTTACTGGCAAAACAATGTTTGTTGGCTGTGTAATAAGCCGAACCGCGTCTCTCAATCTCATCTACACTAGTGCATTCATTCTCCTGCAAAAATTTTGAAAATGCTGATGGAATGGATGAAATGACTTTGTCTCTGATAATCAGATCTTCTAATCTTTGATAGTTCTTATCAATTTTAGCTGCTGAAGTCCATTTGGTAAATATATCTCGGACTAAGCAGAGGTAATCAGAGAACGTTTGAGTCGGTTTTGGGCTCAACTTGCTGAATTGTTCTCTGTAACCTGCCTCATCTAACATAAAATGTGCCATAATCTTTGCTTTCAGATAATGGTCATCTTTTCTGAGGTCTTTGGGGATGGTCTCAATGACTTTAAGAGGCTCCCCTGATAAACTCCTCATATAAATAATATTCCATTCAGACAGTGGAACCTGGTAATGTTCCATTAAAGTTTCAAAATTTTGGACAAAGGCTGCGATGCAGTCACCCGAGGTATAATTACGTACGATACCTTGATATTTCTTGTACTGGTTTTCTTTCTCCAGTCTCTCAGATTTCTTAGACTCTTTGTTAATGGCAGTCTCAGTATCAAGTTGTTTCATCTTTAACTGTAACTCCAGTTCTTCTCTCTTACTCTGAGCTTCTATTTCTGCCTTCTTTAGTTCACTATCTAATTCGGCTTGCTTTGTCTTAGCAGACAGTTCTGCTTCTGCTTGCATGGCAGCTCTTTCAGCTGCTCTTTCATCGCGTTCATTAGCTTTCTCCTGTACTAGTAGGTATTCAGAGTATTTCTTCTCACTCCACTTTGTTAACTCATCACCTGTCAACTGTAATTTTAACCCCATATCGATGAAATCATTTAATGACGACATGATGGAAAATGCAAATGAAATACCAGCCACACAAATTGTTATAAGTGGTTAGTAAAGTAAACAATTTACAATTGTGTTCTATTGACAATACGTGCCTAAATTTGCATCCTAAAGTATATGAAAAGAAAAATATACTCAAGTGCCCTGGATGCGGTGAAGAACGGTTGGAACTCGGGCTTAGGAACTGTAGGGTCGCTACTTCGAAACACAAATGACCTCTACGGGCAAGGGTTTCAGATGGTACGGAAAACCTGCTTTGTTTTTGGAGGAAATAAATTAGCGTCTATTTGATGTGGTGTGCCTGCTTGTCACTAAGTATTGATTAGGTTTGTATGGCGTTGAGTGTAATTGTAGGTCGTAATTTTGTCAGTCAACAATTTTTTTTTCAAAACACAAGTCACTTTCTTTCCCAGAACTTTCTGCTTTCCACAACTCAATTCACTAAGACAATCTACATATATCTCAACACTCTACAACATTGATGACACATCACTTACATCAAGATGACATTCAGTAAGGACATAGACATCAAGTTTACAAGATGGCGACAAGGTCACAATGGCGACAAGATCACAATGTCGACAAGGTCAAAACGGTGACAAGTTCAACAATCACAAATGTTTTACACGTTTACAAGATCAAACAATATGTATGCACTGTACGTTTACATTTAGTCTCCATGTTTAAACAATGTAGTAATCTATCAAAATGAGCCTTCCATGATCACATTTACTTATACAATAAAGTTTGAAAAAAATTTCTAAGTTCACAAACTCTAGTTTTAAATGTTAATCACATAAACACGTTCATTTCAAAGCCGGACGAATGCCACCACGTCCACACATGTCAGGGTCTTAAACTTGGCTCGCTAACCTAACACATGTGAGACAGTACAAGTACAACGTGATTTGACTTAAGACTCAACGACACAACGTTCAATGGATTTATTTACAGATCATATACGGTACGATGATCACTACAAGCTATACTTGATACTTCAATACACTTACATACACAATACAGCTCACAGTCTATCTCTCAAGATGTCCAGACACTCGACTTTCAGGCACAGAAACCACACAACACCTTTCTCTCATCATGCGTCCAGTCGAGTCAACGTCCCAGAGCTGTCTGCCTATAGCTCGCAACTTGCCTCCCCACCTGAAGTGGCTTCACGAGGCATTCGTGCGTCTTGCGTCGTCCTTGCCTGACCGCTGGCCGTCTCGTCAGCCAGCAACCTCACAGGCAGGTAACTACTACTCGCCTGGCGGCGTAACGAAGTTACGGCATCCCTGAGTAGTATACAATGGACGTTTCGGTTATTATTTGCCGGATTAATCCGGATTGACCTTGACCTCGGTTGATTTTCACTCCCCCTCGGTCATGTAGTTGGGTAAGGGTGATATATCTCTTATATTTTGGGGTTGTGTAGTAAAAAGAAAGGTGTGTACTACATAATCAACATGAAGCACCCTCTTGCAGTGGTCAACAAGAAAAATCATTCATACCACTAAAAAACCAAACAAGAGTTCGTTTTCATAACTTTTTATTTTTCATCAAATTTTCAATAGTGTGTAGAAGAGTCAACAAGTGTTGACATCACATACGTGTATTTTCATTGACAAAGTACATTCATTTTTATTGGTCGTGACAAACGTGACATTGAGTCTTTTATATAGCCATTTCATACATATGACCACTTTAATAGGACATATTATAGACACCAAACAGTAGAAAACATATATACATAAGTACACTAGGACGTGTTATATGTCTAGGGGTGATGTAGTGACCTTGTCTTTGTGAACTTGACGTTTTATGTAGAAATAGGATAGCGAGTTTCTGTGTTGTGTGTATGTGTAGATAGACGTGTCTTGTGTTTTGAAACCTACATTTGTCCCTCCAGTCGCTGTCTGTGTGTCAAGTACATCTAAAAATGTTTGTCTGTCTAGGTGTGTGTTGTGGTGTTTGGTGAGGCCCTTTGTGCTTGTTTTATTGTAGTCTCCAAAACAATGGTATGTTTTACTACACAAGGATACCATTCCATCCCCTTCGTATTCTAACTTGAAAAGACCAGGGGTTCTCTTTTCATAAGCTTTGATAGTCTGGCAAGCCTTACAGGTATCAGTACTAACTATATGTTCAGAGCAGACTTCAGCCGGGAACCACTGATTATAAACTCTATCATACTCTGCTCTAAGGTGTGGTCTAACTGCTTCCGCTAGGTTAGGTGTGCTAAGCACTAAGTAAAGAGAGTCAGTGTCAATTTCGCATAATTGGAAATCCTCCCTGTCTATAAATACGTCGAGAAAGTCGTAGTAGAAAGCCAACATTCTTAATTTGGCATATTGATAAACGAAAAAACCTATCTGAAGGGGGAGATCCCAGACTGTTGTCTTTTTCCCCTTTACTACTTCAAATATGTCGTCGGTCAGGGGTGTCATGTTCTTAAATAAGGGATTATTTATTAACTTGGTTGTGTCTTCACCCTTACAATAGGAAACATTGGTGTGCTTGGCCTTATTGGTTAGAGTTTTGCCGTATGCGGCATTCCCCAATAATTTCATGGTTTCAGCCTTAACGGTAGAGGTCGTAATACTGTCACCTTCTCGTCTTGCATCAGACACCATATCACCAAATTCTTGGAAGCAGCTAACTGGCTTATATTCAATGATTTGGTACACATGGGTGACCTCTAGCCCATGTTCCAGATACCATTTTAATAATGGTGTGGCCAACATGATCTTTTCTCCGAAATAGCTACCTATAAGTGTCCGTCTGGCACTTGACAGCAGTTTATGTGACTGGGCGTACTGCCTCATAAGGTCACCAATATCCTCTCTGCCCACTTCAATATTTTTGAAAATGGGCGTCATCTCTGCGAAGCGCTCTTTGTACTTGTCTGGCACATGGATGTCACATTCTATCAAACCAAACAAAGTATCACTTTTTACAGCCTTTAGAATCCTTTCTTTGTTAATGGTCTTTTTATTATGCCATGGTTTGACATATGGGAATCTGCCCTTGACAAAACCCTTAATGTCACTATTGGTCTTTTTAAGGTTCCGCCTCTCACATTCCCACATTTCTACTACTTTAACTTTCACCTCGTTAACCAAGTAGTCGTGAATGCCACAGGTGTTGTCATATAGTTCTGTCAGAGGTATCTTATTTACTGGATTTATGTCAATACCACGAGTCAGGGGACAGTCTGGGTGTCCGTGGAATAGACATCCGTGAAACTGATACACGGTTGTATTCACCCTATCCCACCCATCTACTCTAATATGACGTGGGCCCAGTGCCATCTCCCGCCCATTGAATTGTGTCCTCAACTCTATATTCTCACTATGCTCTATCCACGCTAGCCACTCTCTGCAATGAACAGTGTAAAATCTACCCTTATGAGTCTTGAACTCATCTTCTGCCTTTCGAATGACAGGAAAACCCGTGGGCATCTTTTGAATTAGAGCCCACAGGTAGAGAGCGTTAGCGTCATACCCTTTCAAGCTCTCAACAAGCTTACCCCCTCTGATGCGTGTCTGACCAATCTCATGGTACCTATGAAAGATTATGGACGGCCCTCCTACAATATTGTCTCTAAGTGTTTTGTGCAGGTCTTTCTCGTTCTCAGAACATAGTGAAAACACTACGTTTTTGGGCAGAGTCCTAAAAAGATATTTTAAGGTTACTCCAGGGACAGAAATGGCATCCTTAAACATGTCTACACCTAAATCTTTGTAGAAGGTAACCTGTTTATCTAATGCCTTAATAAAAGGCTGTACATCTTTGTTATTATACCACACTAGAAAGTCTTCTAATGTGGCCATCTTATTTTCTACCCACACTTTCTGACACACTTGATACTCTGCCTCAGTAATATTACAATTTCTTAGTTTTGAAAAGAATGCCTCGTGTGGGGGTAACTGTGTTTCTTTTAGTTTTTCAAGGTTAGTTATAAACTCATAAGGGAAATTTCCCTTAGTTTCTTTAATTTTGTAAGCGGCTAGGTACTTTGAGTAGTTGAAACCTGGTGCTAAATAGTTACTGATATCCAGAAGCTTCAATTGATCTGTGGCAATACACATAAAATTATTGTTTCTCTTGACAACAAAATTGCACGACACGTCCTCTGATTTTATGAAATAAGAAAATAAGTATGGTTTTATGAGGTTGATATCGTACTTTCCAGAGTTGAACCCCAGGACCGGAAGCACTTTCAAGTACGCATGGAACCTTTCAATTAAAGTGTTTTCATTTATCGCCTCTAGTGCAGTGTACACATCTTCGAACTTAGCATGCAGTTCTGAATATGCCGCATCAGCGATTCGGGTCAAATGATCAAGCATCCTATTCACCAGATCTTGAGGATCACCCGCTGTGATGAAGCAGACCGGGGCCTCGAACCCATGTACTTTGGAGGCGACTGAGCACGACATGGGAACATGTTTTGCTAAAAATGTTGTTGAATTACTATCACTAGGAAGATTTGAAGCCTCAAAGAAACATTCAAAATCGTATGTAGCCCTGTACGGGTAAACATACTTAGGATCGACTGGGATGCCTTGGTCAGCAATAAGCTCCCAGACGGTTTCAGGTGGACTGTAAACCCCTCCTTTAAAATGCTCTACAGTTTTACCACCGTTGCAACTGCTTTCATGTCGTTCCATACGTCGATACTCCCTCCACAACTTCCCACATTTTGGGCAACTAAAAGCGTGAGCTGCTTTGTCAATATCTACAATATGCATGAAATGCTCTTTAAAAAACAACAGTCTTAACGTTTCATCGTATGTTCCACTACCTCTAAGCTTTGGTACCAGTGAGTGGTTATCATCATACTCAAAAATGTCTACATTGAGAGCAAAGCATTCTTCTAAATTGAGGACATCAAGAAGTTTAATACCTGGAAAATTAGTTAGGGACTCTATGTTCTGATACTCTTTCCACTTATTAGCATACTCTTTTGTCTGTTTCCTAAGATTTGTAACTGGTGATCCTTTGTGTACAGCTAGAGCTCTAAAAAAAAACAAAGATTATCAGTGTATGGCTTGTGGTTTGAGTCATATTGTAGTATATTGATGGCTTGGTTGTGGGTAATGTAGTCTGGAATATCAGTCAGGCAGCAACCAATAGGAAAATCAGGAATGTGAAAAATGTAAAATGACGTAGCAGCTACTGTCTCTACACTGTATTTGGTGTCTGGTCGTATGTAAGGATGTCGTGTTGATGAACTGTCTTGATAAAAGCGTCAAAGTCATGTCTATTATTAATTAACGCTGGAAATTCTAAAACAGAAGAATTGTTAAATGAGGCATGAAAGAATCTAAGGTCCTGTGTTTCTCTATGTCTCAGAATTAAATGGTGGGAATAATTGATCTTGAATCGGTTTGTCTGAGTATTAAAGACCTTGTATAGGGTATCTGTCCAGTCGATAGGGTGCTGTGTCTGTGGGCTAATGTAGTATGTGTAGACTGACATGTGTTTACCACACTTGTGATGTGTCCTAATACTATCCCAGTTTTCCCTATATGTGGGTTGGATTTCATCAGGGAGGTTGTCTGGTGTTTCTGGTTCAAGTTTCTGTTTTTTAGGTGTATGTGTGTCTGTGGGAGCTTTCCTTTTACGTGATGCGGGTGTGTCTGAGCATGTAGTGTCCATGTTTGATGTTGATGGTGTGGTGTCCATTGATGGGGTAGTGTCCATTGATGATGTCTGGTGATGCTTTTTAATGTGGCACTTTAGGTCGTCTTTTCTTTTGTATGAGTTATAACATATGTGACACTTGTGAGTTGTGGTGCTGTGTACGGTGTTAATGTGGCGTGTGAGATTATGATGTTCAGTGAAAGCTTTGTCACATGTAGGACACCAAAAGACATTCTGAGTAGTGGCCATGGTGATAGAAAAAAGGTGGTGATGAGTCAAGTTTCCGGTGATGTGATAAGCTCTTGTGTATCCAAACTTTTCCAAATTACAGATCTTGGTAGTAGACAGTGTTATTCAGCAAAAAAAAAAAAAAAAAACTTTTAACTTCCGGTATTGGCTTGGTAATATGAGTCAATAGTATCCGGTTGTTGATAAGGTGATATTAAGATCTTGTGTAGTTGGTAGCTTTTCCAGTTAGTATAGTCAATATTTTTTCCTGTGTTGGCTTTGATGATAGTAAGACGTTGTGTGGATCCAATAGATAACGGCTTGATAGTGAAAATTAGTTTGTAGGTTCCTATCGTTCCACTCTTGTATAAAGCTCGAGTAAGCACTGGGCAGCAAACAGCTGTGGAGAATAACAAAAATTTTATATTTTTCGCCACCATATGACATATCTACAGAAAATATTTTATAAGACATACCAAAAGGAAGATATAGCAACTGAGGTTATGCCGTCACATAACACTTAGTATTATATTTTCATTTTCTCTGTTTTCTTCACATCCAGTCCCTATGTAGTCACCAGAAGATGAAGACAAACAACAACTTATTTGTAATTCTATTCTCTGTGTTATTTTATATTGGATGACACAACTGTGGTATAGTAATGAATATTGCTGAATATGGCCACCAAGGAACAGCATTTAGGATTGAAAATATTTAGTGATGTGTAATGTGAAAAACGTTGAAGGCATACCAGTGGTAGACAGTTCCCTTCCTTTCCTTGTACGCAATAGCCTCGAGATTGTACTTCCTTGTATGTAATGGCTTCGATCTGTCAGCAACTTTTCAACCTGGTGAAAGGATAAATATTATAGATATAACAAAGTAAAATAAGACAGGGATGTTTGAAACAACTAATGGAATCAAAGATAATCCTGGCTAATATGAAGATAATCACAGAAAAATCAGAATATTATATAAGAGGTCAAAGAAACATGGTTCGAGTTCTTAGAAATTAAAAAAACAACGCAACAGTAAAATACGAAACTAATACAAAAGAATTCAACCGCTTACCAAGCAAAGATCAGCAGAAGGCTACCTAAAGACAACAGAGCCTCCAATCAGAGAACAGATAACATCAAATCACAAAGGGTATATCCCTGTAGTGGTCTGAGGGACATTTTGAATCAACCAATCAGAGAACAGATAACATCAAATCACAAAGGGTATATCCCTTTGTGATTTGATGTTATCTGTTCTCTGATTGGTTGATTCAACATGTCCCTCAGACCACTACAGGGATATACCCTTTGTGATTTGATGTTATCTGTTCTCTGATTGGTTGATTCAAAATGTCCCTCAGACCACTACAGGGATATACCCTTTGTGATTTTATGTTATCTGTTCTCTGATTGGTTGATTCAAAATGTCCCTCAGACCACTACAGGGATATACCCTTTGTGATTTGATGTTATCTGTTCTCTGATTGGTTGATTCAAAATGTCCCTCAGACCACTACAGGGATATACCCTTTGTGATTTGATGTTATCTGTTCTCTGATTGGTTGATTCAAATGTCCCTCAGACCACTACAGGGGATATACCCTTTGTGATTTGATGTTATCTGTTCTCTGATTGGTTGATTCAAAATGTCCCTGAGACCACTACAGGGGATATACCCTTTGTGATTTGATGTTATCTGTTCTCTGATTGGTTGATTGATGTTGTTCATTTCAGATATACACCTCTCTCACGCAGACAATATCAAAACCAGTGACGAAACGAAGGCCAAGTCTTTTTCTCATTTTCGCATTCAACGAAGAAGGATGTTTTGATTCAACGGATATTAAATTCAATTGTTACATTGTGTAAGGTACTTATTTTCCAGTAAGGGCTATAATCTGTGTCTTCTTACTATTCAGTTCCACCCTAGTTATTGACTGCGTGGGTCTACTAAATGTTGCAGGTCCTCTTCATTGTCTGTAATCAGACTGTGTCATCTGCATATCTCTTATTGTTTCCTTTCATGTCTTCTATATTTCTGAAAACCGTTTCATTGTACAAGGCGACATTACACATAACCATCTCACACCTCTCTCAATAGGCTGAAATTGGTCTACTTCATTATCAATTTTTATGGTAGCTTGTAGTTTTCATTATATGTTTTTACATGTCTAAGGTCTTTTCCAGCCGTTTGTAGATCATCAGTTCTAAAGTATTAAGCATTTATGCTATGATGCTGTCTGAACCGGGCTTTTGGTAGCTTTCATATGGTTAGAGCCTCCACATTCAAAACGGTGGCCCTTCCTTATTATATTCATCTCTGTTAACTTCATAAAGGTTTTTTCAATATTCTGATCATACGTGTAAAAGCTATTCTATTATTTTATCCATCTGTTGTCTTTAGGTAGCCTTCTGCTGATCTTTGCTTGATAAGCGGTTGAATTCTTTTGTATTAGTTTCGTATTTTACTGTTGCGTTGTTTTTTTAATTTCTAAGAACTCGAACCATGTTTCTTTGACCTCTTATATAATATTCTGATTTTTCTGTGATTATCTTCATATTAGCCAGGATTATCTTTGATTCCATTAGTTGTTTCAAACATCCCTGTCTTATTTTACTTTGTTATATCTATAATATTTATCCTTTCACCAGGTTGAAAAGTTGCTGACAGATCGAAGCCATTACATACAAGGAAGTACAATCTCGAGGCTATTGCGTACAAGGAAAGGAAGGGAACTGTCTACCACTGGTATGCCTTCAACGTTTTTCATATTACACATCACTAAATATTTTCAATCCTAAATGCTGTTCCTTGGTGGCCATATTCAGCAATATTCATTACTATACCACAGTTGTGTCATCCAATATAAAATAACACAGAGAATAGAATTACAAATAAGTTGTTGTTTGTCTTCATCTTCTGGTGACTACATAGGGACTGGATGTGAAGAAAACAGAGAAAATGAAAATATAATACTAAGTGTTATGTGACGGCATAACCTCAGTTGCTATATCTTCCTTTTGGTATGTCTTATAAAATATTTTCTGTAGATATGTCATATGGTGGCGAAAAATATAAAATTTTTGTTATTCTCCACAGCTGTTTGCTGCCCAGTGCTTACTCGAGCTTTATACAAGAGTGGAACGATAGGAACCTACAAACTAATTTTCACTATCAAGCCGTTATCTATTGGATCCACACAACGTCTTACTATCATCAAAGCCAACACAGGAAAAAATATTGACTATACTAACTGGAAAAGCTACCAACTACACAAGATCTTAATATCACCTTATCAATCAACCGGATACTATTGACTCATATTACCAAGCCAATACTGGAAGTTAAAAGTTTTTTGTTTTTTTTTGCTGAATAACACTGTCTACTACCAAGATCTGTAATTTGGAAAAGTTTGGATACACAAGAGCTTATCACATCACCGGAAACTTGACTCATCACCACCTTTTTTCTATCACTATGGCCACTACTCAGAATGTCTTTTGGTGTCCTACATGTGACAAAGCTTTCACTGAACATCATAATCTCACACGTCACATTAACACCGTACACAGCACCACAACTCACAAGTGTCACATATGTTATAACTCATACAAAAGAAAAGACGACCTAAAGTGCCACATTAAAAAGCATCACCAGACATCATCAATGGACACTACCCCATCATTGGACACCACACCATCAACATCAAACATGGACACTACATGCTCAGACACACCCGCATAACGTAAAAGGAAAGCTCCCACAGACACAAATACACCTAAAAAACAGAAACTTGAACCAGAAACACCAGACAACCTCCCTGATGAAATCCAACCCACATATAGGGAAAACTGGGATAGTATTAGGACACATCACAAGTGTGGTAAACACATGTCAGTCTACACATACTACATTAGCCCACAGACACAGCACCCTATCGACTGGACAGATACCCTATACAAGGTCTTTAATACTCAGACAAACCGATTCAATATCAATTATTCCCACCATTTAATTCTGAGACATAGAGAAACACAGGACCTTAGATTCTTTCATGCCTCATTTAACAATTCTTCTGTTTTAGAATTTCAAGCGTTAATTAATAATAGACATGACTTTGACGCTTTTATCAAGACAGTTCATCAACACGACATCCTTACATACGCTATGCAGCAACGACCAGACACCAAATACAGTGTAGAGACAGTAGCTGCTACGTCATTTTACATTTTTCACATTCCTGATTTTCCTATTGGTTGCTGCCTGACTGATATTCCAGACTACATTACCCACAACCAAGCCATCAATATACTACAATATGACTCAAACCACAAGCCATACACTGATAATCTTTGTTTTTTTAGAGCTCTAGCTGTACACAAAGGATCACCAGTTACAAATCTTAGGAAACAGACAAAAGAGTATGCTAATAAGTGGAAAGAGTATCAGAACATAGAGTCCCTAACTAATTTTCCAGGTATTAAACTTCTTGATGTCCTCAATTTAGAAGAATGCTTTGCTCTCAATGTAGACATTTTTGAGTATGATGATAACCACTCACTGGTACCAAAGCTTAGAGGTAGTGGAACATACGATGAAACGTTAAGACTGTTGTTTTTTAAAGAGCATTTCATGCATATTGTAGATATTGACAAAGCAGCTCACGCTTTTAGTTGCCCAAAATGTGGGAAGTTGTGGAGGGAGTATCGACGTATGGAACGACATGAAAGCAGTTGCAACGGTGGTAAAACTGTAGAGCATTTTAAAGGAGGGGTTTACAGTCCACCTGAAACCGTCTGGGAGCTTATTGCTGACCAAGGCATCCCAGTCGATCCTAAGTATGTTTACCCGTACAGGGCTACATACGATTTTGAATGTTTCTTTGAGGCTTCAAATCTTCCTAGTGATAGTAATTCAACAACATTTTTAGCAAAACATGTTCCCATGTCGTGCTCAGTCGCCTCCAAAGTACATGGGTTCGAGGCCCCGGTCTGCTTCATCACAGCGGGTGATCCTCAAGATCTGGTGAATAGGATGCTTGATCATTTGACCCGAATCGCTGATGCAGCATATTCAGAACTGCATGCTAAGTTCGAAGATGTGTACACTGCACTAGAGGCGATAAATGAAAACACTTTAATTGAAAGGTTCCATGCGTACTTGAAAGTGCTTCCGGTCCTGGGGTTCAACTCTGGAAAGTACGATATCAACCTCATAAAACCATACTTATTTTCTTATTTCATAAAATCAGAGGACGTGTCGTGCAATTTTGTTGTCAAGAGAAACAATAATTTTATGTGTATTGCCACAGATCAATTGAAGTTTCTGGATATCAGTAACTATTTAGCACCAGGTTTCAACTACTCAAAGTACCTAGCCGCTTACAAAATTAAAGAAACTAAGGGAAATTTCCCTTATGAGTTTATAACTAACCTTGAAAAACTAAAAGAAACACAGTTACCCCCACACGGGGCATTCTTTTCAAAACTAAGAAATTGTAATATTACTGAGGCAGAGTATCAAGTGTGTCAGAAAGTGTGGGTAGAAAATAAGATGGCCACATTAGAAGACTTTCTAGTGTGGTATAATAACAAAGATGTACAGCCTTTTATTAAGGCATTAGATAAACAGGTTACCTTCTACAAAGATTTAGGTGTAGACATGTTTAAGGATGCCATTTCTGTCCCTGGAGTAACCTTAAAATATCTTTTTAGGACTCTGCCCAAACACGTAGTGTTTTCACTATGTTCTGAGAACAAGAAAGACCTGCACAAAACACTTAGAGACAATATTGTAGGAGGGCCGTCCATAATCTTTCATAGGTACCATGAGATTGGTCAGACACGCATCAGAGGGGGTAAGCTTGTTGAGAGCTTGAAAGGGTATGACGCTAACGCTCTCTACCTGTGGGCTCTAATTCAAAAGATGCCCACGGGTTTTCCTGTCATTCGAAAGGCAGAAGATGAGTTCAAGACTCATAAGGGTAGATTTTACACTGTTCAGTGCAGAGAGTGGCTAGCGTGGATAGAGCATAGTGAGAATATAGAGTTGAGGACACAATTCAATGGGCGGGAGATGGCACTGGGCCCACGTCATATTAGAGTAGATGGGTGGGATAGGGTGAATACAACCGTGTATCAGTTTCACGGATGTCTATTCCACGGACACCCAGACTGTCCCCTGACTCGTGGTATTGACATAAATCCAGTAAATAAGATACCTCTGACAGAACTATATGACAACACCTGTGACATTCACGACTACTTGGTTAACGAGGTGAAAGTTAAAGTAGTAGAAATGTGGGAATGTGAGTGGCGGAACCTTAAAAAGACCAATAGTGACATTAAGGGTTTTGTCAAGGGCAGATTCCCATATGTCAAACCATGGCATAATAAAAAGACCATTAACGAAGAAAGGATTCTAAAGGCTGTAAAAAGTGATACTTTGTTTTTTTTGATAGAATGTGACATCCATGTGCCAGACAAGTACAAAGAGCGCTTCGCAGAGATGACGCCCATTTTCAAAAATATTGAAGTGGGCAGAGAGGATATTGGTGACCTTATGAGGCAGTACGCCCAGTCACATAAACTGCTGTCAAGTGCCAGACGGACACTTATAGGTAGCTATTTCGGAGAAAAGATCATGTTGGCCACACCATTATTAAAATGGTATCTGGAACATGGGCTAGAGGTCACCCATGTGTACCAAATCATTGAATATAAGCCAGTTAGCTGCTTCCAAGAATTTGGTGATATGGTGTCTGATGCCAGACGAGAAGGTGACAGTATTACGACCTCTACCGTTAAGGCTGAAACCATGAAATTATTGGGGAATGCCGCATACGGCAAAACTCTAACCAATAAGGCCAAGCACACCAATATTTCCTATTGTAAGGGTGAAGACACAACCAAGTTAATAAATAATCCCTTATTTAAGTACATGACACCCCTGACCGACGACATATTTGAAGTAGTAAAGGGGAAAAAGACAACAGTCTGGGATCTCCCCCTTCAGATAGGTTTTTTCGTTTATCAATATGCCAAATTAAGAATGTTGGCTTTCTACTACGACTTTCTCGATGTATTTATAGACAGGGAGGATTTCCAATTATGCGAAATGGACACTGACTCTCTTTACTTAGTGCTTAGCACACCTAACCTAGCGGAAGCAGTTAGACCACACCTTAGAGCAGAGTATGATAGAGTTTATAATCAGTGGTTCCCGGCTGAAGTCTGCTCTGAACATATAGTTAGTACTGATACCTGTAAGGCTTGCCAGACTATCAAATCTTATGAAAAGAGAACCCCTGGTCTTTTCAAGTTAGAATACGAAGGGGATGGAATGGTATCCTTGTGTAGTAAAACATACCATTGTTTTGGAGACTACAATAAAACAAGCACAAAGGGCCTCACCAAACACCACAACACACACCTAGACAGACAAACATTTTTAGATGTACTTGACACACAGACAGCGACTGGAGGGACAAATGTAGGTTTCAAAACACAAGACACGTCTATCTACACATACACACAACACAGAAACTCGCTATCCTATTTCTACATAAAACGTCAAGTTCACAAAGACAAGGTCACTACATCACCCCTAGACATATAACACGTCCTAGTGTACTTATGTATATATGTTTTCTACTGTTTGGTGTCTATAATATGTCCTATTAAAGTGGTCATATGTATGAAATGGCTATATAAAAGACTCAATGTCACGTTTGTCACGACCAATAAAAATGAATGTACTTTGTCAATGAAAATACACGTATGTGATGTCAACACTTGTTGACTCTTCTACACACTATTGAAAATTTGATGAAAAATAAAAAGTTATGAAAACGAACTCTTGTTTGGTTTTTTAGTGGTATGAATGATTTTTCTTGTTGACCACTGCAAGAGGGTGCTTCATGTTGATTATGTAGTACACACCTTTTTTTACTACACAACCCCAAAATATAAGAGATATATCACCCTTACCCAACTACATGACCGAGGGGGAGTGAAAATCAACCGAGGTCAAGGTCAATCCGGATTAATCCGGCAAATAATAACCGAAACGTCCATTGTATACTACTTCCCTGCTGGGGACTAAGTCGCCTGGCGGGCGTAACGATGTCACTGCATCACTGCACTACTCTAGACTCTGACATTCGCCCTCCAGCATGGTTACTAGCAGAAAGTGAGCAAGAAATACAAAACCTAGTGGAATAAGTAATCAGGCAAAGTGCAGAATGTGGCTTAGATATTAAGATCCTAAAAAAGAAAACTATGATAATTAGCAATGGAAAGGAAAAGTCATCAATGAACATCACAGTAAACGGGGAGATACTAGAATAAGTAACAAGTTTCTCCTATCTTGGACATATAATAAAAGATGATGGCAGAAGTACAATAGAAATCACAAAGATAATAGGAATAAAAATTGCTTTCAACACCATGAAATCAGTATTAACATCTAGAGAGATTAACAACACATTAAAAGATGAGAATTGTCAAATGTTGCGTATATTCAACACTATTGTTTGGCGCGGGAGCCTGGACATTGAACAAGCAACTAGAAAGTCGAACAGATGCCCTGGAGATGTGGATGTACAGAAGAATCTGTCGTATTTCATGGAAGCAGAAACAATCAAACACAGAGGTTCTAGAAAAACTTGGAAAGAAAAGAGAGTTGATGAAAGAAATAAAAAAGAGGCAAGTGAAATATTTCGGCCACGTTAAAAGACATAACTCATCTCATCTTATCATGTTCCTCTTGTACCTTGCGGTGTCGAGGTGAAGTATAAACAGCGGGAGAGTGCTCTCTTATGGGCTTCGTGTATCGATATTCCCATGGACTCTGTTATTCCCTGCGCCCATCGTTTACGTGGTCGGCCTCTTCCTCTGCTTCCCTCTGGTCTGTACATCATTGCTTGTTGTGGTATACTGTTAGTTGGTAACCTACTTGCATGGCCAAACCATTTGACTTGCTGCCTTCTAATAAAATCTAGTGCTGCTATAACCCCCCACTTTAGTCCTGATTTCTTCATTTCTGATCTTATCTCTTCTTAGTACGTTGAGTATTCTTCTCAGGAACCTCATCTCTATTGTTGTGATTTTCTTTTTCTCTTTTTCTGTCATTGTCCAGGTTTGGTATTGGTAACATAGAGTTGGTAGGAAGATTGTGTTGTAAAGTGCTTTCTTAGTAGTTATTGATACATGTTTGTTCTTTAGTATTGGTGCCAATGAGCTGGTTAGCCTTATTGCATCTATTTTCGATCTCGTCTCCTTATTTGCCATTTAATGATATTATACTTCCTAGGTAGGCCTATTCTATTTGAAACTCTTTACTTGTTTCAAGGGATGTTCGTTTAGGTAAATCGTTGTTGCTTTTTCTTCTTTAGTTACAGTCATTACCTCTGTTTTACTAGTGCTAATTTTCATGTTATGTTCTCTACACATTTCGTTTAGACTATTCACGTGATCTTGAATTCAGCTTCTGATTGTGCCATTATTATTAATATTAGTGCTTGGTCGTCCGCAAACAAGTTCTCTAATGGTTAGATTTGCAGTTTGTTCTTCTTCCGTGTTCTCGTCATGCAGTGTTCTTGTGGTATCTGTTTGGCTGGTTTCTCTACATATGTTGCTACGTATGTTATGAACACAACGCTCTTATAAAAACCATATGGTGGGGGGGGGGGGGGGGGGAAGGCAAGATTGAGAGCAAGCGAGCAAGAGGCAGACAACGATACAAGTGGGAAGATAATAATATCAAGAGATGGACGAGCATCAATCTGACAGAATGTACAGTCAGGGCGAGATACAGACAGTGTTGGAGATCCATTGCAGCCAACCTCCATTGTGGAGAGGGTACGTGATTGCTTGTGTTTGTTGGCTTGAGCTCCAACGCGAAGTCCTGTATGTCGGATGAAGGCATCCTGTTATCCAGCATCAGTGTGATGTCAACGGTACGTTGGTACGTGATTGATTGACACTCTGTTGTCGCTCTCTAATGGTGAAGATACATTTCTTGTTCATCTGACCCATATCCGTTTGTAAACATGGAAACAAACTGCAACGAGGAAAATACACGTGCGACCAACTTAACATGCTCACTGTAACAATAACAAGTCACAACAACTGACCATTATTATAGAAATTAAACATGCCTTTTAACTGTCGAGTGTGTAGCAATAGCGACTTCGATGAGATTGATGGACTTTATTATTGCACCGAGTGCCAAACCCAGGCTGAGGTGAGCGATGTTTCAATCAAGTTTGTCTTAAAACAAAAAACAAAATTTCATGATTTATAAATTTATTTTACCATATGATTTAGTATATTAAATTAAGACTAATTAACATAATATGCTAGTTAAAAATTAAAATGCACTGAAAGCTTAAAACTGACTCTCTCTCTCTCTCTCTCTCTCTCTCTCTCTCTCTCTCTCTCTCTCTCTCTCTCTCTCTCTCTCTCTCTCTCTCTCTCTCTCTCTCTCTCTCTCACTTTTACTTTTCACAAGGGGAGAGTTTATACGGACTTGAGTCCGAATAGACAGAGTAGTTTAAGTAGTTTATACGGACTTGAGTCCGTATAGACAGAGTAGTTTATATTTATACGGAGCGGAGTCCTCATCATAGTTGCCATTCTAGATATTTTATATCCATATCTAGAGGTTTTTGCCGGCATCTGGATACCGTTTTCTGACGTTTGGATGCTGGATGCAATTCTAGATACTTTTCATTTGGAGTCGGATATTTTGAATACTTTCTAGATTTTACTTTTCTTTCGGTGTCATTTACCCATTTTATGTTCGGTCTGGACGCGCGTAAATTATGGTAATTGCCATTATTTAAACTTTGAACTGACTTGGGTCAACGCTCAACAATCTGGCAAACCTCCCCCCCCCCCCCCCCCCCCCCCCCCCCCCCCCCCCGGTAATGAGTAAAATGGCGCATAAGGGCTCTGAAGAAACTTTGGTCAGTAAACATTTAAACTTAAAGAATTTGGCTGCAATTGGAACCGATAATGCATCGGTAATGGTCGGTATCAACCATGGTGTGTAATCAAAATTGAAGGAAGATATCCCATCTTTAATCCTCATGAAATGTGTATGTCATTCCTTGCAGCTAGCATTATCACATGCCTCATCAGTCAGAATGTTTACCAAGGAATTTGGAATTCCTTATTGCTGAAACACATAACTGGTTCTCCAAAACAGCCGCCTTTTCCGGGTGGATGACAGCACTCATTTCTGTGCACCAGTCAATCACTTTATCTACTGTCGCCTGTAGCTCCTGGGCTGTTTGCTCCCTATCTCTCCCCTGCCTATATGCAAGAATATCATCTGCAAATGTTAGTATTCTTCCAACCCCTGGTGCTTCTAGGTTTGCAATCTTGCTCGTATACACATTAAAGAGCACCGGTGAGACTGCAGATCCCTGTGGCAGTCCCGGGGTTAACATATGTGGCTCTGAGGTCCATGCGCCCAGACGGAGAGCAACCCGA
The DNA here is from genome assembly GCA_014155875.1 of Cepaea nemoralis. NCBI lineage: Eukaryota > Metazoa > Mollusca > Gastropoda > Stylommatophora > Helicidae > Cepaea > Cepaea nemoralis. The sequence goes on from JACEFZ010028181.1 coordinate 145,330, forward strand.
TGAGAGTGCAGGACGGCTGCTATCCAGTTCACCAATCAGGGATTGACCCCCTTCTCCATCAGTGCGGTCATCAAAATATCATATCGAACTCTATTGTAGATCAAGCGCTACCGCCATCATTTCCTGTCTACTCTGGAATCCCTCATAAACATCAAAGGCAAAAGTGGCTGCATTTGACCAGGTATCTTTTCCTGGCCTGTAGCTCCCCAGGGGTTTATATAACTGGCGTACCCAGGGCAATGGTGTTTGTCTGTATTTAGCTCCTGGAGCATGAGGAATAACAAGACACAATGAAAAGTGCTACACAGCTGAAATACTATATGGAATGTACAGTGATGAAAAAAATTCTGCATTCCTTCTCTTTTCACAATCCATTTTAAGTGAAGTGCAAAAAGTTAATAAACTATTTGAATCTCAAAATGTTGATGAAGTTAAATTACTTGACGACCTCACTTTGCTATTTCACTCAATTGGTAAAAGACTTATATTGCCAACTTGTAAAGCGGACTTGTTCACTTGCACTATAGAGAGCTATTTGGCTCCCAAGCCGTACCTGCGATACCAAATCGAATCAAAAATTGATGGTTTAAAAACAAAAGGACTGTTAACAGAAAATGAAGAGAACAACTTAAGAAAGCGCTGTCTAGATTTTCTTGTCTCATTATTCGATCAACTGAAGCAGAGACTTCCTGAAAATTTAGATGTATTGAAAAATATTTCACTCTTTTCTATTAACAACATACCTCAGCCAGTAAAGGACATACCTAAATATTATCAAGTTATTAAATTTTTAGGGGCTAGTGTGGTGGAAGCAGAATATTAGTTAACAAAAATAAATTTGGTTGACTGGACAAACAAAAACAGAAACTGAAGCTTTTTGGAGTGAAGTAAGACAATTTAAAGATGTCTCAGGTAACAGTCCATTCCGTGAGCTCTTTGAATGTGCGATGTCTGCCATGATACTACCCCATTCAAATGCTGATGCGGAAAGAGTTTTCAGTACTGTGAATTATACAAAATGTAAACTAAGAAACAGGATGAAACTTGATCTCTTAAATGCTATATTGACAATAAGATTTGGCCTGATGAGAGCAGGAAAATGCTGTTCAACTTATCAGCTCCCTGTTCATATAATAAAAGAAATTGGAACAGCTAAAGTACACCAGAGTCATTTTGAATGTGAAGCTTCAACTTCATCATCCAAGCTAAGTGCATCTTGTGAGACAGGCATCAGTGAAGATGAGGACATGATTCTATAGGTAAGTCACATCAATTTTCTTTTTAATGTTGCATATCCCTTACAGGATGGTGCAGTCAACATCAGAATTTTTCAGCTGCTGTTGATGTACAAGGCAAGATTACGCTCAGTAGTTTGCCATTGATTTCTGAGCGACCGGCTCACATACCCCTGTAAGTTACCTGAGCGGCTCGAACCGCTGTCGGTTCGGGCGCAGCTGCGTTACTCACGAGAATATACGGGATAACGGCGACAGCCGTAAACTTTTCGCCAGGGAGAGAGGCAGTCACATCAATACATATGTAATTTCTTACTTTCTCAATCTGGATATTTTTCCTAGATACTTTCCAACGAAATCTAGATATTTATGGATGTTGTTTGGGCCGTTTCTACTTTTGGTCCAAAAAAAAAGTGGCAACCCTGGCCTCATAATTCCGGTCCAAGCTGACAGTATGCGTCGCCTCAGAAAGACAGGATTAGGCAATTCAAACACCAGGCTTCCGACTTACTGGCCTGATGAATTAACAAATAAACAAGGAAATGCTACGCACATAAAGTGCAGGAAAACCTGGTATATGTGAAGCAGGTTGAAAAGAGAGAGGAGATAGATAGATAACGAAGCTAACTTTTATATAATATAAATAAGATAATATAAGTGACAAAACATCTGTTCATAATCATAGTTCCTAATATTTTTTTATTAAAAAGTCGCTTGCACCCAATTAATTGCTGAAAAATTTAAAAAAAAAAAAAAAAAAGTAAGCGTCCAGCAGGGAATCGAACCAACAGCTCCCGCTTATCAGGCAGAGACACTTACCACTGTGCTACTGAGGATACGATTTTGAATCAACAAAGTATATAACATAGCCACGCTCATGTCCCGATGACGTCATATACGTTAAGTCACGTGACTAGGCAAATCACGGACCGGAAAAAACGGAGTGGAGTCCGAATAGACAGAGTAGTTTATACGGACTTGAGTCCGTATAGACACTTTCTTTCACAAGTTTGTAGCCATGAAAATAAAATAAACTAAACCAGCAGACTAGTACTAGTCTAGAGAGATCAGTGAAGTTGAAAATGAAAAAAACTAAATAAAGAGAAAGGAAAGAGGATCTCAGATCTCACCTGCAGATCCGATCTGCAGGTGCAAAGATTATAATTATTCCAATTCCAATTTTCAAAACAAAAATTCCAAATTCGGCCTCGTGCAACCTGCTTCCTCAGCGTCGGTTATTGTTGAGGTCCGTGGTTTTTGTGGGTTCATTCACCCTAATTGAATTAGTAATTCTTGTCTTGTGAGTCCAATCTCGGACTGGTTATGTTGGTTTGTGTCTGTGATGTCAGCTGGGGAATCGGGCGGCGGCTATCCTTTGTGCTCATCTGTTCTTGTGGTTTTCTTTGTTGGTGCAGGCTCCTGGCTCGTCTGGCTTGACTGGCTGCAGTCCTTATAAGGACTTTTTATTAGGTCTTTTAGTCTCCTTTTTTGTGTATTTTCTGTAGGAGCTTTTCGACGTTTCTATTTTCCTCCTTGTGCCTTTTTTCTTCTTTGAGTTTGAGCTTCTGTTGCCATTCGATTTTTCCTCCGCGCTCAGCCATGGTTTTCTCTCTCCGTCTTCTATGTAGTACGAGTAGTCGGTATCACATTCCAAGTGTCTAGTTGGGTATTCTACCGGTCTCCTGAGTTTTTTTGGTTTCTTCTTTTCTCTTTCAATCCAGCACCTTTTGAATTCCTGGTGTCTGAGTTTCTCAATCCTTGCCGACTCTCGTAGCTCCTCCAAGGTAGGCCACCGGGGCCTCTCCGTGTCGTCCTCAGGGTGCTCGTCTCGGTTCTCTTCGGATGTCTGGCGGGATATTGTCGTGGCTGGGTTGCTGGCTTTGTCTAGCGGTTCCGGCTCGGTCTCTTGTTGGATGTCATCTTGCGGTTTCTCTGTGTGCTTTTCTGTTTCTTGTGCTGGTTTGTTTTGTTGGCTCCCTTTCAGTTGTTAGAATTTCTCTTACCGCTTTGATGTCTCGCAGAATCTCTTCATTTATCTTTGTCATCTGCCTCATATTCTCCACCTCTTGTTTGATGTCCCGCTGGATCTCCTTTATTTCGGCAAGAAGTTTCCCGTTGTCGCTGGTTGGTGCCGATGTTTGCAGTAGCTTGACTTGCTTCTTTAACTCCTCAATCTGGCTTTGCAGTTGCTCTTTCTCGGCTTGTGAGATGCATGTTGCTGTCTCGCACCTCCGCATTGCTTCGTTGTATGGTGTCTTTGTGGTGATGGCGATCTTTAAGACGTCTCTGTGTCTTTGCAGGTACGGACAGCCCAGGTATCTTGCTCCATGTTTGCCCAGGCAGTTGGCGCACTTTCTTTTGTTGTTGGGTGCTCGGAAGTCCGTGTCCAGCTTAGCCAGCGGACACTCCTTGAAGGCGTGATGATCGGCGCAGTATCGGCAGATTTCCGTCTTACTGCGACACGTTGCTCTGCTGTGGCCGGCCTTCTGACATCTGGAACATTGAGTGATTCTTGGGATGAATCTCTCTGGTTGCTGCATTCTCTTGTTGATTGATGCTGTGGTCGGCATTTCGCTGCCCTCCGATGTCACCACTGCCAAGGTTGTAGGTATCTTGGAGTAGGTGAGGAGCTGCTCCGCCTTCAAGAATCGGATGTGAAGATTCTCTTCTCGTAGCTACTTCAGGATTTCTTCATCTGTCAGGTCCACTTGAATCCGCTTGACAACCCATCGGACTGTTTTTGAGTCGGTGTTCCCGGCTCTGGTGTCATTCTCCTCCTCCTTCTCTGTTGTCTTGATTCTTGTCTGTGTTGGGCTGTTGATCTTCTCCCTCGTGGTAGCTTCAGTAATAGCTGTAGTATCAGGCTCTTTGTTGCAGCTAGCAGGTATACTCTCCACGTTCTTCTTCTTGTTGTCGGCTCCCACGCTGCACACCTTAGCTACCACGTGTTTCTTGTTGTTGGACTTTCCACATGACATTTTCTCCCGTATCAGGCTTCTTGACAGAATAAGGCGACTTGACTTGTTAGCGCTCGCAGTGCGAATGGACACAAACACCACGACGACACAGCACTGTCTAAAACAAGGGTTATAATTATACTATAGTATACTAATTTATAGGATAGGGGAATAAGAATTTGACATTAAGGGGATCAAAACAATGTTTTCCCATAGTGAATTTGAATAACAAAGACACAAACCATAGAATGTACAATTTATTGCCTGGCATATTTCGCTGCATCTGCAGTATGTACCTGACGAGATGCAGCGAAATATGCCAGGCAATAAATTGTACATTAAGGGGATCCTTTCCTATAATCTAATCTATATATGTGTCAGTTCAGTTTGGTCTTCAGAGTTGACTTCTTGTTCAGAAAGCAACATGGCAAACTACTTGAACATAAATAAATTGCTTAGAAAATCAACCTGGCGTTTGGGTTGATCAAAATCCAGCAAAGCAAAGAACATGCAATTTTTAAAATTTTATATTAAGCAGAATCACTATGATCTGGAGAGATTAAGTTAACTCTTAGTCATAGACTTAATTAAAAAGATGCCATTGATAAACAGTTACAGGATGAACAAGGTCAGTTTTTGATCAAACGGACCAATGACCGTATGGTCAGTAAGTCATATATATATATGTACTCATATATCATATATATATATATATGTACTATATATATATATATATATATATGTATATATATATATATATATATATATATGTACTCACCTACACCAAATATACCCATCAAAGACAAACAAGGCAATCAACTGTTATCCGATGACCTTCAAAAGCAACGATGGGCAGAACATTTCAAAGAAATATTAAATAGACCGCAGCCTGACACTGTTCCGAACCTGGATGGAGAAATTACTATGCCCCCACTGGATGCCTCCTGCGAGTCATTCACCATGGAAGAGATTAAAGCAGCCACCAAAAAATTGAAGAACAACAAAGCTGTTGGTGAAGATGAAATCTCAGGAGAAATACTCAAAGCAGCAGATGAGAACACCTTACAACGTTTGTTACAGCTGATCAATGAAATCTGGCAAAGCGAATCCCCACCACAACAGTGGAAAGATGGTGTAATTTTCAAACTGCCTAAAAAGGGCGATATGTCTGATTGCAATAATTGGCGTGGTATCACTCTATTGTCAGTACCAGGAAAACTTTTTTGTAGCATGTTACTTGAGAGATTGAAAAAGGCGATAGATGAAAGGCTCAGAGAAGAACAAGCAGGCTTCAGACCAAAACGGTCATGCATAGACCACATTTTCACCCTCAGAATAATCATTGAAGACTCCGTAGAATTCCAGTCGAAATTAATCACAAACTTTGTCGACTTTCAAAAAGCCTTCGACAGCATCCACCGTCCTTCACTTTGGAATCTACTTAACATCTATGGTTTTCCTACCAAATATACCAACGTCATAAAATCTTTCTACAAAGAGACACGTTGCTGCGTAAGAACAGAAACAGGCAACTCTGACTGGTTCTCAGTCGAAACAGGAGTGAAACAGGGTTGTGTCTTATCACCGATGCTTTTTGGAATAGCTATCGATTGGGTCATGCGCAAATGCACAAGCAACACAAATATGGGTATTCATTGGGTTGACAAAATTCTAGAAGACCTGGACTTTGCCGACGACATAGTGCTTTTGAGTTCAACACATCCGGATGCTCAAGAGAAAATAAACCACCCCCAAAATGTTTCAGGGCAAATTGGTCTCCAAATTAACACCACAAAAACAAAGACTATTGATCTTACCAACAGTTCAGATGAGACCAAATTGAACAGCTACGTTCTTGAAAAAGTCAACAGCTTCACATACCTAGGAAGCAAAATGACATCCACAGGGGACTCAACACCAGAAATATCAACTAGAATCGCACTGGCATCTAGTGCCTTCAACAAACTGTCAAACATCTGGAAGTCAAAGACACTCAGCAAACACACAAAACTTAAAATCTTCAACTCTTGTGTGATTCCAGTGTTAACGTATGGATGTGAAAGTTGGAAATCAACGGTAGCTTTAGATAAAAAATTAGACAATTTTGAGAACAAATGTCTTAGAAGACTTCTAAACATCCACTGGACAGACTTCAGAACCAATTCGCAAATAAGACAAGAGACTAAGCAAGATACAGTATCCAATTTCATAAGAAGACGCCGTTGGAACTACATCGGCCATGTACTCAGAATGGACAAGACAAGACTCCCCTACCAAGCCCTCATATGGTCACCGGTAGGGAAAAGAAAACGGGGAAGACCAAGAGAGACCCTGCGTAGAACCATCATTAGAGAAGGCTCATTCAATGGCCAAGTAAATATCCAAGATCTACAACAGATAGCAGCGAACCGCCAGGCATGGAGAGACAAGACTTCTGCCCTATGCGCCGCCTTAGGCTCAAGAGGAAAGACTAACTAATATATATATATATATATATATATATATATATATATATATATATATATATATATATATATATATATATATATATATATATATATATAATATATATAATGAGAGAGCAAAGTATTTAATTGAATTCAGCACTGTTGCATTTGTAGACTTCTGAAAAGGCCTGTCTTTGACAGCAAAAGACCTATCTCTTTGACAGCAATGATACTTTTGTAAATCAATGAAGCAATACAGGATCCCAAATAAAATCACTCCCTTAATAATAAGGGCCACAAAAAAGGCATGAAATAAATATATAGTTGTTCATGAAGGGAAAAACTAACATGCAGTTGAAATAGGAATGATAGGAATATATATATAATGAGAGAGCAAAGTATTTAATTGAATTCAGCACTGTTGCATTTGTAGACTTCTGAAAAGGCCTGTCTTTGACAGCAAAAGACCTATCTCTTTGACAGCAATGATACTTTTGTAAATCAATGAAGCAATACAGGATCCCACATAAAATCACTCCCTTAATAATAAGGGCCACAAAAAAGGCATGAAATAAATATATAGTTGTTCATGAAGGGAAAAACTAACATGCAGTTGAAATAGGAATGAACAGTAATGTAGTAATGCAAGAGGGAAGCCTTCTATCACCTTCATTATTTCTTACTGACTTATAGACTGTATAATCATTATAATGAAGACAATAACTACTGTCAGAAATAGAATTTAATGGACTCTTTAATTTAATAGGGTAGCTTGATGATCTGGACTTCACTGATGGCATTCCCCTCACAATTCTGTGATTTCAGTGCATTATATGCAAATAATGAGATCAACATGGTTGGATAGAGCTACCAAAAAATGTTAATCAAGCGACACCTGAATTGAAATAAATGAACACAAAATATAACTAGGAAATTTGACAGCAGTGAAAAACACATGCAAATATAAGTACATATTTCCACCAGTCTTTGTCAACAAAAACATAATAATACTTAGCTATAAAACTGAAATATCGCAATCACTAATAAGTGGCTTACACATTAGAATGAATACCATAAACAAAGCTCAAAGTTTAGGAAACAATACAATAGAAAGGAGGAAAGAGATGTAAAAGCAGACTTAACTAAACCAGTTTATTTTATATACATACATTGTCCCTTTTTTTCTCAACATAATTTCCACCAACATTGATGCACTTATCCCATCGTTTTATCAGTCCTCCCAAACCGGCTGCATAGAACTGCGTGGCCTGTTTTCTAAATCACGTTTTTCACTTCACATTCAACTTCTGCGTCATTCGCAAAATGTCTCCCGCCAAGGTGGGTTTTCAGTGGACTTAGCCCCTAGCGATTTCCTGTAAAGTGGTGCATAGTTGGGTAGAAAAAGTTACGAGGGTGAGTCAATAAGTAAGTCACACAATTCTGTGGGATGGCAGCTAAATGATAACAAGGCACGCAATTCTATGCAGCTGGTTTGGGAGGACTGATAAAATGATGTGATAAATGCATCAATGTTGATGGAAATTATGTTGAGAAAAAAAGGGACAATGTATGTATAAAAATAAACTGATTTCAAGTTGTTATCATAGTTAGTTATTTTTCTACAGTAATTTGTGACTTACTTATTAACTTACCCTCGTAGTTATCCTTGTTCAATATGGTCAGTTCTTTTCTTTCGTTCGCTTGAAATATGTCTATATCTGCAATGTTGTCTCTTGTATGAATTTAACTGTCTTTTTCAGTTCACACAGTGGTCCATAGAGTTTATCTTCCACTGTCGTCTCTCTAGGCCAGAAGGTTTGCCTAGATATGTTATATTTTGGGCAGTCTTGGAGTATGTGCTCTGCTGTCTGCGAGGCCAATCCACATGTGCACATGACTGTTTCACCAATCTTGAATTTTGTATACATGTGGTTGCGTAATCTATTGTGTCCTGTTCTGAGGCACAGAATAATGACTTGTTCTTGTCTGTCCATAATGTGGTAGTCATCTTGAGCAGGTTTTGGTGGCTTCCTGACAGATTTGATCATTCTTTTCTTTTGGTGGTATGTAACTGGGCACATCAGGCTGTTCTTCTTTGGCTCCTTCCTTAGCCAATTGATCAGCTCTGTCGTTTCCGGGTACTCCACAGTGGGATGATATCCACTGTATGGTGACCTTGTGCTGACTGCTAAGTTCAGAAAGTAGTGTCCTTAGTACTGGCAATTTCCCAGACAGGAGCGCCTCGAGTACTGATTTTGCATCTGTCAGTAGCACCACAGGTTGTGTACCATTGCTGGTATTTAGTAATTTCTCTGTTGCTATCTTGATTGCCTCAATTTCAGCATCATAGTTATGGCAGTACTTTCCTGTCGGTACTCTGGCTGTGTCCCTAGTATTATTTGGGTATTCTATGTACACTCCCGCTCCTCCATTTCGAACAGCATTTTGTGCCGACCCATCTGTGTAGACTCGGATCCAGAGGTCCTGTGGGTATTCTTCATCAAGGAAGCTGAGAGTGGCTGTTCTGCGCTGCACACTGTTCTGTTCTTCCTTGTCAAATATTCCTCTCACTTTTGTCTGGATTTGTAATGATAGTCTATGCTCATCTTTCCATGGAGTTCGCTCTGGAATAGTTGTTAGGGGGATACCAACTGTGGGCAGATCAGTGGTTTCTCTGCAGAGTCGTTTGGCCTGGTGGATAAAACTACTTCTTTTCAACCGCCCCATAGCTAGGTTTTCAAATCTGTTCTTCATAGGGTGGCCTGGCAAGCTGAGGAACTTTTCTGCTTGTATTAGCATTTTCGTATCTCTGCGCTCACTCAGTGCTTGTGTCCTCCCCATCTTCTCCATTTCCACTATAGGGGTTGATCTCATCCCTCCTGTGGTGACTCTAAGTGCTTGATTTAGCACCTTGTCCAGCTCTTGTAGTGTGGTTTTTGATGCTGAACACCACACAGTTGACCCATATTCCAGGTGTGGTCGTATGCTCTGTTGGTAAACTTTGCTAAGTATTTTCCCACTGGCTCCCCATGTGGTTCCACTTAGCTCTCTCAGGATGGCTATTTTCCTTCTGGCTTTTGCTACTGCTTTGGTGATGTGCTTTCTCCATGTCAGCCTGCCATCAAATGTTACTCCAAGGTATGTTGATTCTTTATCTTCTCTTAGGGGTGTTCCATTTATCTGGATGATCCCTGCCATTTGTTTTGAAGAGAGGGTAAATAGGGTGGTGCTGCACTTGTCAGTGTTTATGCTGACACACCATCTATTTGCCCATGCAGCAAATGTATCTACAGCTCTTTGTAGCAATTTGGTGGCCACTGATGCATGTTCATTTGTGCTCCATAAAACCAGGTCATCGTACATTGCCGCCTTAATTCCATGCGGTAGATTAGCAACAAGATCATTGATGAAGATTAGAAAAAGTGTGGGGGACAAGACTCCGCCCTGGGGAACACCGTGACGCAGTAGTACTTTCTTGCTCTTGAGTCCGTCTATCTGTACTCGGGCTCTTCTGTTGTGCAAGTATGCTTTCACCCATTTGTACATTCTTCCATTGACTTTGCAGTTTCTCAGTTTCTTCATCAGACCTTCTTTCCAGACTTTGTCAAAGGCTTTCTTCAGATCTATCCATGCCGCAAGCACCAGCTTCTTCTCTTGGAATGCATCCTCAATTTCTTGAGAGAGGTAGGTTGTCTGATCTTCCGTAGAGTAGCACTGCCTAAAGCCAGCCTGCTGTGGCACACGGATGTTTTTACTTTCAATGTACCACTGCAGTCTGTGATTGATGATGCGCTCCAGTGTTTAGCAGAGACAGCTGGTGAGGCTAATTGGTCTGTAGCTAGAGGCAATGGAACCATCTTTCCCTGATTTTAGGAGGGGTATCATGATTGCTTCTCTCCAGGCTTGTGGAACTCTGCCTAAGGTCCAGCTGTTATTGAAGATCTGCAACAGCTTTGCTTTGACCTCTGTTCCTAGGTTCCTGATAATTTCATTGGAGATACCATCAGCTCCTGGTGACTTTTTTAATTTTCAGTTTTGATATGGCTAGCTCCAGTTCGCTGATTGTGATGGGTGCCTCCAGAACCTCATGTACTATTTCCTTTTGTCCTGTATGTTGTCGTTTCTCTCTTGTTGTTTCTCTGGACTAATTTTGATATTGTTATCTTGTGCGAATGAGTCCGCAAAATGGTCAGCTACTTGCTTTCTTGTTAAGATGTTTCCATCTTTATGTAGTGCAATTTTTGAGTTTTTCCCTGTGCCCTCATCATTAAGTTGTTTTATTAGCTTCCACAATTTCCTTGTGTCTTTTTCAAAGTTCAGAGACTCCGTTTTCTCCTGCCAGCTTTTCCGTCTAGCCTGCAGCTTGGCCCTTTGAAATTTGGCTTTAGCGTGCTGGAATTTATTGTGGTGCTCTTGGCTGGGTGTGGCCTCTGCTTGCTTTCTACACACTTCCACATCGTTATGCAACTGTTCCAGTTCACTACTCCAGTAGGGTTTATATTGTTTACGGGCTCCTCTTGGTACTGTTTCTTGTGCTGCCTGTAGTATGCATTTCCCAAACTCTTCAACTACTTTATTTATGTCTTGCTCAGTATTCAGGTTTCTAACCAGTATGCTGGTGTGATGCTTGTACATTGCCCAGTCTGCTTTCTTGTAGTTCCACCTCGAGAGAGTGCTGCTTTCACTTACAAGCTCATTTTCTCTGGTTAGAAAGACTGGCCAATGGTCACTGCCACCAAGTTGTTTCCCAACAATTCACGTAATGTTCCACTCCAGGTCTGGTGAATGAAAAGCCAGGTCAGGTGTAGTGTAGTGTGCCATGATCTTGAGTAGAAAGTATGTGGGTCGGACGGCATGTTAATCAAGATGAATCTGTTCTCATCCTGCCAGTCTTCCAGTCTCTCTCCTCTCTGGTCCATGTGATCATAGCCCCAGCTCTGCGAGTGGCTGTTGAAATCACCACACACAATCATTTTTTCTTATAATGGTAGCGTGTCCAGTGCCTGTGGGCGGTCACTTGGACAGTAGTAATTGATCAGATGTAGGTCTGTATTACCTGTCTTAAGTTTAAGTGTCTGATACTCAGCCCCTTCCATGTAGACTTTGATTTGGGAAGCAATGATGTTATTTTTGACAAGGGTCAGTATCCCACATTTTCGCTGTCCTTTCGGTCACATCGGTAACACTGGTAGTCTCTGATTTTGAAGGCTATATTTTCGTTGAGGTGAGTTTCTTGCAAGCAACATATGCTTACTTTTTCTTGGTCCAAGATGTTTTCTAATTCTATTTCTTTGTTGCTGACTCCCTCCGCATTCCAGTGCATTATTTTAAGTCCTTGATTAGTATGGCCAGCCGTCCTGTTCTCATGTCCCCTGGCTCCACAGGACATCTGAGAAGGACTTCCAGTAGTTGTGGTTGGACCTGGCACTGCACCTGCCTGGGAGTCCAAAGCAGGGCGAGCACCATAACATTTAGCAGTAGTCAACATATTCCATTTTGCATGATTTCTGTGGTGCGCCTCCGTTTTCATCACCTTTCTTTGCTAGAGCAGACTGTGGTCTCATCGAGTGTAGATGTGTACACGCGCATGCATGTACGTGCATACACATCTAGAGCATACTGGTTATTTTTCGGCGCCAGAAACTCGCTGTCGCCCCTTCTCCTGTTAGTAGAAACAGTTCCGCCACGTGAAGGCCAGGAGTTGGACCTTTGCTGCAGAGGTTATGTACTCACGAGCCATTGGGGTATTTAAGCAATGTTGGGCGCTCACCCCAACACTGCGCCCCGGCTACATACAGCAACATTTGGAACCAATATGGTCAGTATTTACAGTGACAGTTGATTATTTTTTCAGGACTTTATACTTCAGGAGGCTTCTAATCAAATTGGCTGCTGCACTGGTGGTAATGAGGTCAGACTTAGCCAAGCACAAACCCACAAATCAAATTGGAAACCAAGTATGTTAGATAAGAATTTTGAAGCCAAAGTACAAATTATGTATTGTAAGCTATTACATATTGTAATTTCTACTTCTTCATTCCTTTCTCAAGGGAATTACATCTTATCTACTTATGTTTCCAAAAGTCAATGAGTTTTGGCTTTGACACTCATCTATGTAAGGTTTGCTTTCTCTAGACAGATTTCATCCTATCAAATATCACTCTGTCTACCCATGGGTAGGTTTTGTTTCCCAGCAATGTTGCCAGGGCATGGACTTACTTTTGGTCTACTTTTGTCATTTTTCAACTGCTATGGGATTTTATACATGCACAACTTGCACACAGAATCCCCAGTTTTTCATCCTTATCTGAGAAGACTGGATATCTGATCTCACTGCCAAAGTGATCAGGAGAACGTGTGCAATCTTTAGATATCAGTTCTTGGATAATCCTCAGCCCTATGCTGAGATTGAACCCAGTACCTTTTGAGCCTAAGGACACCATATGGCTCCCCTATGTGGTCATTTTCATACCATCAGTTGTGCTTTGTTAAAATTGTTATGTACTGAAGCGCTGTAATGAATGATTTACAAATACTATTTAAATTATCTTCTAAAACTATACCAAGCAGCTTACTCAGTGATCAGTGACTCTCACCATCATAATCTTCCACTTTTGCCACAATGCGTCGTGGGGAGGAATAATTGGCGCTCCAGTGCCCAATGTGTGGTACAGGCTAGTCTCATTCTGTGTAATTGTCTAGCAGATTTTTTTTTATGTAGGGCCAGTGTTAGTAGTTGATAGTGTTGAATTCTAACGAGATGGCCAAACCATTTAATCTTCTATCTTTCAATATATATTGCACAGTGTTGATCCCACTGTCTGTCTGATAGCGTCATTTCTTATTTAGTATCTGAAAGTTATATTGGGCAGCTCTCCTCAAGCATCTCATCTCACAGGTGTTGATTTTGCATAAGTGTGATTTGTATAATGTCCAAGTTTGACATTGGTAGCATAGGGTTGGTTTGAATATGCTTTTTATTGTTGTTTTGCAGACAGGTATATTTTGATGTTTCATATGGGTGATATTTGATATATAAGCACACTTGCTTTTTGACATCCAATTTTGATTTCTCTATCTATTCTGCCATCTTCTATGATAATACTTCCAAGATATTTGAATTCTTTAACTTGTTTTAGAGACATGCTATTTATAAATACTATTTATTGAACCAGGAGATATGCTAACTTGCAATACTTCAGTTTTGTGACTCCTAGTGTGACCAGAAACTTTGTTTTCATTAATCCTTCACCCTCAGAGCAAAGTGATCTCTTTTAACAACTCTCTCACTGTTGTTATTGTTTCTATAATAGTTATTGTTTACTCTTAGTGCCCAGGATTTAATACTTTAACTTGTTCTTGTTTTGTGTATTATTATTTTAAATACAAATTGCCTGGTACAGAAAGAGTTCAGCACATAGGGTGGTAATGTAGTGAAACAGTTGGAGGGAAAGAGTTCAGCACACAAAGGTGGTCATGATGTGAAACAATTGGAGGGAAAGAGTTCAGCACACAAGGGTGGTCATGATGTAAAACAGTTGGAGGGAAAGAGTTCAGCACACAAGGGTGGTCATGATGTGAAACAGTTGGAGGGAAAGAGTTCAGCACACAAGGGTGGTCATGATGTGAAACAGTTGGAGGGAAAGAGTTCAGCACACAAGGGTGGTCATGATTTGAAACAGAGGGAAAGAGTTCAGCACACAAGGGTGGTAATGAAGTAAAACAGTTGGAGGGAAAGAGTTCAGCACACAAAGGTGGTCATGATGTGAAACAGTTAGAGGGAAAGAGTTCAGCACACAAGGGTGGTCATGAAGTAAAACAGTTGGAGGGAAAGAGTTCAGCACACAAGGGTGGTCATGATGTGAAACAGTTGGAGGGAAAGAGTTCAGCACACAAGGGTGTTAATGAAGTAAAACAGTTGGAGGGAAAGAGTTCAGCACACAAGGGTGGTCATGATGTGAAACAGTTGGAGGGAAAGAGTTCAGCACACAAGGGTGGTCATGATTTGAAACAGTTAGAGGGAAAGAGTTCAGCACATAAGGGTGGTCATGATGTGAAACAGTTGGAGGGAAAGAGTTCAGCACACAAGGGTGGTAATGATGTGAAACAGTTAGAGAGAAAGAGTTCAGCACACAAGGGTGGTCATGATGTGAAACAGTTGGAGGGAAAGAGTTCAGCACACAAGGGTGGTCATGATTTGAAACAGTTGGAGGGAAAGAGTTCAGCACACAAGGGTGGTAATGAAGTGAAACAGTTGGAGGGAAAGAGTTCAGCACACAAGGGTGGTAATGAAGTGAAACAGTTGGAGGGAAAGAGTTCAGCACACAAGGGTGGTCATGATGTGAAACAGTTGGAGGGAAAGAGTTCAGCACACAAGGGTGTTAATGAAGTAAAACAGTTGGAGGGAAAGAGTTCAGCACACAAGGGTGGTAATGATGTGAAACAGTTAGAGAGAAAGAGTTCAGCACACAAGGGTGGTCATGAAGTAAAACAGTTGGAGGGAAAGAGTTCAGCACACAAGGGTGGTCATGATGTGAAACAGTTGGAGGGAAAGAGTTCAGCACACAAGGGTGTTAATGAAGTAAAACAGTTGGAGGGAAAGAGTTCAGCACACAAGGGTGGTAATGATGTGAAACAGTTGGAGGGAAAGAGTTCAGCACACAAGGGTGGTAATGCAGTGAAACAGTTGGAGGGAAAGAGTTCAGCACACAAGGGTGGTAATGCAGTGAAACAGTTGGAGGGAAAGAGTTCAGCACACAAGGGTGGTCATGAAGTAAAACAGTTGGAGGGAAAGAGTTCAGCACACAAGGGTGGTCATGATGTGAAACAGTTAGAGGGAAAGAGTTCAGCACACAAGGGTGGTAATGATGTAAAACAGTTGGAGGGAAAGAGTTCAGCACACAAGGGTGGTCATGATGTGAAACAGCTGGAGGGAAATTGGCACTGCCAGATCTTTTGTTCTGGGAAATATTGTGAATTTTGACCAGTATTGAGTGTTGGTGCTTTCATCATGGTATTTTTTAAATTTATTTATTTTTTACGCTTTCTCGCTTTGAACTCAAGCGTAATCCATACACACTATTTATAGTAGTGTAGTCGATGGTAAAAGAGAAAGGGAGACAATCATAAAGACTGATGCTTCCTTCACTACGGTGCTAAGAGGTAAAGAGTAGTTCTGACTTCGTTACGGCCAAAGAAGAAAAATAGTGAAAAGAGAGAGAACCTCACACCGCCTCAACCAACAAAAAAAGATGATAGTAATTAGGTAAGAAGATATACGAGATCTCAGGCAGGGGCCTCAACTCTGGACTGACTGTCATGTTTGAGACCCAGACATTGGATTAAGGTGTTAGATTGTGGTAGAAATAGTGACTGTAAAAAGTAAAAACTAAAAGAGACTAAACAAACAAATCAAGGACAAATAAACAAGCTCTTTATTTATTTCTTCTAACAGCACATTGCATGTCAATAACAAATACAATAGACAACTGTATATATTAAATCACCACAGTGGGTAACCCCTAACCAATCAACAGCACTTAAGACAACAGGGTACACCAAGTACCACAACACAGGTGTTCCAAACAATGGCTGGTTAGACTGACACTATAAAGAACTTTGACACAAGCAACACTGCACAGACAATAAGGCACTACAAAAACATAGGTTACACAACATAAACCCCAAGACGCGACATAAACAAAGAGTTGTGACACAATTTACTATCCCACCAAGAACCCAGGCCTGCTGACACTAACTAGTCAGCCGCTCCTGTAACAATGGAAAACACAATCTATGATTATCATGGTAAAGACAACATATTAAACACATGAAGCAATGAGCACATGCAATATAACCTTTGAATTAACCCATAGGTCATAAATGTCCCTTCATCTAATTATCTATTTTGTTATTCTGAGGTAACCCCTGATGTTTGTCATGACCATTCTTTGCTGCCTCCTTCTTCAAGTTGACTACATCTCTAATTGTTAAATACAACAGTCAATGTTGCAACATCAGATCACCCACTTTATTGTCTTCTCCAGTTGTGCCACTGCTGTCCTGAGATTACACTTGATATTGCTAGGACAGAACACCTAATGCAACAATGTCAATCTGCTCCACCTTCTCAGTTCAATGTAACTACACCACACAGCTCCTACACACACAAGCAGTGGAAGATTGATCTCATTTGTCCAGCTGTAAACACATAGCTACAAATAACAGAGTACATACATCAGCCACTGCAAACTGCCACAACATCACAACACATTTGGTTAACACACATCAGACACTGCAAACAAACACAACATCTCAACACTGATTCAGTTAACACACACCAGAATGACATCTGTGTGCTGACAAATTGGGTTACCTTCCCTGTCTACCAAAATAGCTACATTTACCAAGGAACCCATAATCAGTTCCCTGTTCACACCGTACAGAGTATTTTACACATTAATTTGTACCAAGTCACCGGTAACACAGGACAACACAATATTCCCTATAAACCACATGTTCATAGAACACTATCAATGTTCAGTCCATGATAGAGCCACAATCAAACACCACCTATTATATCCTCAGTCTAATGCTCTACGTACTGTTACGCACACCGGCAACTGTTTTTCTAACACACTGTACTCTTTTTCCTAATATAAAACATATATTGACAGGTTGTACTCCTGTGCTCCACATCTGACAGTACGCTCTACACCGATACAACAATACACAACATTATGGACTCCACCACCATCAGACATAGAGTTGCCTCAACACGGAGGCTTCACTGGACAACTACCCCAACAATTCCCAAGTTTGCATGAAGAATACCAGCACTCATATGATATCATGCAAGTTACAGCATTTGATTAGCATCACCAACTAACAACCAACAAGCAAAACATGTCTAACTATGAAAAGCAACAGACACATATACCCAGTGGAATTACCATATTTGTAGAATGTGACAATGTAACCTTCCAAATAGAATAATCACAACATTCACAGAAAAGTTAAGGATAAAGATAAACATGTATTACACAGGAACTCAATTGAGGCCCTCTTTGAGGCCCCTAAGATAGCTCATAAAATAAACACACAGTATTACCAAGTGAAAGTACACAAAATAGTGACCAGAGTGCCATTCATATGAGACAGGATCAAAGCATAACCATGTTAATGGGCAGAAACAGAATATCAGCACTAATATAACAACCAGTGTACTATATATATTATGTCATAACCATGTTCATGGGCAGAAACAAAATATCAGCACTAGTATAACAACCAGTGTACTATATATATTATGTCATTATTACACACTTATGACCAATAAGTGTTATTCAAGGCTCAACACAATCAGTGTAATATTATTTGTGAGTGGACAGCAAATGTACAGTCGTGCGCTCTGTTCCCCACAATTCTTCCTATGATACACCGGTTATAAATTTTGCCATCTTACGCTTCATGTCACACGACAAATACATATTAATATCTCTGCGAAGGGTGGTACGCAGTACTAAATCACATCCTCTCCACCGTGCGACAACCGCCATGCTTAACTTAGGACAGAATCTCAGTCACTGATTCCATCAACAACTTGATACACCTAGACAAACATTACTGCATTCTGTTAACAGATGTGATGCCAGACTTCAATGCTAGATGAGAAACCCCTTTACCAATATCAGTTCCAGATGCACCTGCCTGTTCTCCCTCAGTAAAGCCACACTTCATTCGCAGTTACGATTACACAATGATTGCTGATACGCACCCCGCATATTAAGATGCATTATTTCCTACGCCTAGTGGCTATCAATCTGCATGGCGTCCCTACAATTCAACACATTATTTCCTTCACTTCTATTTATTACCTACATGTCCTAACTACATAGCTTAAACATTAACCCATCATTGCCACATATAACATGTAAGTATTCTCTGCTTTACACATGTTATAAATATTACACCTATATTATGGTTATTTTCCCCTACTCATAAGCATTCAATTTTAGGCATGGTCTCTTCATCAACTAATATTTTATGACCTCATACATCTCAATTTACACCTCATACATATATCTTGGTGAATATCCCACTTTTTTTCTAGCTTGGAACATTTACAGAGGGACAGCACAAAATCAATCACTACCTATTTGGCCAGTAACACAGTGTCCTAGGATAATCATGTAAAATACATTCTCAACAAAATAATCTTGTGCCAGCATGGCTGGCATGACATGACATCAGTCTCTACCATATTTAACCACCACTAATGACCTATCTTCGTATTCACATCACCATTGTCTGATTGCTGGCATCTCTATGAATTAAATGTTATATTCCTAAAACCTCAGGGACGTTACATTGATCTGTAGAACAGCTCACTTTAGTAATACTCATCTACATTATCTATTTATATTTCTTTGTTCCTACAAGCTCACCTAACTAGCAATTATTTTCACCCACGCGTTCCACCATGTAAACACTTTCACGTTGGTGAACTGGCGTGTGTTGCGATTTAACAAATATTTATTAAATTAAACATTTTAAACTTAATCAGTTAAAACTTACAGTTTTGTCACAACATTAGTTGACACAGATCAACTCAGGGAATTGTTCCCACCTGACAACAACAGAACAGCACTGAACTGAAGGCCATGCTGCCCGCATCTCTCACCAGCACAAACCGACGTGGCTGGCTGCTACAAGGAAAAATGGCCTCGGGTCTTTGTTTCAAGTCGCGTTTCCGGCGTTGCCAGGTTTTTAACTCGAGATAGACCAAACCAAAATTCGTTGGTCAGGCGCTATCACATATCCAACCCCTTACTTTTTTTGTCGTCCCGACAAAAGAAATGTACCATCATATCTCCTCACCCCAACTATCTCTTTAAAAGTTACCATCTCAAAATTTCACCTCAAAATAAAATCATTGGTCTTCAGTAACCACATCAAAAAGTAAAATCACCAATCAAGCAAGCAAGTACTAACATCTACACATAAACCGTCATCAAAATGATAAAGGCAAAACAAATCTATGTCACATGTTACCTCCTCCAAAACCTAAACTGCTGGTTATATCCCTGAAGAGTACCACTAAAAAAAATAGTCTTGTTCTTTTCATACATCACTTACAATGTGAAACAGTGTAGATTACATCACCAGGCATCAGTCAGTTCCAAATACCAATAATCTGAACACAAAAATATAAACTATACTAACCCAGTTGTTGGTACTAATGACTAAAATAAAATATCAGTGATGAAAAATAGCTCTTCTGCTATAAGAGCACCAATCATAACAGAATGAATACAACCCTCACTTCTTACATAAAAATAAATAAACAAACATAAAAGCTACATAAACATTAAACAAGTAACCTTTATATTGGTTACTACTTCCCTTAACTCTGGAAATCCAACACAAAATGTATTTAAAAATAATACCATTTGTCTCTTCAAATATAAGCTTCCTACAGCTACTGTGGTACCTAAATGACTTGTTTTCCTATCAACCTGTATCTCTACACTAAAAAGAACATTTCATCACGTGCCACCTGTAACCTGAATATAAACATAAAGGAAAATATACCGGGCCAACAAAACATTGTTATTTCAATAATATCCCACCTCATGAATTCACTCTGGAAGTTACTCTCTTACTGGACATGATGGTAATGACAACACCACATAAACAACAGAACCACCCCTTTCACCTGGTCTGCCTGGTGTTCTTGCACTCTAAAAGAAAGACATGTCATCACATGACACCATCTACCTGCAATTATAATATATAAAAACAGCAAAACATAACTGCTAATTAACTAACTACACTAAGGCTGTCAATCCAAATGACTGGAACTCCTAAACAGATAGAAACAGTCTCTATCTTTCACAACTATGTCTAACGGGCAAAAGTTCTTGCTGGTGGTCTTTCACAATCCCCTTTTGCACAAAGTCACGAACTGACATATCGGTATGCAGAAAATTTTGCATCACACCAGTCACAAAACACTGACCATCTGTCATATCACTTTGACCATCTGTCACATCACTTTGACCATCTGTCACAAGTCTAACCCTCAAGTCACCCCCTAACTGTTCAGCCACACTGACACAAGGAGACTTCCATTGTCCCCTCCTCCTCCGCCTCTTCCTGCGAAAGAAATTTCTCCGGTTGCCACACATAACCATCCGGCTACCAGAAGTTGACACTGCACCCACCTGAACTGCTGGGGCTGATCCTTTAGAAGGATCAACCTGGGGCGGACTCTGTTGTCGCTTAAGGCCCTGCTGGTCTCGGTGGCTTACGTTGGCAAATGCTTTGCTACAATTGACTCCAGAGGGGTTCTGAATAACACCAACCCCTCTCTTCGGACACCTGTTTTGGAGGTGTGTGCGGCTTCGACAAACATTACACCTCTTGCGTTGTACCTTGGGCTGCAGCAACGAATCAGCTAAGGCTCTCATCCGACCTAGCTTAGCTCGAAGTTCCTCCACCACCACATCATCATGCTGGACCCCTTGACACTGACCACTGGCATTAGGCCACCTCTCTGAACTGTAATCTTGACGTTCTACATATTGGTATGTACAGACTTCTGGAGCTAACGACACACCAGCCCATCGCATGGCCAAGTCTCTAACACAAAGGAAAGTCACTGACGGGTCATGCAATATCCTCTCCTCTGCCATTCTCCTGCTGAGAACATTATGTAGTTTTGCAACAAACCAGTCTCTTAGGATCACTGGATCCCAAGCAACCATGCCCCTCTTTCTCTGAGCTTCCAGCACCAAACGAAAGGCTTTGTGGACCCGGTGAGAGAAATCCATGATGGATTCCTCTGCATCTTGTGTTACTTGAAAGAAAGCCGCAGCCAGTTCCACCATGCTGCGCTGCTCTCCATATACCTGCTGAATGGTCTGCAGCATCTCCTCAGGATAATCACCTGGTCTCCGCACCCTCTGCCAATTCCTTATGGCCGCCTTTCCGTCCATGAATTCTCCATCTCTGGTGTCCACAATGGTGGTTGGGTGAAGATTCTTCTTGTTGGTTTAGATCTTCCCTGTGATCTAAGGTGCTCCAAGAGCAAAGAGTGGTTGAGCTCATAACTGAATGCCCTGCGAGCTCTTATAGCCCTAAATGTGCTGGACTTAGGTATCAGCACAGAACAGGGGAGGTGGTCACTTCCATGGTCCCCAAGGATGCTCCATTTTATATCTGATGCCGCCTCTTGAGATACAAGCGCTAGGTCGATGGCCATGTCAGGGTCCCCCGGTCTCATTACTAGCCTACTGGGTGTCCCGTCATTTAGACAGACAATGTCCGTCTCAAGCATGGCCTCAGCAAGAACAGTACCCTGTCTGTTCTCTCCCGACCTGTCCCATTCCTTGGCATGGGCGTTGAAGTAACCACATATCAGATACCTGGTACCTGGGGTGTCCATTGAACCTTTCAACCAGTCCCAACTCTCTCTCTGTGCCAAGAGTCGATTCTGTGTCTAGTGACGAAATCATGGCAAATGTCCGACATCTTGGAATTTGTCCAGGGTGTAATATTTATAATGGCTCGTACAAACACTTTACGAATCACAGATCTATTATGCACACAACCCACAAGTCCTTTGCGTCCTTAGACAACACAGTCATCTTTATTGTAGAACAGTATCACACTTGGCTGTCATACACCGCCGGCTTCCTGCCGTTCCGCGTTCTGCATATGACCAGCACACCCACTGCTTACAAAAATACAATGCATGGTTAATCTAATCATCATGAGGGACTATGGTTGATGCATCTTCTAGATCGTATTATTGTATAATTCACTTGTTAACTTGCTTAACGGTTCTATTACTACTCATTCACATAACTTGTAATCAACAAGTCCTGATCACAGCGTGTCTCTGCCCGCCATTCTGATCGAGGTGTTATCAAAACAGTCTCAGCTGTCACGCCACCACTTGTCGGCGTTTCATCAGGCGTCAGCTCCAGTTTGCTGTTTCATCATCGCCAACTTTCACAACAGGAACAATCTTTAACTTTGGACTGCATCTCAGATGATTTCAATCGCTTTCAAATGCTTTCAAATCACTTTCAATCGACCTTCCTCTTTCACGTCTCGGCGCCGTCTGCCGAACACTTGTTTTCCGGTTTTGGCCTGGGCGCAGTCATGTGACCACATTAACTCCGCCCACTCATGCCGCCGGTGTGTAGCTTGATTTTCAACTGTGTGTCTTAATGACATCTATCTAGTTTCTTTGTTTGGCATATTTGCCCTATTTCTCGTATCCATCTCATGGTACTCTGCTTATGCAAGATTCCCCATTTACATATATATTTATCAGGTTCCAGCTGTATCGGCCGATTTGTATCCGCAGTCCCTGCACCTCTTTACTCTCCTGACCCCACCCACTCATATCCAGTATTGAATGCTGTAAACCACCCTTGACCACCAGAGCCAGCCCATGTCTTCCCTGCCCGGTTGGGTTAATGTAACACATATAGCCAGGGCACTTAAAAGAGTTTGTATCCAGCTCTTGTAGCATCAGGACATCAAAATTGTAAACCAGTTTCTCCAATATTGGTCCTCGTTGCTTTGCACTACGGCAATTCCAATACCCACTTGATAGGAAAATAATCAGGAAAAGACAAAGCAATAAATACCTGGATGGTTGACCACATGGCATAATTTGGTCATGAATACAGACGTGGTGATCATAGTGAGATGGCGACCTTCAATTCGTAATTAGAAATTTTGATGTACAGAGGCACACCAGCATCTTGTTCCATCACCTGTGTTTTATTTAAGCTGATGGTGAGCCCAAAGTCTTTGCAGGCGGCTGCAAAACGATCTATGAGTTGTTGGAGATCTTCTGCTGTATGAGTAGTCAGTGCTGCATCATCTGTTTCGCTCGATCTTTTATGATTACCCCCTCTGTTGATTGTAAAGGGGTCATCTTATTTTTTGATGGACCGACGGCTTGCTTGATGCCCTCGTACATTCCTCTTATAGTTTTTTTCTTGTTGCTTGGTGTATAGATTGCGGTCCATGTGTCAGGATTTCCCCCTAAGCTCCACACACCTTCAGAAGCAGATGAACCATGGCGAGACAACACCTTATTGACTGGGGGTTGCCCAGCTTAGGCGGGCGGTAGCTGTCTAGTGAGATACGATGATCTCTCCCACCATCGGAAGCAGCCCCTGGCGCCTTGCTCTACGCCAGTCGAGCATTAAGACTTATAATTGGTAAATGCTGCTTCCCGTGTTGTGTCACCGCTTTACGCGGTACTGAAATTACCTCTTCAGGGCACAAGTCTGGGCAATGGAAATCGGAGAACCAGCTGTTGCCCAGTAGCAAGTTCCCCCCTTTCCACGTCGCCAATGTTGACCAAGCGAAAGGCAGTAGCCAATGCAACTTGGCATCGGTGCCATCGCAAGAGTTGCCAGAACTATGTTGTTTACAAGATGGAACTGCCTTAGGGACTCCATCTCTGGATTTGTCCTCAGGGTTTACTCCCGAAGCCTTTTCCATATGGGTATACCCACAAGGCAGCGGAGGTTTGAGATTTAGAGTTCCCTCTCTTAGAAGAGATACCAACCAAGGCTGATGAGCCTCCTCTGCCCGGGAATCAATAAGGAGGGAAGTCTACCATTCTTCCTTCTTGGCAGTGACCATACTGATCGGATGACCGTAACCATTGTCTCTATTGAGAGATCCTCTGCCCACCGTCACTGACTTGACACCATAACTAACAATATATATATATATATATATATATATATATATATATATATATATATATATATATATATATATATATATATATATATATATATATATAAAGTCTTTGTCTTGAAGTTCTATATATGAAAAGTTTCAGCCTGTGTCTCATGGGCATTATAAACCTACTTGTGACCGACCAATCAGGCATGTTTGACAGAGTCAGTTAACGTAAGCAGGAAGTTGGCAGCATCTTATTGCTAAACTGGTATATCAACATGACACTCTCAGATACTCAGGGTATTGTTAAAAAAATTTAATTTGACATTTTATAAAAGTTGCAGAAAGGAAATAACACAAAGAGTTTTTTTTTTTTTTCTGTTTACTTTTATAATTTCTTCTGCATACTTATACATGTGTTTTCTTGTGAATAGAGCCAAGTTTAGGAAGGCCATGGACAATATATGAGGCTTACCAGATAATCATACTGGCTCAGGCTGACAGTTTAATAGCCCAGGGAGCCAGAGAAGATCTGAAGGTGAGTAGTCTCCATGTATGGTTAATAGAAAACATTTGCCTGATTGGTTATTAGTCAATCTCATATTCTTTATCATAGTCAGAAGCCATCATTGCTGATGCATGAACATTAGTAGGTCATCATCATGTGGCAGGTCCTTCACAGAACATCACTCTCGTTGCGGCGCGCCGTAAAGCCTCCCAATCTCTTGCCATTTCTTTCATGTTATGCACTCAAGGTGTATGCAATGTCCCATGTCCAACTATTTAGATGATGATCAAGGAGAAAATAGGATAATCAGATGAGAAGAGGTGATTTTGGTTCTCTTCAGGGAAGACAGGGGAGTCTTGAGCCTGAGGGATTCAGGCCGCCTGGCTAGTGCAGTCACCGTGAACTGTACTGTTTAGGGTTTTCTTTTTTTGCCCCAGAAAAAAAAAAAAACCACACCTTACTGAGAATTTGAACCCAGGTCTCCTGAAGGCAAGCCCTGCATTCTAGCCACTCAGCCAGGCACTCCTCTAACTTTACTACCTGGGAGAAAATGAGTCAAACATGAATAATGTTAGAGTTGGTTGATTATCCTTTACAGGACGTCGCAGTCAACACCAACATATTTTTCTGTTGTGATCTCCTTGGCAAGTTTACATTCAGTAGTTTGCCATTGCTTTCTGAATGACTGACACCAATACCATTTTATAAAAAACCAACGCAAGGCAGTCTGCTGCCAAATCGCCCGCAGCTGTGTTTCAAACGCAGGTATGCAGGATTACCAACTGTGTCCGTAACCCCTTTGCTCAGTTGCACATGCTATATGCATAAAACATGTACACATCTTTATGTTCATATATTGTGGACGTGAACTAAAAACTGACAAAAGTTTAAGAGGTCGGCTGCACATTAACACATGCACAAAGAAGGATAGAATGAATATTGTGGTTATAAAACCTTCATCAGTAAACAATAATAAATAAAGTTAAGTGGATGCTGACGTAGCCACATTAAAATGTAAATAATATCTAAATCTTATATATAAAAGGCGATCTCCGTCTGTCTGTCTGTATGTCCATATGTCCTTTATGCGCTCGCGAACGGCCCATCCGATTGAGATGAAATTTTCTACACGTCTTCCTTTTATTCCAGCGCAGCCCACTGTCATATTTTTTTAGTGTGAAATCGGCTGCTTACCCAATATTATTTAATTTTTCATTTTTCATTATAATTTCATATATCTCAGGGGACTTAACTCTGTAAAAGTTATTTCAAGGGGCATAACTTTTCTGTATAACTTATAGTCATATTGTGGCATCGTTTTCAAAGATTTATAAACTCTTTGTCCATAGTTATGTACCGGCATATGAGTTATAATAAATAATGATACAATCTGTAAGGCATTTTCAAAGTTTTCATAAAAATAATGCATAATGCATAACATTGTAACTCATCTTTTTTTGCTTAAAGAATAAATAAATAATAGTTACCTTATCTCTATCAAGTTTGAAGATTTTATACTGGTGAATCATTCACTCACTGGCAGTTTCAGAATCAATAGATCTGTCAGACAAGGGTGTCCACTATCACCAGTCCTATATGTACTCACACTAGAACCACTCTTAGAAGCAATTAGACAGGACACTAACATTAAAGGTACATTTATACAAGGGTCTGGAGAGCGGAAATTAATTGCTTATGCAGATGACACCGTTTTCTTCCCTACAACCAACACTTCCATAACGAACATACTTCACACCTTCAGACAGTTTGGGGCCAAAATAAACATACAGAAGTCTAAAATAATGGGTCTGGGGAAGTGGAAGAATAAAGCAGATTTCCCCCCGGATCTAACAGTCACAGATAACATGAAGATTTATGGGATCACTTTTCCATCCAATCCCAGAAAAACACACACAGGAACATGGCAATCACTGACAAAACAAATTATAGACATACTACATAGGTTCAAATACAAGACATCAACAATTTTTATACGAAGCACTATTGTAAACACCTTCATCTTTCCTAAAATACTATATTTAGCCACAGTGTTAGACCCACCAAAACAAACAATCACAGACATAAACAAACACATCAGGAAATTCATCTTTAAAAACACAATCCACAGTATAAAGCACAAGACTTTAATACAAGAGAAGACTAGAGGGGGAATTTCACTACAGGACCTTAACACAAAAATACAAGCATTAAGAATCAACCACATAGGACGCATCATCAATCATCCAGATCAACACTCGCTAGCATTATACTATATTGCAATTAGATTACACAGAATTAAGAAAATAGACAAAACAACACCACACTATTACGGCACACTACCGCACTTCTACAGAACATGTATGCAAGCAATTCAAGGTAATGAACACTTAATACAACAGACAACCAAGCAGATATACACATATTTAGTACAACAACAAGCCCCACCACTACACCTGAGAATCAAAAGAGGATACAAATATCACATGAAAGACTACAGTTGCACCTTCACTAACTTACACAGCAAACATATCACATCAAAATCCAAAGAAATAACATACAGGCTAATTTATAATATGACCCCGGCAACTGAGAGAGCCGCACAAACATCCAAACAAATAGCCCCATGCAAATTATGTAGACAAAATATTCAGGAAACAGAGGAACATCTCTTCTATGAATGCCCAGCAATCACAGCCACTAAGATTGCACTGCAACAATTAATAGAAACACACACAAACAAGAAAACTGAATCTTATAAGGCCATTTTTTTAAATACAATAACCACAGCCACAAAAGACAAACACACTAAACTTCTTGTTGCACTGGCGGAGTATAGAAACGTAATATGGTCGAGTAGAAACTCGGCCACACACAATCACCAAACAATACAACCACACACACTAGCAAAGATTTTTCAACAAAAAATCGCCCAGCTATTCGCAGATTAATAAACAAGAGCCACCCCCATCAAATTTCACACTACATAACATACATGTTCAAACACACTCTCACAGTATATTTCTATACTCCGCATGTGTACCACTAAGCCCAATCATTGAGGAACAAAGCGCCAAATAACTGAATAAATGTCCTTTCTTTGTTACTGAGTCCTGGAGCCCAACCTAGACAGAACAATGGGACGGTGGCCTTTGTGAGTCAGTGGTCTTGTCGACCGAAGTTTGACCTCGGTCTGAACAGCTCTCTCTCTCTCTCTCTCTCTCTCTCTCTCTCTCTCTCTATCTCTCTCTCTCTCTCTCTCTCTCTCTCTCTCTCTCTCTCTCTCTCTCTTTCTTTCTCCCCCCTCCCCCCACCCCAAACATGAATGACTATACGCTGTATTCGCAATGTAAAAGCCTCTTTTTGTACATAATAAATGGGATATTTATGTATACGCTGAATTCGCAATGGACAACTTAACAAATTCCAATCTGTTTACGCGCGCTCTCTCTTTATCCCTCCCCCTCCTCTCCCCCTCCCCAGCTCCCTCTCTCTCCCTCCCTCTGTGTTGACCGCGTTCCTGGTCTCAACCCACCCCACCACAAGCAAATCCTGGGCACTTGCGATTAAGTCGAGGGCTGTCATTCAGCAATAATATTGAATCCACTTACAGGAAGTAAGCTTGCATGAGACTGCCTGCAGTGTAAAACGTGGGGCGGCTTTTGCCGTTTCGACCTTGACACCAACATTTCCTTTAATGTATATATCTTCGGTGTGGAAGAGAACGCGTGATGTGTGTTGAAGGTTTATAAGCGTGGTGAGAAAGATGGGTTTAGAATGAACGAGCGGAAGGAATCATCACCACACCATAGTCGTTGTTGTCTCCGTCATTATCATCACCATTATCATCACCATTACCATCACCATTATCATCATCATTATCATCACCATTATCATCACTATTACCATCAATCACGTTAGAATGGGATGACTGAAAGCGTACGTCATTATCATAACTGTATATGTATGTTTTTGTTTCATTAACGCATATGACATAACACTAACAAACGGCAACACTCTGTAATATACACAAACAAAGAAACACGCATTGCACCTTGTAAATATACATTGCTTTGTATAAAATAAACGTATTAAAAAAAAAAAAAAAAAAAAAACTCTAAGAAGACATGGAACAACTTCAGCCATTATTAAATCTACAGGCATATGCATTATATTCCTCCTCCTCCTACCCTCTTCCTCTTCTCCTCCCCCTCCTCCCTCTCCCTCCTCCATCCTCCTCTTCTCTCTTTCTCCTCCTCCCTCTTCCTCCTCCCAGCTCCTACTCCTCCTTTTTCTTCTTCTTCTGCTGCTGCTGCCGCTGCTCCATTTACCCAAGTTAATTGTTGGGGAAGATGTAAAGATCTTTCAAGTGCTCTTTCTAATGCTTTTGTAAGTTGGTCTTCGTTTATCTAAGGTTGTTCTAACTGCAACCAATAAATGATTAGACAGACAGACAGTCGGGAACGGGAACTTATATGACTACTCATATGAATTAAATGAGATGCTCCCCATCAGGGGCTGGGCGAAGCCGGGCCGGATCAGACAGATAGATAGACAGATAGACAGACAGACAGATAGATAGTCGGGAACGGGAACGTGAGCTTATATGACTACTTATATGAATTAAATGAGATGCTCCACACCAGGAGCTGGGCGATGCCGGGCCCGGTCAGACAGACAGACAGACAGATAGTCGGTAACGGGAACGGGAACTTATATGACTACTTATATGAATTAAATGAGATGCTCCCCACCAAGGACTGGGCGAAGCCGGGCCGGGTCAGCTAGTATTTAATAAACACAAATGAAAGATACACAAAGCTTTAGACAAAATTAAAGGGTGTCTGGCCGAGTGTATAGAATTTGTTAGACCTGGGTTTGAATCCTCGATAATGTGATGAATTTTTTTCTGGTGGGGGAGGGGGGGGAGAGAGAGAGAAAACACTAACATGTAGTTCTCGACGACTACCAAAGCTAGACAGCCCTACATCCTCAGGCTTGAGACCCTCTCCCATCCTACATACACTGTATAAGGGCAGTAGTGAGGGCTTTTTTTCTTCTTTTTTTTTAAAAAATCTGACCAAGTGATTTGCCTATGACGTTTGTGTTTTAAAAAATGCAATACTTATAAACTCGTGGAGTGTTAATAAAGTGCATATTCAAGGTCATAACATTTTGAAGTTGGGATGATTGGTTCTTTTTCTCATCTGATTTATAGTGTGTGTATTTTTTTATTTTACATTTTCAGACATTACTAAATGAAAATGTTTTGTCTTGCCATTTTGAACAGGCATTGAGTATCATGACCATCCAGTTCTCTCTGTCTTCTGATGTGTTAATAATGTTTATGTTGCTTTTATTAATATTTTTTGCCCAACTGTTTACACTTTTCCTATCTGTTTTAGTTTTCCTTTGTTTCTCTTGTCAAGTATTTCTATCATAAAGCCAATTTCTTTACTCCACCTCTTCTTGTGGTATGACTCATACATTTTTGAAAATCTCTAATTTGTATCATCCACCTCTAATTTGCGTTTATTTGCATCTTATTACAGGATATTGTATTTACAATATGGGCTAACTACTTAGCCAATCTTGGTGTGGCATTTTGCAAAAAGGAACAATTAATTCCTGACATTGTTGCCAAAACAAAGTGTGGAAGATCCAGGTAATACAGCCAATACTTTATACTTGCAGACTATTTGCTTTATCTTTTTTTATAAGGAGTTATTGATGTGGTAAACTCCTTGAATTACAATTAGACCAGTATTATATGTGTCCTTTAATCTGGAGTCTTTCAATCTATGATGGTTTAAAAAATGGTTAAAAGGCAAGAGAATCAACTACATTGCACTAGTTTTTTCCTTATTTATTTCAGTCTCTCTCTGCAGAACAGCTAACCGTGCACCAAAAGTGTCTCACAGTGGGCATGAACTCCATAAGTCCGTGACAACCTCCAGAGGTCTCAGAAAAAGAAAAATCATTCTCAAATTGAATGGCGGAGTCTGGAAATGAACCCACATCCTTCTGAGCTTGAAGCAGACGACCTAACAACTTCGACGGGGAGACCCCTGTCTATGATACTTTAATACATAACCTAATGTTTTTGCCTTGTTTTTCTCTTATATCCTTTCTTGAAGGCCGCTCAGAATACATTAAAAACTTGCACAAAACAATGATGAAACTACACCAGTAAACTGAGACCCATTTTAAAATATAGCTCTCAATCCTGAAAATTCAGAAACAGGCAAGAAAATCCCTTGAAACCATCAAAATATGATTTTACAGAGGAATGTTTAAAAAAAAACATTGGTAGCCTAAGTAAGTCATCAAAGTGTTTTAAAGAGACCAAGATATAAATAGAACTTGTCTCAGACACCTGAATAAACAATCACAATTCTTTATCTACACGGATGGGTCAGTGTTGAGAGGTAGGAGAAGTGCCTGGGGGTTCTTGGCAAAAACTAATGGTCGGCGTTTGGTGCAGGAGAGCCTGGCGTATGATAACACTACATCTAGCTTAAGAATGGAGGTGGAGGCGGTCAGTGCAGCTTTCCGCTGGATAGAAAACACGATACATACACACATTGTGATTGTAACTGACTCAGAAAGCATGCTGAGAAGGGTGAGAACAGGTAGGCTTCGTGCAGAGTGGCTTGCTTCGCTTCGGAGGTCACGGGTAGTAAGCATCACCTGGATCTTTTCTCCTGGGCATGCCGGTGTGCTGGGGAATGAACAGGCGGACAGATTGGCTGGCTCGGCAAAATTTGGTGGAGTATTGATGCAGGACAAGGCAGACGTGGTTGCGGCCTTGTGGGAGCACGTGTACACCTCGGAGGAGCAGATGGAGCACCATGGTCTGGTAAGAATGAGACAACGTGGTGTGACGAGGGGTTCTGGCCGACGCTCGGCGCTCGGAGGAAAGGCGAGACGGACATATAATCAGATTGCTACTGGAACTATTAGTGTTGGAACTCTTCGCTGGCTGCTGAGGATGGAGACGGAGCGCTTATGGGAATGTCCCGAATGCTGTGATGTCGGTTCCTAGATCAATCAATCAATCAATCAATCAATCAATCACAATTCTTTGGCTATGTCAAAGAGAAGAATGAATATAGAACATATTTGAGCAACGGCCTGTATTTTAAAAAAAAGAGATAGAGAATGGCAGAGATCAAAGATACAGGACAGTCTTCCATTATGGCAAGAAAATATCTACATCGAATTGATAAATAGTACTAGAGAAAGAAAGTTGTGGAGAGGAGTGATCACCCATGCCAGTGTGCAAGACACTTGAAAAAGAAGTATCTGTTGCATTATTTTATATTTGCTCTGTGTTGTATAATTTCCAGAGAACTGTGTAGAGGGACTCTCAGTAATCCACTCAATGGTACTTTTAAGCCTTTGATTGAAGGCAAGACAGCTGCTAAGGTAAGTTTGATGTTGTGTCTCCATAGTGCTTTGTCTCTGTCTGTCTTCTCCTGCCTTTCATCTCCCAATGGAGTGTAAGCCTTCGCCCAACTCACACTGAGCCCTGTGTAGATTGTTTATGATTGTGTGGTTTTCTATAAGATAAGGTAGTCAGACTTGAACCAACACTCCTTAGTCGCCTCTTACAAAATGCATGGTAGGTTTCATTGGTGCTATTCTTGCTTCCCTTCTGGACCCCAGTCTGGGCTTTTGGTAATTTTTTTTTGGTCACAGAATTTTGAGAGAAATATAACTTCTAAGAAACTGCAACTTTTGCAAACCTACATGATTGTAAAAGCATTGTCAAGCCCTGTCAGTTATGTAGAATTAAATTTGTATATTCTTACTGCAATATCAAGCCCATAAACGGGCACTTTCCCGCTGTTTAAGCTTCTCTTCTACACCACAAGGCACAAGATGATGATGATTCTTACCACATTAAAAATTATCATTAAGGCTTAAACCTTAGAAGCAAATTTAGACAGCAAAATATGTACCATAATATCTTGCATATAAAATTCTTGTATAATAAAATAATGATGCTTTGTTTAGGTAAACATTTTCTAGTAAAAGGGAAATGTGTCTATAATATGAACCATAATTTTTCAGGATTTTGATTGAAGGATAATTTGTTTCCAAAAGACTGAAGGTATAAGGGAAAAGAAGATCCTTTTTAAGAGCAGTGGACATATGGTGCTAGCCCCATGTTTTATAGACCAATCAACACTCGATGGTTGATGTGGTCAGTATCATTCTAGCTGCCTTGACCTTTAAAGTTTGTGGAGTGAAATGCTGGGTTATGGCAGTGGTCACCCCACATAACAAAACTGAAGTATATATGATATTCTTGGAGTTTCATAAAAATGTACAGCAGGATCTGCAATGACGCTTCTCTGATCTTTGTAAATATAGGAATAATTGAAGAACATTAGGCTTTGGGTTTAGATTCTCATTATTTGTATTGTGAAAATTTTATATTTGTAGGTTAATAAATGTGTGTTTAACACACATACTGGATGAATGTTAAGATTTGCTACAGCTATTGTTGTGTAAATAAAAAGACATGTCAGTCAGTTTTAAATTATTGTGATAATTTAAATTACCGGAGAATACGTGTGTTATGTATTTTAGTTCGAAGGATCATTATTTTTGCTTTGTTTCATGTGGAGTGACTTCTGCAGTGTGCACCTAATGAGATGCAGAGAAATATGAGAGGCAATAATTTTGGCAATCTATTGCCTACCGACTAGGTCATCAAGTGTTTGAGTCCTCTGTGAGTTGAGGATTTGTTTTTCCACTGTCTTGGCTCCCAGATTGACACAGCCTAAAATGTTTGAGTTCTCTGTGAGTTGAGGATTTGTTTTTCCACTGTCTTGGCTCCCAGATTCACACAGCCTAAAATGTTTGCGTCCTCTGTGAGTTGAGGATTTGTTTTTCCACTGTCTTGGCTCCCATATTGATACAGCGTAACATATTTTTGGTCCCCTGTGAGTTGAGGATTTGTTTTTCCACTGTCTTGGCTCCCAGATTGACACATCATAAAATGGGTACCAGTAAATTTCCTGGAAACCAAAGGTGGCTGGCGCAATATCGACTACAGCACACATTAGGTGCCGATTGGTCTAAACAATATGGGACTATCACCATATACCCAGTATGCCTCATTGCGTGAAAGGGGGTCCTTTTTTACCTTCTGAAACTCTACTAGCAAACAAAGAAGCAAAGGTACAAATACCAGAACATATTTATTAGTGTTGTTTATGCTTGTATAACCATCATTCAACGTCTGTGTTTTTGCTTCAGACTGCTGATGACAATGATGAGAATGCTGATGAAGGAGATCAAGTGGATGATGACGAGGAGGAGAATATTGTATTTATGAATTACCAACCTATTGATATAAGAACGAAACACCGCCACATACGATCTTTGGTTAGCTTAATTGTTCTTGTCTCGTCACAGTGATTATTTCGTGATTTCTACTGCTATTAGAGATTGCTTCAAATTCACTAAGCATTTTTGAATATGACCGCAGGTAAAATCTTAATGCTTACGGATTTATTCTGTTGTTTTCTTGTATGTCTTAACAGAGGAGGGTTGGCAGACATCGACCTATTCCAGCCAGGGCTAAAGAATAATAGGGAAGTTAGTTAGTTAGTTAGTCGACAGATCATCATCATTGCACATCAAACCATTCAGTCCATAAGTGCTCGGATCCCCTCCTCAGCAAATCCCGCAGCGTGTAGCGGCTAACGACACCAGTTCTGTGTTGGTTTATCAGTCTTCTTTGTCTTCCTGCATAGTGTTCTTGTTTGGCCACCCCTCTTTTAATTTGCTGTTCTCGCAGTCTGGCCATGGAATAATAATAATAATTATAGGGAAGTATTGTGATAGGGGTATTTGGAACCCTCCACATAACCTGTTACAATCTCTGGGGGCTCGTCCGGTACAGATAACCTTACTATTGGGGTTGGAACTCTTCGCTGGCTTCTGAGGATGGGGACGGAGTACTTATGGGAATGCCCCTAATCAATCAATCAATGTCTTAACCTTTTGTTCCAAAAACAGGGAGTGGGTAGTTGTTCAGAGTGCCAGTCTCTCAAAACTGGAGGCAAATTCAAATTCCAATCAGACACATATCTTTATCTGTCATCATCATCAACATCATGTGGCAAGTCGATAAGCATGGGTGGTGATAGTTCACCATCCCACATGATTATAACCATCCCACGTGATTATAACCATCCCACATGATTATAACCATCCCACGTGATTATAACCATCCCACATGATTATAACCATCCCACATGATTATAACCATCCCACATGATTATAACCATCCCACATGAATATAACCATCCCACATGATTACCAGAGGATCAGGTCTGTGTTCGTGTCTCCATTATGCCATGTGGCCAAGCCATCCTGGCAATGAGAGCTATGAGAAAGAAGAAATCGCCACAAACTAATGGGATTGCAAATGACATGCTAATTGGACAGAGTACTATAGCAAAAAAGAAACTACCAGAAGTGCTAAATTATAGCTGGAAGAAGGGAATAGGCATGGAAGGAAGCTATAATAATACAGTTCCCAAAGATAAATAAAGACCTATCAGCTTACTCAGCTGTGTAGGAAAACTAATGGCACTCATTATCAGTAGCAGCTGGGAAGTAAAACACATCCTAACACCACAGCAAACAGGATTCAGAAAGTACAGATGACCTGAAGATAAAATAATCTACATAGTGAAGGAAATAGAGGATGCTTTTCAAGAGAAAAAGCACACCTTAGCGGTCTGAGTAGATTTAGCAGATCGTGTCGTGTTGGTTACTTACTGGGTATGTGAGCTGGTTGCTTAGAAAGCAATGTGAAACAACTAATCTTGCCAAGACATCAACAACAGTGGTAAAATGCTGGTGTTGACAGCGATGTCCTGTAAATAGGATATGCAAAAATTTTTTTTTATAAAGTATGGAATGAGTGACTGATATTAAAATTGCGAATAATGTAGGTGTGTGGAAAATTGTAGATGTATCAGCCAGTAACTTGAGAACATGACTGCCAGGATACCAGTACAAGGACAAACCAGCAAGAAAATGTTGAAGCAAGGTGTCCAGCAAAGATGAGTTCTCACCATCTTTATTTCTACTATACACAAATGACATTACAGAAGATTTCCCAGCTAAAATGCACCACCTCTATCTATGCAGCCAACTTAGACATATGGACCTCTGAACAACTTATTAATACAGCTAACAGCAGGATGCAGCACATTTCTTTTAATGCTACCACACCGGTAAAAAACATGGCTAGTGAAGATCCGGAAAAAACAACATGCACGGTTTTCTCACTCGCAGACGAAGCTATTGCTGAATGGAAAAAATGTTGCATCAGGAGGACAATCCAAAATATCTGAGGGTCACCAACAATTTTTGCCTGACATGAAAAACACACATTGAAGTAAATTGTACAAGAGCAAGGCAACGAATGGCAATATAAAAAGTCTTGCTGCTACAACATTGGGTGTAGATGAAAAAGCCCTCACCTCAAGAAGCTATATATTTGGCGAGCGAGACTAGTTCTTGAATATGGTATTGCTGCTTGAGCCTGTACTTTTGTAAGGATGTGAAGCGTGGACAATGAGCAGATAAGCTGAAAAACATCTGATGGCTGTGGAAATGTGGTTTCTGAGGAGAATGCAAAGAATACCATGGACAGATAGAAAAACCAATGACCAAATACTACAAGAAACAAATGAAATTCGTAAATTGATTAGAGAAATTATACGTAGACAGTCAAAATTTTTTGCACATGTTACGAAAAGAAATAAATTGGAGACTTGGTGACAACTGACAAGATCGAGGGGAAGAGAATAAGGGGAAGACAGAGAAGTAAATACCTGGATGGCTTGACCATGTGGTATGGTCGTGACAAGAACACTGAGCTGATCCACGACTCCTGTGATCGAGTGAAATGTCGAATCATGACCGCCCACACTTACCGTCATGGCACATGACGGATGGATGGATGGCTTGGGCAACAGTAACAAAATCACACAGGAATAAATAATCAAGGTCCAAAATCAAGGAATGCAGATCATAACTGGAGGCATGCAAACAGCACACATTAACAAACTGGAAAAGATCACATGCCTAAAAGCCATGCAAGACAGATGAGATACCAGAGCGCAATAAGACGCAGACAAATTGAAAAGACTCACAGATAATCCCATCTATTAGAGGGTTATAGATCCTGATGGAGAAAGAAATATTTGTCGACACCAACAAAGAAAGTTGTATATTTGTTAATACCAGCAAAGAAAGTTGTATATTTGTTAATACCAGCAAGGACAGTTTTATCTGTTGATAGGACCAAGGAAATCTGTATCTGTTTGTTGGTGAGAAGTACTGTAGATACCTTCTCTTAGTTGACAATTACACTTACTGGCCCCATAAATATTTAAGCAAATTATCATCATCATGTGCCACACCGATAAGTGTAGGCAGTCATGCTTTGTCATCTCACACGACCACTCGTGGATCAACTCAGTGTCCTCGTCTCAGCCATACCAATGGTCAAGCCATCCAGGTATTTACTTCTCTGCCTTCCCCTTGTTCTCTTCCCCTCAATCTTGCCAGTTGTAATTAAGTTCTCCAATTTATTTATTCTCATAATGTGAGCATAAAATTGTGACTGTCTACGCCTAATTTCTCTAATCGGTTTAGTTTTCATTTGTTTCTTGTAGGACTTGGTCATTGGTTTTTCTGTCTGTCCATGGTATCATATGTTTTTCAGTTTGACTGCTCATTGTCCAAGTTTCACATCCATACAAAAGAACAGGCTGTATGTAGCACCTCAACACTCTTTTTCTTGTTTCAATTGACATCTTTTTATTGGTCAGTATGTTTTTCATCTTGCTAAAGGCTACTTTCGCCATGGCGATTCTTATTCTAATCTCTTCAAGGCATCTCCCATCAGATGTTATGACTGTTCCAGGATAATTCTACAGATTCACTTGTATATTACATTGTGGTATTTCCTTCTTCCTAGTGATGACCATAATCTGAATCCTAGTTGTTTACTGTGCAACAACTGCATCTACTAAATGTTGCAGATCCCACTCATTGTCTGCAATCAGTACTGTATCTTCCTCATATCAAATGTTATTTATTTTACGTCCCCCAATGATGATTCCTCTTATATCTTCTACATTATGTATTGTAGTTTATTTCTATCTACTGGAAATAAAGTGATAGTGGTTTGTTTTGTTTTTTTGCTTTTTTTAAAAAGGCATTTGGTAACATTTACTTAATTACAAGCATTAAACAAATGTCTCATAGGCGGAAGATTCACCAGAATGGATGAACCATATTAAGACGATAACTATATGCTATATTGGCTTGATGTTTACCAACCCAAACTTCCTGCCTTGTGATATTGTGAGGTAGGTACTTGTATATTTTTTATGGTGATGAACCATCATGAGTTCTGTTTCTTTGCTTGAAGTGGATTTGTCAGTGTAAATACTGGTGTCCCAAGTTACTTATTTCGTAAGATCATGAAACACCCGAGATATATTTACATAGTGTATTTTTATATATGTTTCGTAATCTACATACATTATATTTTAAAATAACTTAATTCACATATAACCTTTTAAAAAAAAGTTAGTTCCATGTTCTTTTACAAATTGTCACAATAAATCCCAGCATTGGTTGCTTGTTTGTGATTGTTTTTAAGGCAACTTTATGTTCAGTAGTTTGCCATTGCTTTCTGAACAGCTGCGACTCTTTACATACAATTTTGAAAATGAATGCAACGTAGTCTGCTTCTAAATCACCTGTGGCTCACTTTGGCCGAGTATGCAGGATTGTGAAACCTTGTTCACTACCCTTAGGCCACAGACCTAACCTCTTAACGCTGATGTTATTATGTTGAAACAGCTTGAACATGCCTGTTTCATGGTACTGCTTATATGATATGTTGGCCAGTTACATAGTGAGCTCAAAGATGTATCTGCAGTCCATAAATCCTCCTGGGCATTGACTTGGAGTCTGTTGACAATGAAATACCCCAAACCTGTGTTGAAAACATGACCAGTCTAAGCCCCCTGTGTAGAAAACATGATCAGTCTAAGCCCCCTGTGTAGAAAACATGACCAATCTAAGCCCCGTGTGTAGAAAACATGACCAGTCTAAGCCCCCTGTGTAGAAAACATGACCAGTCTAATCCCCCTGTGTAGAAAACATGACCAGTCTAATCCCCCTGTGTAGAAAACATGACCAATCTAATCCCCCTGTGTAGAAAACATGACCAGTCTAAGCCCCCTGTGTAGAAAACATGACCAATCTAGGCCCAGTTACAGGCAATCATGACAATCCCAGGCAATCATGACAAGCCCAGGCAATCATGGCCAAACCCAGGCAATCATGGCAAACCCAGGCAATCATGGCAAACCCAGCCTGTGCTGAATCATATCCTGCCACTCTGCAGATGTGAAGTGCCAGCACCAAGTTGGCATTCTCATTGGGTTCCTGGGCTCATGGAGCTCTGCATCAGTTGTCATGCAGATGTTACTTCGGTACTGGGTTGGGTGGCAAGCTCACTCAAATAGATACAAGACTGTTTCAGGACTTAGACGGCTTGAATGCCGGCGTATTGCACTTTAGAGTTACAACTCAAAAATATTCCAAAAGATTCACAACCAACCGTGTAGCCCATATCACTTTTTAATGTTCAAACAATGTGGATATATTTGTAGCTTATTGCCACTACATGTATGGACAGATTATGTGAAAGACCTTTATGATGATAACAGAGAGGAATAGTATGATATTAGATTTAATAATGAAGGACCGCCAATTTTGAAGATGGATGTTCAAAATGTTCTTAAGCATATGAAAGCTGGCAAGGCCCCCAGTGCAGATAACATCACAACAGAAATGATTAAAGCTTTAGAAGAATATGGACTAGACAAGTCACCAGGCTGCTGAACACATTATATGATACTGGAGATATACCTTCTGAATTATGTAACTCTGTATTTATTGCAATCCCAAAGAAATCAGGAGCCTTGGAATGTGATCAACATAGAACAATTAGTATAATGTGTCACATCACAAAGATTTTGCTACGAATTATCATTTGGCCTTCTTCTGCAAGTCGTGTCTCGCTCAAGGCTGCAATGTTGATGTTGTACCTGCCCAGCTCTCTCCCAATCAGTGCTGTTCGTCTCTCTGGGCCCGATGCGCCGTCTCTATCAAGTAGGGTGCGTACATTCCATGTTCCGATTTTCAAGGGAATATCTTTAGCTCTTTTAGCTTTACCTGTTTTTATTTTGTTTGTATGTCGACCGCAGTTTAGGGTACCCACCAACCGCGGCAAGCTGGTTAGGTAATGATGGAGCAGACAATGTTTAGGGCACCTTTTCTAGCCCCTTCCTCATGCTATGGAGATGAGCAGTGCTTTCCTATAGAGGGCTGCTCAGTCACTCTGGGGGCTGCCAAATCCCACTGCTGCTCTGGTCAGTAGAAGACGACCATATGGCCTGAGCCACCTGTATGCAGGTCTGCAACTACGACTGCCAGCGTACCCATGCCTGCCACTTCGCTGCTCGCCCATTGCCAGTTCTTGAAGGTGATTTATGAAGAATGACTTGTGCGATGAATTGGATTAAAGTGAGGAAGAGTTGCGCAATTCGTTGACCTCACTCTCTCGCCTGAGTCCATCTGAATCCAGTGGCAAGACAAGTCGAGATGACTGGAGACGAATACAGGTGCAGTGGATGACCAGGGCACTCTACGTGCCTTGCCATGCTCATTACGTTCCACAAAGCTTTTCAGGTAAACGCTGCCTTGCCCGTTGAGTCATCAGTGATTTCATCTGCGCAGTCTGCCGAATCCTGTCTTCACATGCTGAAACATTCACCGCTTGGTTTGACACCAAATCAGCTACCCACGCCTGGTTTAGCCAGCCTCTCACAGCTGTTGCCTGGGGGGTAACCCTGTCGCATGCTGACAGCTACTAGAAGCCACAGGTGTGAGCTGGATGTCAGGCTTGGACCAGTGGGGGATGGGTCCTGAAGAGGACATGAGAGTCATCCTTACCAAAGGTACTGCCAATGCCTGACACCCCGTACCCCCCACTGGAACATGGATACAGTATGTTTACACTGTGGTTTACACTGTGTTTTCCTTCCCATATCATTCATCTGTCTCTAATTCTCATCTCCGTGTGTTTCTAGGTCTCTCTCTATATTTTTGGCTCTGTGGGTTATGGATAAAGAAATACCTAATTCCACTATTATCAGATGTTCTTAATGTGTGTCCTATCTAGCACCAGTTTCTTGTCTTTACCTCTTGATTCACTGGTATTTGTTTGGGTTTCTACACTGGTGATACTGTGATATCATTTTAGTCCTTCTATTCTGTGCAGGCATCCATTAATGAATGTTTGTAGTTTATTTGTAATTGTTTTAGTCCTTCACCGTGCTGTTTGGTCCACACAGTAGAATTGATTTAATGTCAGAGTCAAAAGTTATAAGTTTGGTGCTAAGCTTAATTTCCTTTGATTTCCTAGTGCTATAGAAGTTCCTCATGCTTGTTGTATTCTTATCTGAATATCTGTGTGTGTTCCCCTATGTGTGTCTACATTGCTACCTACATAGATCTGTGATTCTGTCTCTTGAAATACACTTTCTCCAAGGGAGACTGGGCTATCATTTGCTTAGTTTATCCTCATTATTTTTGCTGTTCCCCTATACATGTTTAGATCTAGTTGTTGTGATCTCATGCCTGTGTTTAGAAGCTTTTTGC
Source organism: Cepaea nemoralis (assembly GCA_014155875.1). Taxonomy (NCBI): domain Eukaryota; kingdom Metazoa; phylum Mollusca; class Gastropoda; order Stylommatophora; family Helicidae; genus Cepaea; species Cepaea nemoralis. The sequence goes on from JACEFZ010028181.1 coordinate 186,977, forward strand.
CTGCTCTGTTCTACTTTACTTTTCATAATCCCCAAATGCTAATCCTTTAACATGTCATATCTTCTGCTACCTTTGCTGTCTTTCAAACTTCATACACAGTTCTAATGTTCCCTGTGCCAATCCTGGAGATTTTCCTTAGAAAAAGGAATTACATCAGCAATCCAGACTCCTTGTGGCTTTTTCTGCATGGTTTCATACTCTTCTAGAAGACGAGCCTCCTGTCCCCTTGGTTGGCTGAGTTGTTCTGTTTCCCTTATGTTTAGACCTGATCATGGCTGGTTGGCATTGCACAGGATTTAGGTATCTCATTGCCAGCAGACTCCACCAGAGGTCAGCATGGCTGAATGGATAAGAGCACTTATTCTTAAACCTCCAGTGTGTGCCGATGCCCAGGTAGTAAGTTTAACCCCTACGCCGGCCAGTTGGCTTCTGTTTTCCTTATGTTCAGACCTGACTTCTCATCCTTGACTTAGGGACATAATTTACAGATACCTCAAAGTGGGTTCACCTGATGGCGAGGGACACTGGTAATAGAGAAAGGTAATCCACACGCAAATCTCAGTTGAGTGCACCGAAGTAGTTGCACGCTTGTGGACTACTATTGAGTGCAAAACAAGTGAGTGCAAAATTTAAAAAATAAATCCTCCAACCCCCATGCTGAGAGGGACTTGGATATTGTGTATTGAAATAATGTGGGTATATTTATGCCTCTTTGTCTCCGATATACAGCATGTTAAGACAGCTGAGTTATTGCTGGTTACTTATTGCTTGTAATAATGATACTTGACAGGTTAGTGTATGATTGTAAAGTGCCATTCCTCTCGGTGACCCACCTGCTACCTGCCGACATGGTTCTGTCAGGCCACGACAGCGCACTTTTTCAATCCGTGAGTGTTTAATAATATATTTCATTTGATTTTCAGATGTAGCAGAGTATTGAAACCATGTTTTCCTGTTGTGAATTAATTTGCATGATGAAGACAGAAGCAATACATTTCATAGTTTAATGCCTGACATATTTCCCTGTGTCTCATCAGGTGCATACTATAGAAAAAATTCAACATATCTTAAAGCAACATAATGAATACTTTTAACAATGAAGATTTGATAGTCTCTTTAAAACAACCTTGGTAAGATCAACAGTGAAACATGCAGCAGTGAACTTGAGATGGATTTGAACACATTACCATTGAGCTGGCAAGCAAGCATGCTTTCCACTGTGCTCCTGCCATGTGGTCCTGGGTTAAAAGTATGTGTGTGTCAGGTCTTACTCAGCTATGACTGAGCTACCATATGACAGTATGTGTGTGTCAGGTCTTACTCAGATATTACTGAGCTACCATATGACAGTATGTGTGTGTCAGGTCTTGCTCAGATATGACTGAGCTACCATATGACAGTATGTGTGTGTCAGGTCTTACTCAGATATTACTGAGCTACCATATGACAGTATGTGTGTGTCAGGTCTTGCTCAGATATGACTGAGCTACCATATGACAGTATGTGTGTGTCAGGTCTTACTCAGATATGACTGAGCTACCACATTACAGTACGTGTGTGTCAGGTCTTACTCAGATATGACTGAGCTACCATATGACAGTATGTGTGTGTCAGGTCTTACTCAGATATGACTGAGCTACCATATTACAGTATGTGTGTGTCAGGTCTTACTCAGATATGACTGAGCTACCATATGACAGTATGTATGTGTCAGGTCTTAGATACGACTGAGCTACCATATGACAGTATGTGTGTTTCAGGTCTTACTCAGATATGACTGTGCTACCATATGACAGTATGTGTGTGTCAGATCTTACTCAGATATGACTGAGCTACCATATGACAGTATGTGTGTTTCAGGTCTTACTCAGATATGACTGTGCTACCATATGACAGTATGTGTGTGTCAGATCTTACTCAGATATGACTGAGCTACCATATGACAGTATGTGTGTGTCAGGTCTTACTCAGATATGACTAGCTACCACATTACAGTACGTGTGTGTCAGGTCTTACTCAGATATTACTGAGCTACCATATGACAGTATGTGTGTGTCAGGTCTTGCTCAGATATGACTGAGCTACCATATGACAGTATGTGTGTGTCAGGTCTTACTCAGATATGACTGAGCTACCATATGACAGTATGTGTGTTTCAGGTCTTACTAAGATATGACTGTGCTACCATACTACAGTATGTGTGTGTCAGATCTTACTCAGATATGACTGAGCTACCATATGACAGTATGTGTGTGTCAGGTCTTACTCAGATATGACTGAGCTACCATATTACAGTATGTGTGTGTCAGGTCTTACTCAGATATGACTGAGCTACCATATGATAGTATGTGTGTTTCAGGTCTTACTCAGATATGACTGAGCTACCATATTACAGTATGTGTGTGTCAGGTCTTACTCAGATATGACTGAGCTACCATATGACAGTATGTGTGTGTCAGGTCTTACTCAGATATGACTGAGCTACCATATGACAGTATGTGTGTGTCAGGTCTTACTCAGATATGACTGAGCTACCACATTACAGTACGTGTGTGTCAGGTCTTACTCAGATATGACTGAGCTACCATATGACAGTATGTGTGTGTGAGGTCTTACTCAGATATGACTGAGCTACCATATTACAGTATGTGTGTGTCAGGTCTTACTCAGATATGACTGAGCTACCATATGACAGTATGTGTGTTTCAGGTCTTACTCAGATATGACTGAGCTACCATATTACAGTATGTGTGTGTCAGGTCTTACTCAGATATGACTGAGCTACCATATGACAGTATGTGTGTGTCAGGTCTTACTCAGATATGACTGAGCTACCATATTACAGTATGTGTGTGTCAGGTCTTACTCAGATACGACTGAGCTGCCATATTACAGTAGATGGTACTACCTGCTTTCTTTTAACGCCGATTGTTAGGCTTCCACCAAACTTGATATCCCACATTGTGTCCGCGACTTCGCACGGAGGAGCACAATTGGGAGCAAAAAGCAGACGGACAGTTAGAGTATTGCTTTGTTGATCCGGCAGCTTTTGCAGCTTATATTGTTCCAAATATGTTAATGTTACCTTTCCTGCTGAGTAAACTAGGTAGGTCAAGAGAGGGTTCATGCTGCATGGAAAGTACATGGTCTCTGCAATTCAGCCCAAGCTTTGTGTTATGAAGAGGTGTAACAATCGCTACCACCATGAGTTATAGGTATTATGCCTTGTTAGAAGCACACCAAACTATCGTCTGTCAAGATGGCAAGGTGTCATTATGGATGTCCGTGAATGCTTGTTTGTGTGAACAGTGTCAACTAATTTTTAACAGAAAAGGGTAAAGGTAAAGACAAAGAATGTCCAATAGCAGATACTGCCATTGGGCTGTGAACTGTTAGGCCATCACATATTCTAGGCCACCACATATTCTAGGCCACATATGACTTGTGGTGGCTTGTTCCCTTCCTCTTTGCCTGTCCTTCTAATCTAATCCCCAGAACATTCTGAAAATTATCTTTTGACCATTTTTATTAACTTGGATTAACGTCTCAACTGTACAGATTCAAGATTGGAGAAAAAATAATTCTGGGCTCTGCTGGGTTTCAACCCTGACTACTGTCTTGGCAGGCTTTAGCACTAACCACTATTATATCAATTGGGGAACTCTTTGAGGTCACTAAGACAGTTCATAAATAAACATACACGTATTGTTTGGCGATCGTAGAAGTAGAAGAAAGTAGTAGGAATTCGAGAACTCACAAGACAACATACAAATTGAAAGCAATTGTTACCCACCAGGATTCAAACCTATCACCTCCAAACAATGATAATGCCTCGCTGCAGAAACAAGTGTACTTCGATGCATGACTAATGAGACCCTTATACCACTGCTGCTCTTTTCTGAACAGAATAATTCAATATTAAGTATGGTGTATTTTAATCAGATGTCTGAGTGTACTCATGTACAAATTGTTTCATGAGAACTATGCTGAGGGCTCACACAAGGCTGCCCTGTATTAGCATCTGCTTAAGAAGCAGTACTAGTATGTCTGTTGAAACTGTCTACAAATATCTGTTCTCAGGTGCGATTTGACTCCAGCACCCTCGTCACAGAGATCACTAAGCTGCTGACCTACCTGGAACTTGACAAGATGCCAAAGCCTGACATTACTGTCCTTGTTCCTCGATTTGTTAGAGAATTATGTTTGCCAGGTATTTGATGTTATTCATTATATTATACTGTATGGGATGGTGTGCCTACTTGTACCCAGAAGATCAGAAAAACCAAGCAAGTGGCATTTAAAAAAAACATTTATGTTTTGATTATCTTGAGTAACATTATTAGTTATTTTTATAACATTTACATTAACTTATCCATGTTGTCATAGTGAAGATATTACAATTTTCTACCTTGTTCTAAAACAAATATATTTGTTACAAATTCATAAATTTAGTTCTGTACATATTACGTTGTCTTAACAGAAAGTGTGCTGACAATTCAGACAGAAACTACGTACAGTTGTGTTGATGTATGACTATTCTGTGCTAAGTGAGGGAATGTATATTGGATTATGGGACATTCTGTTCGGTCGGTCTAGTGTATAAGATGCAGATTACGATTTTAAAACATTGACCTGGGCTCCCAGGTTGACCCAGCACAAAATGGGCACCAAGAATGTCGTGGGACGTAAAGGCAGGAAGTATGATGCTGATCACGTCTCCCACCGAGCGCTGATTGACCTGTACAAATATGGGTCTAGCACTGTATGCCCTGTCCTCCTGAAGGTTGTAAAAGGGACATGACTTTTTTTTATTATGGAATTGAACTTGATGACAACTGGCAAGATTGAGGGGGGGGGAGGAACAAGAGGAAGGCAGAGAAGTAAATATGTGGATGGCTTGCCACATGGCATGGTCGAGACAAGAACACTGAGCTGATCTACTACTGTGGTGATTGAGTAGATGGCGAGACATGATTGCCCACGCTTACCGGCATGGCACATGATGATGATGATGGAATTGAGTTGTGGTGCACCTGGTTTATGTTCACACTCAGGGTAGCAGAGTTGAGTAGAATCATCGCTGGTTACACCGGTTCTAGGCCGCGCGCTAGCGAATTTGATATCGAACTGCGCTGGTAGTGTCATGAGCATAGTTGAGCACGGGTTTGATGCAGGTCTCATGGATGGTCAAAGTGAGGGGAAGCTTGGCCAGCCAGTCCTCCTTGCTCTCAGGTCTACAAAATGTGATGGTCAAAGTGAGGGGAAGCTTATCAACATACACTTATTTGTTCTTCATTCAAGATGTTTTCTAGCTCTGTTTTATTGTTGCTGACTCCCTCCGCATTCCTGTGCATTATTTTCAGTCTTTGTTTGGTATGGCCAGATGCTCTATTCTCAAGTCCCCTGGCTCCACAGGACATCTGAGAAGGACCTCTAGTTGTTTTAGCTGGACCCTTTCAGGGCATATGGCCCGGCGCTGCACTTGCCTGGGGGTCCAAAGCAGGCCGGGCACCATAACATTTTGCAACAATCAACATATTTCATAGCGTAATTGCGTGGCATCTTGATGTCTATGGTTCGCCTCGTAGCTGTTTACCCCTGTCTTCAGCACCTTTCCTTTACTAGAGTAGACTGTGGTCTTACTCGAGTTTAGATATGTATGCATGTACACATGTGTCTGCGCATGTATGTACGTGCATACACATCTAGAGAATTCTGGTTGTTTATTTATGGCGCTACAGACTCGCCGCTGCCCCTTCTCCTATTAGTTAAAACACTTCTGCTACGTGAAGGCCAGGAGTTCGACTTTTGCTGCCAGAGGCTATGAATGCACAAGCCATGGAGCATTTTGCGCTCATCCCAACTCTGCGCCCTGGCTATGTAACAGCATTGTGGAACCACCAAACAAGCCATAGGAAGAACAAAATTATAAAGGATAAACAACATCATTTGACAGCTTCCCTGGGAAGGTTAACCCGGTCAACAAATGCCCGCAGAAGTCAGATGTGTCTGCCAAACGGCGCAAGAACGCAGCTCTGCTGTAAACAGGCACAATGCAACCACGTCCGAAAAAAGAAACTCCGGATGAACGCAGAAGAAGATTTGACAGCTTCAAATCAGATATGCTTCAACTGAAGCAGCCCATCTGGCCATGGCATGCAAGCTTAGACTATTCCTCACCCCTGCAAGCCCACCACTTTACAAGTGTGGATTAGGAAAGAAGCTGTTTCTGTACAAGTCATTTTAACTGTTATAGTTTCAGAAATGCCGACTTCCTGGCCTAGAGGTTAGCGAATTTTCTCTGTAATCTCGTATACTCTCGCAAGTAACGTGACGACGGTGAGAATCAGCAATGGTTCGAATCGTGTCGGTAACTTACGGGGTATGTGAGCCGGCCGCTCAGAAAGCAATGGCAAACTACTGAGCGTAATCTTGCCAAGAAATCAACAATCATCTGAAAGATGCTGATGTTGACAGTGATGTCCTGTAAAGGATATGCAAACAATTTTTTTTTAGTTTCAGAATTGAAAATGTTAACTCTGTCTGACCTAGTGTCTTATTATGTTGAATAAAAATGGCCTGGGCAGAAAGGGTTAATGTTAATATCAGCTGTGAGTACAATTCTGTTTGTGTTGACTTTTTGATATTCTTGATGTCTTATTTCTCTTGAAGGTACATTTGCAACCTACTGTTTTAACTTGATGGCAATGATTCCTTTCTACTGGAAAATCATTTGTAAGACAAGTTTCATTAGGCATGAGGAGGTTGCTATGGCTTACATAGTTCTTGCATTGAAGGTTGCCCTGGGTCTTGATGACACAACGGAACTGTGAGTACTGTCCCTTGTTTATCCTTAATGAGTGAAGGGAGGTTTGCATCATAATCATCATCAAGTATTTCAGCCCTTGAGATGACTATGAAGCTTCTTGATTCATTCTTTCCATCCTTGTCTGTCTTGTGCTCCTTGTATGTCTGTATGTCATAGTGTATCTTTAAGTATGAACATTAATGATGCCATTTCTTTAATTATGAACATTAAAGGTACTATTTCTTTAATAATGAACATTAATTATGCCATTTTAAAAATTATGAACGTTAATGGTATCATTTCTTTAATTATGAACATTAATGATACCATTTCTTTAATTATGAACATTAATGGTACCATTTCTTTAATTATGAACATTAATGTACCATTTCTTTAATTATGAACATTAATGGTATCATTTCTTTAATTATGAACATTAATGAAACCATTTTTTAAATTATGAAAATTAATGTACCATGTCTTACATTATGAACATTGTGACTGTGGGGTTCCTATAGTTGATTAATCTGTACTGTTTGTTACTGTCTTGATTGCCAGGAAGCTGTCCAAGTACTCACGTAAACTTCAACGTCTGCTAACGCCAGGTAAGCACAGTTAATCTGGTGTCTCAAACTAGGATTTGTAAAACTCAGAGAATTCATGCAACTGCACTGTTAGCCACACATGTAAATATGCAGGATAGTGCCTGTAGAGGGAATAGGAAAGCACAACACAACCAAATTTTGTGATTGCCTCCTGTTTTGATAATTGTGGTGTGAGAGCATCAAAGTTAGTACTTTGTAACCCATGTCAACCTCCTACTGCCTCTTGTAAGCAGTCTTAAATTGTGCTTTCTCGATTCTGCTTGATTCCTGTTTGCTTGTATTGCTGGTTGAGTTTTTAAAATGGTCTTTTTTTGCTTGTCTGAATTTGTTGTCTCATCACTGGGTATCACATCCACGAATCACCAAATAGCCCGAAGATGGTGATCATGAAGTTGTCTCATTACTGGGTGTCACATCCGCAAGAATCACTCAACGGCTGAAAGATGGTGGTCATGAATTTGTTGTCTCATCACTGGGTATTACATCAGAAAGATTCACTCAATGGCTGAAAGTTGGTGATATGAATTTATTGTCTCATCACTGGGTATCACATCCGCAAGAATCACTCAACGGCTGAAAGATGATGGTCATGAATTTGTTGTTTCATCACTGGGTATTACATCAGAAAGAATCACTCAATGGCTGAAAGATGGTGATATGAATTTATTGTCTCATCACTGGGTATCACATCCGCAAGAATCACTCAATGGCTGAAAGATGGTGATCATGAATTTTTCCATTTGGTGGAGCTGTCTTGATTTTATAGTTTTGTGGTGATTGTAGATGCACCTCCATTGACTGCCTGTTCATCTCCACCCCAGAATTATGCGCCCATGTTTCGTCATCCATGATTATTGGAGACAGAAAGATGCTGTCTCCCCTCTTTCAAGATCAAAGTGCTCCAGTTGAGAACAGATGGTATTTCTGTGGTCAGTTGCGCAACCTTGAGAAATTTTCAAATCTCTGACAACTAATTACCATGAATTTTCATGGCTGAAAACTGTAGGCTAGCTATTAGTGTGATGTGATGTGGTGGTACTGATGAACATTGACTTGACTAGACGCACCATGTCTGGGCTGGTAGTTGTGATGGGACACCCAGACTGCAGTTGATCATGCAGTTCCGTCTTGCCACTCCATGAACCTTAATTCTCTTAGCCCAGTGACCAGCATGACAACTTCCATGTATGTCATTTGTGAACGTTTTCTGTAGTTTTGTTCTCCACTAGGAAACGTTCAACGACAGCTCATATTTTTTTAGTGCATGTTGTTCATAGGCTACTATTTATAACCATCTGTCAGATGACCACTTAATTAGTCATATGTCTGCAGAAAACAGTCTTCCTATGTCCATTATCACCTTGCTGTCTTAATTCTAGGATGCAAATTTCGGGTGTTAAAGTCTGAGCAGACCTTGCGTACATATTTATATTTATGTATAATACAACTGGCAAACTTGAAGGGAAGTGTGCAAAAGAAAGACAAAGCGATAAATATCTGACATAATGTGACATGAACACATATATGATTCAAAACTGATGATCAAGTGAAATGGCAAGCCTTGATGCCCCATGCTTACTGGCATGGAATGTGGGAAAACTGTTAATGTTCTATCTCTCCTGGGGAATGAACAGGTAGACAGATTGGCTGGCTCAGCAAAACTTGGTGGAGTATTGATTCATGACAAGGCAGATGTGGTTGCGGCCTTGTGGGAGCACATGTACACCTCGGAGGAGCAAATGGATTACCATGGTCTGGCAAAAATGAGACAGCGAGGAGTGACGAGGGGATCTGGCTGACGCTCAGAGGAAAGGCGAGACGGACATATAATCAGATTGCTACTGGTACTATTGGTGTTGGAACTCTTCGCTGGCTGCTGAGGATGGGGACGGAGTGCTTATGGGAATGCCCCGAGTGCTGTAATGTTGGTTCCTAAATCAATTAATCAATCTCTCCTGTCTCCATCATGCGATGATATAAGTAGTCACCTTAGTAACTTTTTCTAAATTGCTTTGTAATTATATAACCTGCATAGTTGGATAGCTCTTGAAAAAACAAAGCCAACGGTCCCTTATTCAAGTCTTTAGGTCAATTTTAAACCAAGATATTAATTTTTGTGTGTAAGTTTTTGATTTAAAAGAGACATATAGAAGAAAAACCCCCTCTGCTGTGTGTCCACCGTGACGAGGTAGAGGGGCTTGTGCGTCCCAATGACCCCAAGAGCTATGCCGACGGTAGCACAGCTACTGGTAGGGCCACCCATGTCGGACAGGTCAAGGGAGAGGGACCAGACGAAGAGACACACAAACCTGCTGCCTTGTAGGTAGACTGGGGACAGTCAAAGGCTAGGGAAAGCACCCCAAATACATGCTTGTCGAAATCGGATGCACTGAGCCACAGGCTTGACAAAGCAGTGCAACGTGAAACCTGCTGCCTTGTAGGTAGACTGGGGACAGTCAAAGGCTAGGGAAAGCATCCCGAATAAATGCTTGTCGAAATCGGATGTACTGAGCCACAGGCTTGACAAAGCAGTGCAACGTAACTTAATTCATGATGTCACAAATCAAAATTAATCGATATGGTGCTAATCCCGTGAAGTCCCATCAGGCGGTGATAGTGCCGGGCCCCCTGCCTCGAGGGGGTCCACCCATGACTACTGGTGGTCACCTTCCCCTGTGCTGTGGAGTCAAGGCACAGAGGAGTAGGTTAAGAGCTATTGACCAAATACCCCGGACACTCAACATACTACAGTGGAATGCCGAAGGAGTTTACAAGAAGAAAGACTCCCTAACACAGCGTCTACATAAAGATAGAATAGATGTGGCATGCATTCAAGAGACACACCTCAACGCCAATCACAAATTCTCAGTCAGAGGATATCAGGCCACACGTTTTGACCGCGAAGGACACAAAGGAGGAGTTCTAATACTTACACGAAATACAATACCTTGCAGCGAAGTATCTGTGATCTCTAACAACCAAACGGAAATTATAGGTGTTGATATAATGATAAAGGACGTGAAAATAAGAATCTACAATCTGTATAGCCCAGCAGATAAGGATCTTACACTCTCAAACATGAAAATAACTGACACAAACTGCATTATTGTCGGAGACTTTAATAGCCGTTCAGAAAGATGGGGATACCCAGATACTGACAAAAGAGGAGATGAATTGGAGGACTGGGAAATAGACTCAAATCTCCATCTACTCAACAAAGCGGATGACACACCGAGCTTCTACTCCAGAAGATGGCTTACCACTTCTACTCCAGACTTAGCTTTCTGCACAGGAGACATCCTCCACAAAATTGATCGCCATGTGCTGGACCAATTAGCAGGTAGTGACCACAGACCAATCAAGCTTGAAATGAATATGGAGTATGTTCCACAGGAGCAAAAGCCCTTGCCCCGCTGGAATTACAAACGAGCAGATTGGGACAGATTTGCCATACTAACAGACAAATATTGTGAAAACATAAATACACGATATGGCAACATAAAGCAAATGGTGGAAAGTCTAAACAGAGCAATAATACAGGCAGCCACTGAGTCCATTCCAAGAGGAGCGAGGAAAAATTACAAACCATACTGGACTGAAGAACTACAAAGTTTGGAGGACAAAGTTGAAGATGCCAGGAAGACAGCAGAGAGAGAACAAACAATTGAAGCAAACATCTCTCTCAAAGCCATCTCAGCAAAATATAAAAGAACAGTAAATCAAACAACAAGAGATTGTTGGAGGGAAAAAACAGAAAACCTGAATTTTGACAGGGATGGAAACAAACTATGGAAACTAGTGAAAGCCATGAACAATGAAGGACCTAGAAACAAACAAATAACAATTAAACAAGGAAATGCCTTGCTTACAGGCAAAAAGGCTGCAAATGCACTAATGGAACACTATGCAAATGCAAACCACATTGATATTACAACCGAACAGAAGAAAGCAATCAAAGACAAACAGATACATCATAGAAATAAAGAGACAGCAGCAGAATATATGATGGCAAATCTAACAATGGAAGAAATGGAACAGGCAATGAATACCCTAAAAAAGAAGAAATCTCCAGGAAAGGATGGAATCACAAATGAAATGCTAATAGGACTAGGCACCAAGGCAAAGAAGAAACTACTAGCAGTCCTAAATAACAGCTGGAAGAGAGGAATAGTCCCACAGGCATGGAAGGAAGCTATACTAATACCAGTCCCAAAGAAAGGAAAAGACCTGGAAGAACCAAATGGCTATCGACCTATCAGTCTACTTAGCTGTGTAGGAAAATTAATGGAACGCATTATCAATGGCAGGCTAACATGGCATCTGGAAGAAAACAAACTCTTAACACCACACCAAGCAGGATTCAGAAAATACAGATCCACTGAAGATCAAATAACCTATATAGCTCAGGAAATAGAGGATGCCTTCCAAGAGAAAAAGCACACACTAGCAGTCTGGATAGATTTAGAAAAAGCATTTGATAAAGTATGGAAGGAAGGACTGAAAGTAAAACTGCAAAACATGCATGTTTGTGGAAAAATGTATAAATGGATCAGCCACTACCTTGAGAACAGAACTGCCAGGACAAAAGTACAAGGACAAACAAGCAAAATGATGCTGCTGGAGCAAGGTGTCCCCCAAGGAGGAGTTCTTTCACCAACATTATTCCTAGCATATATAAATGACATCACAGAAAATTTTCCAGCCAGAGTACACACATCCTCCTTTGCAGATGACCTAGCCATATGGACATCTGAAGAATATATTAGTACAGCTAACAGCAGAATACAGCAAGCCTTATTAGCGCTAGAGGACTGGTCAAAATCATGGCTAGTGAAGATAAGTGAGGAGAAAACAACATGCACAGTGTTCTCCCTCTCAAATAAAACTCAGCAACCTAAGCTGGTATTGAATGGAAAAATATTGCGCCATGAAGAAAATCCAAATTATCTAGGAGTCACCTTTGATCGTCGCCTGACATGGAAGACACAGGTTGAGAAAAATCGAACAAGAGCAAGGCAGAGAATGGCAATCATGAAAAAGCTTGCTGGTACAACGTGGGGAGCAGATGAGAAAGTTCTCAAGAAGTTATATACTGGACGGGTGAGGCCAGTACTGGAATATGGCATTGCAGCTTGGGCAACAGCAGCTAAGTCAAACTTTAACAAAATAAGTAGAGTCCAAAACCAAGGAATGCGAATCATAACTGGAAGCCTGAAGACAACGCCTATTAATGAACTAGAAAAGATCACTTGTTTACAACCAATGCAGGATAGAAGAGATAGCAGAGCCCAGCAACAAGCAGAAAAATTTAGAAGATTGACAGACCACCCTATGTACAACAGATTTAATGGTTTTGGAAAGGGAAGACTGAAGCGTAGCAACTTTGTAGAAACTGCAAAACGAAGGATTAGGGCAGATCCTATACTTAACATATTAACAGTCAAGCCCATACACAATGCACACAAGTTCCCAGCTTGGAGACAGCAGCAACTGCCTGAGATGATAGAAAACATTCCTGGTATTGAGAAAAAGAACACTCAGCATGAAACCGAAAGAAGAGAAATAACCCTAAACTACATAAAAGAACATTACCCAAGCAGGAATTGGACCCATGCATATACAGATGGATCAGCCAAAAATTCAATAGAGAATGGAGGAGGAGGAATTCTCCTAAATTTAAAAAATGGAGTGAAAAAAACACATTCAATGGCAACTGGAAAATTTTCAAGTAACTTCAAAGCGGAGGTAGAGGCTTTGAAAACTGCAGCAGAAATGCTCCTGATGGAGGAAAATAAAGAGAAGCAAATAGCTATCTTCACAGATGCAAAGTCAGCTGTCTCAATACTCAAGAGCAATAACAGCACAGAACTAACTGACCTAAGAGCAGCACTCCATGGTCTATGCCAGAAATCCCAAAAAGTTGTAATACAGTGGATCCCATCACATTGCAGTATACCTGGAAACGAAGAGGCTGACAGACTGGCAAAAGAGGGCGGACGACTACCACAGCCTGACATAGACATAACCTATAATGAGGCAAAAAGGTTGATAAAAAGCACTTATAGAACCAAATGGGAATCTGAGCATCCAGGCCATCAGAAGGATGATGCATATTACAAACTCGACCGAAGAGAACAAGTAGCAATCTTCAGACTCCGCACAGGACATAACAGGCTGAAATACCACTTGTTCAATAAACTAAAGATAGGAGATACCGATGAATGTAATTGTAGAACTGGAAAAATGACAGCAAAACATTTGCTGCAGGATTGCCCAACGTATGCAGAACAGAGAAAGATATTTTGGCCCACACCTGCTTCATTTGAGGACAAGCTCTATGGAGATATCAACAAGATCAAGTTGACCGCAGCTTACTTTAACTACATACAGGTTGACATTTAAAGGTGCATGAAGACCCAGAGGCATGAAATGGAATATTGCTTGGATAGCAAATCCATTATGTGGAAAGTCCAAATCGAAAGCTCGCTGTGTGGGCTTCATAAAAGGTGGAAAAGTGTCCTAGTGGCACGAAATGGAATATTGCTTGGATAGCAAATCCGTTACGTGGAAAGTCCGAATCAAAAGCCCATTGTGTGGGCTTCATAAAAGGTGGAAAAGTGTCCTAGTGGCATGAAATGGAATATTGCTTGGATAGCAAATCCATTACGTGGAAAGTCCGTATCTAAAGCCCACTGTGTGGACTTCATAAAAGGTGGAAAAGTGTCCTAGTGGCACGAAATGGAATATTGCTTGGATAGCAAATCCATTACATGGAAAGTCCGAATCGAAAGCTCACTGTGTGGATGTCATCTGCAGACTGCATACTTCTGGTTTCCGGAAGAACAGCCTATGGTGAACGGAAGGCCCAATATACGGAAGTGAGGCTAAGCAGCCATGTGCAGGACGTGACGATTCCTTGGGTGAGCCCAGTACCAGAGCGCTATGTATCGGCTCTGCAATTATGGAAGCCTCCTTGGATGGCGGGGAATGCCCATGGTCTGCCCCTGCCTTCCCTTGAGGGCTGACCAGGATCTTTGGCTGTTCTATATGGACCAGCTGGGATGGGGGATAACACCACAACAGTGAGAGTCAAACGTCCTAAGAAACCCCCGGGAAGGTTAACCCGGTCAACAAATGCCCGCAGAAGTCGGATGTGTCGGCCTAACGGCGCAAGAACGCAGCTCTGCTGTAAACAGGCACAACGCAATCACATCCGGAAAAAAAACTCCGGATGAACGAAGAAGAAGAAGAAGAAGAAGAAAAACGATTTTGACCTTTCACTAGTTGTGACCCTACCTACACACTCCCACAACTATCGGTTTTCACTATTGCCAAGGGAGATTACACAGCGGCCTGTCTAACTCAAGGGAACATAACTCTGGCAGTGTATGTATATACACACGCACACACAGATATATCCAGATTCACGTCATCTGTGTGACGTCAGACCGCGCGTGACTGCAGGCGAGTCATGTCAACCAGCTTAGATAGATGCATTTTGACAAAAGAAGTCCTGTTGGAAAGATGAAAAAGTAACAATGATATGGTCCATGTAGAATGATGAAAAATTAAACATACATACAATAATGGGTCTTGAATGTAAACACCCGGGAAGGTTAACCCGGTCAGCAAATGCCCGCAGAAGTCAGATGTGTCGGCCTAACGGCGCAAGAATGCAGCTCTGCTGTAAACAGGCACAACGCAACCACATCAAAAAAAAAAAAAAAAACTCCGGATGAACGCAGAAGAAGAAGAATGTAAACATGCATTCATTATCATTGTAGTCGCTCTTAATATTCCATAACAATATTAAATGTTCATAGCTGGAGTATGACAAGAAAAACTGCCATCTCCCGCCATTGAAATACTAGTAAATACTACATTAAGCATGCAGTTTTCATAATTTCAGTGTGACATTTATTGCCAACTTAAATGGTCCAAAATTACCAAATAGATATAAAAATGGATGCTAAATTTAATAATGCAAAGTAAAACAATGTAGTAAGTCTCATAAAATGGTATTTACGGGTTTACTTACCGCTTAGAATAGACAGCCTGGTTGTCCAGTATAACAAGGATTCTCGAAGCGCCAGAAATGCACAAGGCAAAACGGGGTTTGAAAAACTATATCAAGTAATCAGTGTCTTAACTCGATCTTGAAATAATCGTGGAATTTAACATCACAAGTACTCTAAACCTCCTTAAAATGGAGACTCAAGAAATAGTTGCAGAACAAAACCGCAAATATATTTTCGGTAATCGGTTACTAAAGTGGCTAGATATAAGAATTTGCATGACCCAGTGACCCCATGAGATATACTACTGTTGCTGCTGGCTGGGCCTTCCTAGCTGTAAAGGTCAAAGGGTAGGAGCCAGACTAAATACAGACACAGACCTGTTGCTGTACAGGTAGACTGAGGAAGATCAAAAGCTCTGGATCCCAGTTCCATGGAAATGCCTTATGAAATTAGATACACTGTGTGATATACCTGACACAACAGCGCAGTTTAGTTTTTTCATCATTCTACATGGATCATATCATTGTTACTTTTTCATCTTTCCAACAGGACTTCTTTTGTCAGAATGCATCTATCTATGTTGGCTGACAAGACTCGCCTGCAGTCATGCGTGGTCTGATGTCACACAGATGACGTGAAGATGGATATAGCTGTGTGCGTGTGTGTATATACATAAACCTGCCAGAGTTCCCTTGAGTTAGGCCGCTGGATGGTTATACATTTAATGTTAAAATGTGAGGAAGTCTAGCTGACATGTCACATTGCCTGCCTCAGGCTCACAAGGTACATGGTTCAGCCAAAGTCACACACACTGACCATTGAGTTGCATAACTATAGTGTGTTTTTTTTTGTTTGCCTCAATATAAAATTCAATATCTCAGTAACGGGCTGAGATAAAATGATGAGATTTAGTATATAACCTTATCATTATGTCCACCCAACAAAAAAATTTTTGTTCTGGAGATTTTACAGCAGATTTCAAAGTTAGCTTATATACGGTATATTAATTATGACTTAAAGATTACGTCCATGATTTTAACAGTTTTACAGCTTCCCCAAGATTCGACCCAAATTATTCAAAATTTTCACGTGACTTTCGTTTTCAAACAAACAGCGCGAAGATTCAGAGGCGTCTCCAAATGTGGGTTCTTTCATGAAACGTGATTATATAAATAAACTAGCTGACAAGGCCCGGTTTCTGGTGGAAATCAATCAATCAATCAATCTATCTGTCTGTCTGTCTGTCTGTCTGTCTGTCTGTCTGTCTGTCTGAATGTCTGCCGGTTGGCTGACCCATCCACCGACCGACCGACCGACCCACCGACCTACCGATATCTATCTATCTATCTATCTATCTATCTATCTATCTATCTATCTATCTATCTATCTATCTATCTATCTATCTATCTGTCTGTCTGTCTGTCTGTCTGTCTGTCTGCCTGTCTGCCTGCCTGCCGGCCCACCCACCCACCGACCGATCGACCGACGTACCGATATCTATCTATCTATCTATCTATCTATCTATCTATCTATCTATCTATCTATCTATCTATCTATCTATCTATCTATCTAATCTATCTAATCTATCTATCTATCTATCTATCTGTCTGCCTGCCTGCCGGCCCACCCACCCACATACCGACCGACCGACCGACAGATATCTATCTATCTATCTATCTATCTATCTATCTATCTGTCTGTCTGTCTGTCTGTCTGCCTGTCTGCCTGCCTGCCGCCCACCCACCCACCGACCGATCGACCGACGTAACCGATTCTATCTACCTATCTATCTATCTATCTATCTATCTACCTATCTATCTATCTAGCTAGTCTATCTATCTAATCTATCTAATCTATCTGTCTGCCTGCCTGCCGCCCACCCACCGACCGATCGAACCGACGTACCGATTCTATCTACCTATCTATCTATCTATCTAGCTATCTATCTATCTATCTATCTACCTATCTATCTATCTATCTATCTATCTATCTAATCTATCTAATCTATCTGTCTGTCTGCCTGCCTGCCGGCCCACCCACCCACCGACCGATCGACCGACGTACCGATATCTATCTACCTATCTATCTATCTATCTATCTATCTATCTATCTATCTATCTATCTAATCTATCTAATCTATCTGTCTGTCTGCCTGCCTGCCTGCCGGCCCACCCACCCACATACCGACCGACCGACCGACAGATATCTATCTATCTATCTATCTATCTATCTATCTATCTATCTATCTATCTATCTATCTATCTATCTTATCTAATCTAATCTATCTGTCTGTCCTATCTATCTAATCTATCTGTC
Organism: Cepaea nemoralis; assembly: GCA_014155875.1. Lineage (NCBI taxonomy): Eukaryota > Metazoa > Mollusca > Gastropoda > Stylommatophora > Helicidae > Cepaea > Cepaea nemoralis. The sequence goes on from JACEFZ010028181.1 coordinate 204,724, forward strand.
TGTCTGTCTGTCTGCCTTCCTGCCGGCCCACCCACCCACTAACCGACCGACCTACCGATATCTATCTATCTATCTATCTATCTATCTATCTATCTATCTATCTATCTATCTATCTATCTGCCTGCCGGCCCGACCACCCACCCACCGACTGACCGACCGACCTACCGATATCAATCTATCTAATCTATCTGTCTGTCCTATCTAATCTATCTGTCTGTCTGTCTGTCTGCCTGCCTACCCACCCACCCACTAACCGACCGACCTACCGATATCTATCTATCTATCTATCTATCTATCTATCTATCTATCTATCTGTCTGTCTGCCTGCTTGCCGACCCACCCACCCACCCACCGACCGACCGACCCACCGACCGACCGATCCACCCACTCAGCCAGCCAGCCAGCCATCCATCCACCCACCTATCTTTCTGCCTACCTACCTACCTACCTACCTACCTACCTTTCTGTCTGTCCGGGCCGCGTCATTCATTTTATTCAGAGACTGCCGAGGGTCGTCGCTGGAGCTACGGAGTTCGTGCTTTGTGCGACGCTTTCCGCGCTGCGGAAAGAAACTGAGCCATATGGGATAAAAACCCGGTGCAATGCAGCCGATTCTGTCGACTGTAAGCTACTTCTTTGATTGCACCCACTCCCATACGAATCCAGATACGCCTTTGTTTGTCATCTGAATTTGCAGGTCCTCATTACCGTAAACATAACTTTTTTAACAAGAAATCACTAGTTGTTAAGCAAAACATCAAAGGAATGATGCCGCTTTTAATGATTTAAGTTGTTTTTGGACATATCAAAGACATATTCCTTGGGTGGGGGTAAATATAAGACGGCTGGAAAAATTTCATAACAATGCAACAGATAGTTTTCAAAATAATTGATCTTGAATGAAGGCATAAATTTCCGGACAGACTATAGCTGTGCTGCGCTCCCTTGAAAGAAAGATGAAGAAGATGTGAACCTGCTGTTGTTGTGACAATGATGTTCTCCGTGGCGAAGTGGTCAAGCCATCTGACTCAACTCTGAAGGTTGTGGGATCGATTCCGGGCTGCGTACTTCGGTTCACAAGTGCATTTTTTCTGAGACTCCTGAGGGTCGTCGCTGGAGCTACGGAATTCATACTTTTTTCACGCCATGAAGTCGACCCTGTCGACTTTTAAGCGACTTTTTGTTTTTGGTTAATGTGATAATAATGTACATAAATAATTGTATGACTATCTTCCCCTCAGAGGTCAAACTGTTTGTCTGGAGTGACTGGCAAAAGTTCATGATGAGGAAAAGTCGAGATGAGTTCAGTGCATACAGGGAGTTAACCAGTGACATGTGAGTTATGTTTCTTGGAAATGCGGACTATTGGCATTGATATCCCCTGGTGAAGTGGTTAACCTGTCTGCCTCACACACACAATGTTATGGGTTTGTTTTCTGATGTTGGCATATGGTTCACAGGTGCAATTTTTGTGGGGAGACTGGGGCTCATCACCGAAGTGGTCGAGTCCATACTCTGTGCAACTCTTTTGGCAGGTGGTTCGATGCTCTGTGGACACAGCTACAAAGAATAAAATCCAGTGTCATTAAGTTGATCCTCTTGGCCTTTAGCCTTGTTTTAAAAAACTCAGTGCACTGTTTCGTAGCCCCAAAGTATCAAGTTACTCTTCTGTGTGCACTGTATGGGAGCCCCACAGTATCAAGTTACTCTTCTGTGTGCACTGTGTGGGAGCCCCACAGTATCAAGTTACTCTTCTGTGTGCACTGTATGGGAGCCCCACAGTATCAAGTTACTCTTCTGTGTGCACTGTTTGGGAGCCCCACAGTATCAAGTTACTCTTCTGTGTGCACTGTATGGGAGCCCCACAGTATCAAGTTACTCTTCTGTGTGCACTGTTTCGTAGCCCCACAGTATCAAGTTACTCTTCTGTGTGCACTGTATGAGAGCCCCACAGTATCAAGTTACTCTTCTGTAAGCTGATGGAATTGGTAACCGGTGGTGATCTGGTTCCATCTGGCAGACAAAAGACAAACTTTTTTTGAGTCTTTTCATGAGCTCTCCATCCCGCTTGTGCAATACATGGGTGCTGGCAGCAACACGCATTTTGGGTCTACTCATGAGCTTGCTACCCAGGATGTGCAATACGTGGGTGCTGGCAGCAACACACTTATTTTGAGTTGATTCATGAGCTCTCCATCTAGGGTGCGTAATATGTGGGTGCTGGTTGTCTGCTACAACAGTGGCTATTTTGCAATCTTACACCATGCATAGTGTGCAGTGCTCGACAGACTTCATTACAGCGTAATTCATTGTAATAATGAAACCAAATATTAGTTGCATTTGAAGAAATTAGTCGTCCATAAAATTTCCACCTGAACCGGATGGAGAGACAAGGAACCTCATCTAAGTGTAACTGACATTAGGTTTGTTTATTGTCACTGAATAGGCCATCATTTCTGCTATATTCTAGCCATTTGGATGTAGAAAGACATGCTTTCTTTCTGGAGAATCTTTGCTGCTTGTTTGACAAGACTGAGTTATCCCTAACATGCTTGCAAACAATCAACACTCAACCAAGCCTTGACCCTGGACTGGTGTGTTGGCAAGTCAGTGCTCCAGCTACTTTGCTGACATGGCCTCTGGAGATACCTCTAATCCTCTTCAAAGTATTCTCCATAGAAGTGTACACTTCTCCTGCCGGGCTGATCATGGTTGGAAGTATTTCAGGAAGGCCTCTGGGAATGGAGCACAGTGTGGCCATAATAATTCCTCATAATGTCTTCCTGTCACTGAATTCAGGCTCTTTTCAGCATCATCTTTAACTTGGGGAACAACCAACAGTTGCCTGGAGTCATGCTTGGAGAGTATGGAGCCAGAAAAACCAGAGCACCCATTTTGTGTTTGACCGGGAAAGTATGAATCAAATGCATAGAATGGGTGATGTTGTCATGATGTGATGACAGTATCAGTCAATTAAAAGAGGTGTTAGGCAGGGATGTGTGATGTCTCCAGATCTTTTTTCCCTATACAGTGAAAATATTTTCAGAAATGTAGAGGATATAAATGGAATCAGCATTGGAGGACGAAACATCAATAACATTAGATATGCAGATGATACAGTATTAATTGCAGACAATGCGCAGGACCTGCAACAATTAGTAGATGCGGTTGTTGTACACAGTGAGCAACTGGGGTTAGAATTAAATTGTAAAAAGAGTCAGGTTATGGTCGTCACTAGGAAGGAAGAAGTGCCACAATGTAATATACAAGTAAATGGAAATATTCTTAAACAAGTGAATCGGTACAATTATCTTGGAACAGTCATAACATCTGATAGGAGGTGCCTTGAAGAGATTAGAACAAGAATCTCCATGGCGAAAGTAACCTTTAGCAAGATGAAAAACATTCTGACCAATAAAAAGATGTCAATTGAAATGAGAAAAAGAGTGTTGAGGGGATACATAGAGCCTGTTCTTTTGTATGGATGTGAAACTTGGACAATGGGTAGTCAAGCTGAAAAACATCTGATGGCTGCAGAAATGTGGTTTCTGAGGAAAATGCAAAGAATACCATGGACAGACAGAACAACCAATGACCAAGTACTACAGAAGACAAATGAACATCGTAAACTGATTAGAGAAATTAGACGTAGACAGTCAACATTTTTTGGACATGTTATGAGAAGAAATGGATTGGAGAACTTAGTGACAACTGGCAAGATCGAAGGAAACAGACCAAGAGGCAGACCGAGAGGAAAATACCTGGATGGCTTGGCCACATGGCATGGACGAGACAGGAACACTGAGCTGATCCACAACTCTGGTGATCGAGTGAAATAGCGAGTCATGACCGCCCACGCTTTCCGGCATGGCACGGAAATTGATTGATTGTCATGATGGACCTTGATGCTTGGACACTCCATTCCAGGTGAGTGATTGTATTTGAGGAGCTCACAAGAGAAGGAAGACGCTGAATATTTGAACATCATGGCATGGAGGAAACTCGGTATCAGAACTGACTGTACATGAAACAGAAGGCTGTGAATAGACATTATCACAAATGCCACATGGCATGGACTATAAGAAGAATTATATTTTTCTTGGCAAAAGGGCCGTTACTTTTTGAGCAGACCTTGTAAAGCCATGATGCATGCAACAGACAGGTTCCCTTCAGATCTTCTTGGATAATTATAACGTTTAAATAATCTACTGATTAACGATGGACATTCATTGATTGGTGGAGGTAAGCGTGGCCAAATGGATAAGATCTCCTCTTGCTCTTCAACTTCCAGTGCGCTGATGCCAAGGTATTGGGTTTAACCCCTACACCGGTTAGACTAAAATGTTGACTTCTCGTCCTTGACTTGGGGGAATAAATTACAAGTACCTCAGAAGTTGGAGTGGGTTCGCCTGATGGCGAGGGACACTAGTAATAAGGAAAGCTAATCCAACAACAAAAATCAATACAGTGCACTGGAAGTAGTAGCACCTACATGCACTATGCTTCAGCTCCAAGTGAGCAAATGCCCCTAAAATAAATACAATTTGGCTGGTGCCTGCACAGATTGGAGGAGTGACTGATGTGAAACTGGTGCCTGCACAGAGTGGGGGAGTGACTGATGTGAAACTGGTGCCTGCACAGAGTGGAGGAGTCACTGATGTGAAACTGGTGCCTGCACAGAGTGGAGGAGTGGTGCCTGCACAGAGTGGAGTCACTGATGTGAAACTGGTGCCTGCACAGAGTGGGGGAGTCACTGATGTGAAACTGGTGCCTGCACAGAGTGGGGGAGTCACTGATGTGAAACTGGTGCCTGCACAGAGTGGGGGAGTGACTGATGTGAAACTGGTGCCTGCACAGAGTGGAGGAGTCACTGATGTGAAACTGGTGCCTGCACAGAGTGGGGGAGTGACTGATGTGAAACTGGTGCCTGCACAGAGTGGGGGAGTGACTGATGTGAAACTGGTGCCTGCACAGAGTGGGGGAGTGACTGATGTGAAACTGGTGCCTGCACAGAGTGGGGGAGTGACTGATGTGAAACTGGTGCCTGCACAGAGTGGAGTCACTGATGTGAAACTGGTGCCTGCACAGAGTGGGGGAGTTACTTCACCTGTGTAGCGTGATGTTGACCCGACGACTAAACTAAAACATGTCCTGGAAGCCATGGTAGCAAAGTGGCAATATGCTTGCCTGATTATCATGGGCTTGAATCTACATCAAGGTAAATTGTTAACAACCAGACTCACATGGGTACCTAGAAATGGCATTGGAAGTAAAGGTTTTCAGTGAGATACTGACCACCTCACCCATCCAGTGACAATGGTCAATAAACGTGCATCTAGCACTATTTGACCGAATCTCTTAAAGGTTGTAACGGGCTCCTTTTTTTTATTCATGTCATGTCCATGGACATTCTCTTAGCTGTTTTATTAATGGCTTACCTCATGTCCTGTTTGTTAAAATTCTGTCAGATGTAGATTGTTTGACCAGTGACTTGTTTATATATCATGTTTGTTGACATTCTGTCAGATGTAGATTGTTTGATGACTAAGATTAATGACTTGTTTATATATCATGTTTGTTGACATTCTGTCAGATGTAGATTGTTTGATGACTAAGATTAATGACTTGTTTATATATCATGTTTGTTGACATTCTGTCAGATGTAGATTGTTTGATGACTAAGATTAATGACTTGTTTATATATCATGATTGTTGACATTCTGTCAGATGTAGATTGTTTGATGACTAAGATTAATGACTTGTTTATATATCATGATTGTTGACATTCTGTCAGATGTAGATTGTTTGATGACTAAGATTAATGACTTGTTTATATATCATGATTTTTGACATTCTGTCAGATGTAGATTGTTTGATGACTAAGATTAATGACTTGTTTATATATCATGATTGTTGACATTCTGTCAGATGTAGATTGTTTGATGACTAAGATTAATGACTTGTTTATATATCATGTTTGTTGACATTCTGTCAGATGTAGATTGTTTGATGACTAAGATTAATGACTTGTTTATATATCATGATTGTTGACATTCTGTCAGATGTAGATTGTTTGATGACTAAGATTAATGACTTGTTTATATATCATGATTTTGACATTCTGTCAGATGTAGATTGTTTGATGACTAAGATTAATGACTTGTTTATATATCATGATTGTTGACATTCTGTCAGATGTAGATTGTTTGATGACTAAGATTAATGACTTGTTTATATATCATGATTGTTGACATTCTGTCAGATGTAGATGTTGGATTAATGACTTGTTAATGCATCATGTTTGTTGAATTTCTGCCAGATGTAGATTGTTTGATGGCTAAGATTAATGACTTGTTTGTATATCATGTTCGTTGACATTCTGTCAAATGTAGATTGTTTGACTGATGACTTGTTTATATATCATGATTGTTGACATTCTGTCAGATGTAGATTGTTTGATGACTAAGATTAATGACTTGTTTATATATCATGATTGTTGACATTCTGTCAAATGTAGATTGTTTGACTGATGACTTGTTTATGCATGATGTTTCTTGACATTCTGCCAGATGTAGATTGTTTGATGACTAAGATTAATGACTTGTTTGTATATCATGTTCGTTGACATTCTGTCAAATGTAGATTGTTTGACTGATGACTTGTTTATGCATGATGTTTCTTGACCTTCTGCCAGATTTAGATTGTTGGATTAATGACTTGTTTATATATAATGTTTTGTTGACATTCTTCCAGATGTCTTCTTAATGACTTTCCTCATGTCCTTAATCGGCGCTGTGGTGACGGGGTAACCAGCTTGATTCGCAATCCCACGTGCCTCATTCGAAACACAGCTGTGGGCCATTTTGAGGTAGACCGCCTTGCAGTGGTTTTCATACACTGGTGTGAACGTCTGTCACACAGAAAGCAATGGCAATCTACTGAGCGTAAACTTGCCTAGTAAATCACAAACAGCCAAAAAAAATGCTGGGATTGACTGCAACATCCTGTAAAGAACATGCAACTAACACCATGTTCTTACTCACTGATGTTCTTTCAGATATAAAGTAGTAATATATAAATAGAATCCTTTTATATACCTTGAGGTGTATTGGATAAATGATGCCAACTCCATATTTTCATTGACCCTGGACATGTAATGGGTGATGTAGTGAATATCACACCTGCTGCCTTTACCTCCCTGGACATTTCCTGGCATCCATTTGAGGCTGGGTGGGCCTGGAAATTCCAACACATGACAACCATAGGAAGGAAAATGTCCTAGCCACTGGGTTATTGTCCCTCCGTATATCAGATATAGGTAGTTTTATTGATAAGTTATTCATATCTTGTCTGTTAACATCCTGTCAGATATTCTTTTGCCTTATTAGTGACTTGTTTCAAGTTCTGTTTATTATTCTAGCGATTTATTAGTGACTTGTTCATATGTTTATTATTCTATTGATTTATTAGTGACTTGTTCATATGTTTATTATTCTCTTGATTTATTAGTGACTTGTTCATATGTTTATTATTCTATTGATTTATTAGTGACTTGTTCATATGTTTATTATTCTATTGATTTATTAGTGACTTGTTCATATGTTTATTGCTCTATTGATTTATTAGTGACTTGTTCATATGTTTATTATTCTATTGATTTATTAGTGACTTGTTCATATGTTTATTATTCTATTGATTTATTAGTGACTTGTTCATATGTTTATTATTCTCTTGATTTATTAGTGACTTGTTCATATGTTTATTATTCTCTTGATTTATTAGTGACTTGTTCATATGTTTATTATTCTCTTGATTTATTAGTGACTTGTTCATATGTTTATTGCTCTATTGATTTATTAGTGACTTGTTCATATGTTTATTATTCTATTGATTTATTAGTGACTTGTTCATATGTTTATTATTCTATTGATTTATTAGTGACTTGTTCATATGTTTATTATTCTATTGATTTATTAGTGACTTGTTCATATGTTTATTATTCTATTGATTTATTAGTGACTTGTTCATATGTTTATTATTCTCTTGATTTATTAGTGACTTGTTCATATGTTTATTATTCTATTGATTTATTAGTGACTTGTTCATATGTTTATTATTCTATTGATTTATTAGTGACTTGTTCATATGTTTATTATTCTATTGATTTATTAGTGACTTGTTCATATGTTTATTATTCTCTTGATTTATTAGTGACTTGTTCATATGTTTATTGCTCTATTGATTTATTAGTGACTTGTTCATATGTTTATTATTCTATTGATTTATTAGTGACTTGTTCATATGTTTATTATTCTCTTGATTTATTAGTGACTTGTTCATATGTTTATTATTCTATTGATTTATTAGTGACTTGTTCATATGTTTATTATTCTATTGATTTATTAGTGACTTGTTCATATGTTTATTATTCTATTGATTTATTAGTGACTTGTTCATATGTTTATTATTCTATTGATTTATTAGTGACTTGTTCATATGTTTATTATTCTCTTGATTTATTAGTGACTTGTTCATATGTTTATTATTCTCTTGATTTATTAGTGACTTGTTCATATATTTATTATTCTGTTGATTTATTAGTGACGCCGGTCTCCGTGGCTAAGGGCTTGCGATCGCGGTTTGTGAGCCCGTATACCCGGGTTCGGAACACAGCACTGTGTTGGTTTTTTTCGAAATAGGTATCGGTCGTTCAGAACGCAATGGCAAACTACTGAACATAAAATTTGCATAGGGCTCACAAACAGCAAAAATGCTGGGGTTGACTGCTTCATCCTGTGTAGGACATGCAACTAATTTTTTTTTGTGTTAGTGACTTGTTCACGTTCTGTTTATTATTCTATTGATTTATTAGTGGCTTGTTCATATGTTTATTATTCTATTGATTTATTAATTACTTGTTCATATGTTTATTATTCTATTGATTTATTAGTGATTTGTTCATATGTTTATTATTCTGTTGATTTATTAGTGACTTGTTTATGTTCTGTATATTATCCTATTGATGTATTAGTGACTTGTTTGTATGTTTATTATTCTGTTGATTTATTGGTGACTTGTTCATGTTCTGTTTATTGATATTCTATTGATTTATTAATGACTCGTTCATGTTCTGTTTATCACTATGATGTCACATGTAGTTTGTTGATGTAGATTGTAGATAACTTGTTCATGTCTTGTTTATGAACATCCTGTCAGATACCATTCTAAGCTGCAGCATTTGGATGAACTGTTAGAGTGTTACTCAAAAACTGAGATTGACAAAAGAAGGCATTCAATTAAGCGAATCACCAATCGCCACAAAAATCTAAGTAATTATTTTTTTTTTTAAATTATAGACAGCAATGTGGCTATGTATTTGTGTATATGCTGGTTGGATATGAGTTTGTTGACTAAAAATAACACATAATATACATGAATTTGGGTGCTTTGTGTGTGCTAGTTAGATATGAGTTTGTTGACTGAAAATAACACATAATATACAGGAGTCTGTGTGCTAGTTAGATATGAGTTTGTTGACTGGAAATAACACATAATATACAGGAGTCTGTGTGCTAGTTAGATATGAGTTTGTTGACTGGAAATAACACATAATATACAGGAGTCTGTGTGCTAGTTAGATATGAGTTGTTGACTGGAAATAACACATAATATACAGGAGTCTGTGTGCTAGTTAGATATGAATTTGTTGACTGGAAATAACATATACAGGAGTCTGTGGGATAGTTAGATATGAGTTTGTTGACTGGAAATAACACATAATATACAGGAGTCTGTGTGCTTTGTATGTGCTAGTTAGATATGAGTTTGTTGACTGGAAATAACACATAATATACAGGAGTCTGTGTGCTAGTTAGATATGAGTTTGTTGACTGGAAATAACACATATACAGGAGTCTGTGTGCTAGTTAGATATGAGTTGTTGACTGGAAATAACACATAATATACAGGAGTCTGTGTTCTAGTTAGATGATTTTGTTGACTGGAAATAACATATACAGGAGTCTGTGGGATAGTTAGATATGAGTTTGTTGACTGGAAATAACACATAATATACAGGAGTCTGTGTGCTTTGTGTGTGCTAGTTAGATATGAGTTTGTTGACTGGAAATAACACATAATATACAGGAGTCTGTGTGCTAGTTAGATATGAGTTTGTTGACTGGAAATAACACATAATATACAGGAGTCTGTGTGCTTTGTGGTTAGGTATACACTTGGTTGAGCATTGTTTTTGTACATTGATTTATCCAGATTTCCTCTTCTATCCTGGGATTTTGAGGGGTCCTAGAATCATGTTATTATCTTGGCAATATTACAAGTACACATTGTGTAGAATTGATGACTATGGAAGCTAGTGAGATACCCCACGTAGAATGACTGGTGTACTACAGCCCTCCCATAGAGGTATCCCACGAGCCTCCCATAGATGTGTCATGCAGCCCTCCCATAGAGGTGTCCCACAACCCTCCCATAGATGTGTCCCATGACCCTCCGATAGAGATGTCCCATGGCCCTCCGATAGAGGTGTCCCACAGCCCTGCCATAGATGTGTCCCACAGCCCTGCCATAGAGGTGTCCCATGACCCTCCCATAGAGGTGTCCCACGATCCTCCCATAGAAGTGTCCCACAACCCTCCCATAGAGGTGTCATACAGCCCTCCCATAGAGGTGTCATACAGCCCTCCCATAGAGGTGTCCCACAACCCTCCCATAGAGGTGTCATACAGCTCTCCCATAGATGTGTCATACAGCCCTCCCATAGAGGTGTCATACAGCCCTCCCATAGAGGTGTCCCACAGCCCTCTCATAGAGGTGTCCCACAACCCTCCCATAGATGTGTCATACAGCCCTCCCATAGATGTGTCATACAGCCCTCCCATAGATGTGTCATACAGCCCTCCCATAGATGTGTCATACAGCTCTCCCATAGAGGCGTCCCACAGCCCTCCCATAGATGTGTCATACAACCCTCCCATAGATGTGTCATACAGCCCTCCCATAGATGTGTCCCACAACCCTCCCATAGAGGTGTCATACAGCCCTCCCATAGATGTGTCATACAGCTCTCCCATAGAGGCGTCCCACAACCCTCCCATAGAGGTGTCATACAGCCCCCCCCCCCCCCATAGAGGTGTCCCACAACCCTCCCATAGAGGTGTCCCACAACCCTCCCATAGATGTGTCATATAGCCCTCCCATAGAGGTGTCCCACAATCCTCCCATAGAGGTGTCATACAGCCCTCTCATAGAGGCATCCCACAGCCCTCCCATAGAGGCATCCCACAGCCCTCCCATAGAGGTGTCCCACAACCCTCCCATAGATGTGTCATACAGCCCTCCCATAGATGTGTCATACAGCTCTCCCATAGAGGCGTCCCACAGCCCTCCCATAGATGTGTCCCACGACCCTCCCATAGAGGTGTCATACAGCCCTCCCATAGAGGTGTCCCACGGCCCTCCCATAGAGGTGTCCCACGGCCCTCCCATAGAGGTGTCCCACTGTTATTGTAATCTTCTGCCTTTTAACTCCCAGTGCAGCATAGCTGTCAACCACCTTACGCCATGCTCCCCATCTCCTGCAGCTTCCTCCATGCCCTCCCCATTTTTCCATCTGTCACAAATTGTTGTGTTTTTATGTCTATTTCTGTTTCTGTTGCCCTGTGGGGTACAGAGAAAGGACTCTCTAGTTATATTATTATCAGGGTTTGTCAGTATTCAGCACCAGCGTCTTTTGCTCACCATTTGATTTGCTGGAATTTGTTTAGTTCTTTTCATGAGCATCACTTGAGTAATTCTGTGATACCAGTTTAGTTACTCAACTCTGTTTAGGTGCAAATTAATAAATGTCTCCCACGGTCCTCCTGGTGAGGGCTGTGGTCACATACGGGAGTCTCTGTGGCAAAGTGGTCAAGCCGTCTGCCTTGTGCTCCGAAGGTTGTGGGTTTGATTCCTTGCTACACCTTTCGGTTCTAAGGGGCATTTTTTGAGTTTGTTCATAAACACAGCAAACACTGGGTAACCTGTTTGTGTAGTCTTAATGTATAGTTTGCTTGTAGATTAATCCTCCCTCCTTCCTTGTTCTTCTCCTACTTCCTCCTCTTCCACCCCATTCTCTTTCTCTTTCTTCTCCATTCCATTTTTGTTGACAGGTACTCTCTGAGATTGGTGTGCATGCTTTATAAGAACTGAGCTGGTCGACTTGAAGAAATTAGAAATCTTTAACCTGATAATTTGCTTTTCATTTAAATATCTGTTTTGTTCATGCCTGTTGATTGAAGGTTATTTATAACTGGGGCGCTTTATGCTGAATGTTAGATTTGTTGGTATGTTTTCTTTTAATATATAATTTACTTTTGTGGGAGATTTCTCAATGTCCCTTATATTGTAACTGTGCTGGCTGTGTGCATTCATAATGAAGAAGTTTGAGGACTGTGTGCTGACTGCCACTAAATACCTCCATCCTGGCCAGGGCCAAGTTACCAGAGCATTCCTCCAAGGTCTGCACATTGTGAGCTGCGGGTTTTAAGATTGTATGAGATCTGAGCATGGAAGAAAGCTGGCTCAGAAACATATGTCTCTCAGAAACCGACCTACTTTAGCTGTATTGAATATAACAGTGGCTCAGAAACAACTATATTGTGGAAACTGGCATACTTTAACAGTATTGAATGTAACAGTGGCTCAGAAACATCTATATCGTGGAAACTGGCATACTTTGACAGTATTGAATGTAACAGTGGCTCAGAAACATCTATATCGTGGAAACTGGCATACTTTAACTGTATTGAATGTAACAGTGGCTCAGAAACATCTAAGTCTCGGAAACCGACCTACTTTAGCTGTATTGAATGTAACTGGCTCAGAAACATCTATGTCTCGGAAACTGACCTACTTGAGCTGTATTGAATGTGGCAGTGGCTCAGAAGGAACAATCATGGAAGACGAGGTTCCTGGAAGATGAGGCAGGAGTTGACTAACAATGAAGGTGGATACAAGACATGAAAGACCTACTGGGCATGAAGGTGGATACAAGACATGAAAGACCTACTGGGCATGAAAGTGGATACAAGACATGAAAGACCTACCGAGCATGAAGTTGGATACAAGACATGAAAGACCTACTGGGGGAGGGGGCTGGCAGGGAACGAACGTGCGAACTTGATTTTCAAAGGGTCACAAGTTGGGCACGTAGGCCCGTCTTACATTTGGCCCTTCCAATCACTCATCTTTCTTACATCCATTATCTATTGTGCGTGTATGTTGCTGTGTAAAAGATCTGCTGCATGATGATGGTGGATTCTAGAAATAATTACACACAAAAACTCTGACAAATGTTTAGTTAAATACAAGACTAATGTTTAGTTGAATTCAAAATTATTGTAACAGTGAAGACAAATGTATAGTTAAGTACAAAACTGATGTACAGTTCAGATATAAGACTAATGTATAGTTTAGACTGCTCATGTTGAGACTTAGTTGAGACTGCTCATGACAATTGTCAGTGTATGTGTGTGAGTAAAGTGTGGGAGTTTGTTCATACTAGTTTCAATGCTAACGTGAGACATTTTGTATGTGTCTAGATGTGAGGAGGTGTGAGTGTGGGGGATGTGTGGGTGGGGGTATGCATTTGGATGGGTTGGGGTGTGTGGGTTTTTGTGGGTAGTTATATTTGTGGGTGTTGATGGGATGTGTGGATGGATGTGTGGGGGTGAAAGTAGGGGTGTGGGAATGGGTGTGGGGGATGTGTGTATGGGTGGAGGATAGGTGTATGGGACGGGTGTGGGGTGTGTGTTTATGTGGGTGGAGATGTGTGGGTGGTTTGAGGAAGTATGTGTGGGTGGCGGGGTTGTGTGGGTAGGGGATTGTGTTGGGTGGATTGGGGATGCAAGGGCGGGTAGGGAGAAGTGTATGGTGTGTGGGTTTGAGATATGTGTGCGGTGTGTTGGTGGGGGATGTGTGCATGGTGTGTGGGTGGGGAGTGTGGTGGTATAGGTGAGGATATGTGTGTGGGTGGGGGATAGTGTGTGGTGTGGGGGATGTGTGTGATGGGTGAGGGGAATGTGTGTATGGGTGGGGTATATGTGTGGGTGAGTAGGGGATGTGTGGTGGTTGGGGGAAGTATGTGGGCGTGTGTGGGTGGGAGATGTGTGCATGGATGGGGAATGTGTGAGTGGCTTAGGGATGTGTAGGTGGGTGAGGGATGTGTATGTGTCGGGGTGGGATGCATGAGTGGGTGGAGGATGTGTGTGGGTAGGGGTATTGTGATCGAGAGATGTTTGGTTTGGGGTGTGTGGGTGCGTAGTGGAGGATGTGTGCGTGAGTGAGTGTGTGTTGGTGGATGGGTAGGGAATGCGTGTGTGGATGGGGAGAGGTGTGTGGTGTGTTGGTTAGGGATATTGTGTGGATGGGGGATTTTATGGTGTGTGGGTGGGGGTATGTGGAGTGGATGGGTAAGGGTATCTGTGTGGGTGTGGGTGGGAATGTTGTGTGGTATGTGGGTGGGGGATATGTGTGTGGTGTGTAGGTGGGGATGTGTGGTGGTATGTGGGTGTGGGATGTGTTGGTGAGGGATATGTGTGTGTGCGGTGCGTAGGTTGGGAATATTGCGTGGTAGGGGATGTATGTGATGTGCGGGTGGGGGATTGTGTAGTGGGGGATTATGTTAAGGCATGTATGGGTGGGTGGAGGATGTATGTGTGGGTGGTGGGGTGTGTGTGTGAGTGGATTGGGGATGTATGGGTGGTTAGGGAGATGTGTGTGTGTGTGGGGGGGGGGGGTAGGGAGATGCCAGTTGGTGGGGATGTGTGTGTATGGTTTGGGGATGTGTGAGTGGATGTGCGATGTGTGGGTTGGTGGGGGATTGTGTGCGTGGGTGGGAAATATGTGGTCAATGGAGACGTGGCTGGGGGATGGGTGGTTTGAGGTGTGGATGGGGAGAGGATGTGTGGGTTAGGATGTGTATGTGGGTGGGCGTGGGATATGTGGGTTAATGGGGGAATGTTTGTGGGTGGCGAGTGTGTTTTGGTTGGGGGAACAGGTGAGGGGAGTGTGTGTGGGTGGGGGATGGGTCGGTTGGTGGGGTAGGTATGTGTCCCTTGGTGTGCGTGTGTGTGGGTAGGTGGAGTTGTGTGTGGGTGGTGTGATTTATGGGTAGGTGGAAGATGGGCTTCATAACATGGTAATTTGCCTTGTTTATGTTTACAACATTCATTTCACAATGTTTATTTTTCTTCCTATGTAAATGTATAATGCTCTTGATGAATGAAAGACGAGTGATTGGAAGGGCCGAATGTAAGACGGGCCTGCGCGCCCAATTTGTGACCCTAATAAAGTTGATTTGATTTGATTTTAGTACAAAACTGAAGTACAGTTTAGATATAAGACTAATGTATAGTTTAGTACAAAACTGATGTACAGTTTAGATATAAGACAAATGTATAGTTAAGTACAAAACTGATGTACAGTTTAGATATAAGACTATAGTTAAGTACAAAACTGATGTACAGTTTAGATATAAGACTAATGTATAGTTAAGTACAAAACTGATGTACAGTTTAGATATAAGACAAATGTATAGTTAAGTACAAAACTGATGTACAGTTTAGATATAAGACTAATGTATAGTTTAGTACAAAACTGATGTACAGTTTAGATATAAGACTAATGTAATGTTCAAGTTACATTCAAGATTTATGTATAGTTAAAAGAAATTACTAGATTAATTTATAGTTAAATATTAGATAAATGAATGTTAAAGTCATGACAAATGTATAGTCATGGCCCTAGGTCCAGATTGATTCAATTACACTTACTAAATCTATACAGGTGTACTGCACATCCAAAAGGTAGTCCCATAACAAGTGCTTCTATCTGAATGTGAAATGTTAGGCCTTTAACAAATTCTAGACCTCAGTAAGATGAGTGGGGGATTGTCAGTTATGTTCTTCATCACCTTTCTCTGTTACAGTGCGTTCTCTGCAACCTGAATTTAGGGACATGATTCGGGCACCTCTAGAAATAGCATCAGACAGGTTCCGGAGTCGCAGAGATTTCAAACGATTCAAACGAGGTAAGCAGTAGTTTCATTTGTAATTGAAACGTGTGTCATATATATATATATATATATATATATATATATATATATATATATATATATATATATATATATATATATATATATATATATATATATAAACTTGTAATTAAAACATGTGTATCATACATTTACTGTATACCAGAACCCAGAATATGTTCAATGACATACATAGTAGAATACTACGTTAGTAGAATCCAGGTTTGTGCTGCCACTTATGTCACTGGGAGTGTACAGGCCAGATCATGCAGTCATCATCATCATCGTCATCATCACATACTTTGCTAAATGACATATACATTCGGACATCTCTGTAGATGCCAGCCCTTGGCGTTTTCGATCAATTCTGTTGATATTCGTAATTGCTACAATCTTAGACCATCCAGGTATTATTTCACTGTTTGCTTTTCTACAGCTGATATTTCTGGTCATCACAGTGTTTTCCAGTGTTATGCTGTACATAGAAGGGGATTCTCATAAGTCTTTAGTCTGACTATGAAGGAATTCTTCTTCTTCTTCAGCATTCCGAGCCATTGAGGTTCTTTGCTGCAAATACAATCTGTCTCCATTCGTCTCTCTGGTGGACCTTCTCTTGCCAGTCGTTGATTCCAAGTGACTATGAAGGAATAGGTGGAGAAAATTGAAATTTGGCACATGTATAGCTCCTTCAATTTGTAATGGACATATAAATTATTAATTTCCCTCCTCAACTGGTTTTCCCGATATGTTGCATGGCACAACACACCCTATTGACAGATCTGCACATTCAACGGTTTGTCAGAACAGTGGAGGAAACAGACGCCAGGACTGTGATAAAATTCTTGATGTTACAGGGAAAAACACCTACAAAAATACACAGGTAGATGGAACCAGTGTTTGAGGAAGTCTGTCCTTCGTATGCTTCTGTAAAAAATTGGTGTTTGCAGTTTAAGTGTGGCCATTCCCAAGTTGCTGATCTGCCAAGATCAGGATGACCGTCCTCAGAGTGCAATGATGCATATGCTGCAAAAGTGAACAAAATCATAGACCAGGATGGGAAAATGACAATTGCAGAGATGTCAGGTTCAGGAAATCTGAGTAAGAGTACAGGTTTTAGAATTTTACACAACAGCCTGAACATGAGAAAAGTGTGTGCCCGCTGGGTCCCGCGTCTGCTGACATGTGAACAGAAACAAACACGGGTTGATTGCTGTGGCCAATTGCTCAACATGAGGCGGTCGAAAAATATGTTGACCACCATAGTGACGGTAGATGAGACTTGGATTCACCATTATGACCCAGAATCTAAAATGCCAGCATGCCATGGAAAACCCCAGGCTCGCCAACACATGTCAAGCCAAGAGCACAAAAATCTGCTAGAAAAGCTGACTACTTTTTTGGGGGGGGGGGACGTCAAAGGTGTCATATTGAAAGATTACATGCTTCATGGCAACATGGTTAATGGACAGTACTATACAGATCTTCTTATCAAACTAATAAAGGCTGTGACCAGAAATCGAGGGATAGAGCGTACACAAATTCTGCCTTTACTTCAAGACAACGTGCCCTCCGATAAAGCATGGCTTGTGCTGCAAACTGCTAATGATTTGAATATTGAAATTCTTCCACACCCACCATATTCTCCCGATTTGGCTCTGTCAGACTTTTTTCTTTTCCCAAATCTTAAAAAAAAAAACAGCTTGAAAGGAAATCGTTTTAACAGTGACAAAGATTTCATACTGGCTTGTGATAACTGGTTTAGTTCAAAAAAATTGATTGTTTTATTCTGAAAGTCTTTTCAAAGTCACGTAGAGATGGCATAAATGCATAAATTCAGGTGGTGGCTACATTGAGAAGGAATAAGCACTGTGCCAAATTTCAGTTTTCTCCGCCTACTCCTTCATGATCAGGCTAAAGACTTAAGAGAAGCCCCTTGTATGTTTGTTATACATTCTGCCCCTTCATATTGTTTCTTTCTAAACAAGTGAAGAGATACTGCTTAGGAGATTATTGTCCCATGTTATCTAAACAATCAAGAGATACTGTTTAGGAGATTATTGTCTCACCTGGTCTAAACAATGAAGAGATACTGTTTAGGAGATTATTGTATCCTTTCAGGTATCTAAACAATGAATGAATATATTTTTAGATAATCCTTTCCTTCTTTTATTTAACAGAATAATTACCTAAACATCTTCTCATCCTCTGGTGTTTGAGTTGAGTCAAGAACCGACATTACAGCACTATGGGCATTCCCATACATGCTCCATCCTCATCTTTAACAGCCAGTGAAGACTCCCAGATAAACAAACTGACAGGACAAAGTCTTCTTACTGTGAGACAACATGGATTTCTCTAGTCACACTCCTCTTTGGAACTGTCCCATCAACCCAAGGCCAGGCCAACCAATATGAGAGGAAGCTGTTCTCCTAGGAGTATGTGCAATGTGGAGAAAGCTGTAAGAAGTCTGGGTCTCCAGCTTATCTCCTATAACCCAGAAAATGTCCAGAATTAGCACCTGGAATGTTAGAACTATGTATGATTTGGGAACGAGAGCGCGGATGGTCAGGGAAATTAAATATTATAAGATCAGCATTCTGGAATTGTGTGAAACCACAGACAAGGGGGCAGGCAAAGAAGCTTCTAAAATGCAGGTGAAACAGTATTTTTTCAGGCTATGCAAAGAGAAATGTCTCTCACGGTGAAGGAGTACCCCTAATGCTGTCTAAAGAGGCAAATAAAGCACTAATAGAGTGGGAAGCAGTGAGTTCTAGCATAATTACAGACTACTAGATTGTAAAGATGCCTACAATAAACAAAAGGAGGCACATCAACATTGTTTGTCAAATTCTGAGAACATATAAACTAGAAAATATGTAACAACTGGCAAGGTTAATGGAAAAAGAAATAAATGAAAACAGTGAGAGAAGATTCTTGAGAACCTTTGATCATGTCAGGTGTAGCAGCAATCCCTGGGGTGACGGGAACCTGATGCCACACCTTAATAACGGGAGGTGATCTGCCTGGGGACTAGGGAACCTCAGTCTACTTTACCCCACCAGCCTCTGGATACCTATCTCACTGTTCAACCAACCAAGGGATACTACCCTCTCACACCTCGTCCTGAATGCATGACTCAACACTCAACCCTGGCATCTATATGGTAACAGAAGTGTGTATTATACAGATGAGGAAGATGATGGTGGGGATGATAATGATGAGATAGACCTATTAACCGATAGATCCGTCAAGACAGCAAGCCTGCGAGTAGCTTCAGGATGGAGCAGTCATCACTGGAAAGGCTCCAAGTAGAACACCACGGGTTAGCTGGCTAACACTACAGAGCTCACCGGATGTAGCCAGTCTTCCATCAAGCTCTCGTCTTCCCACAGATGGATGGATAATGGTCGGTCTAACTGGACTAGTTCCGGAAACCTATTTCAGTGATGATCCGAATGGGTGTTCCACACAGATGACGAAATGTTCAAAGGTCTTGCGGGTGGCCACAATATGAAACACGTAGTTGCCCTCTCTTACATAGTCCAAGAGAGTGTCAGAAATATGAGAGCAACCTTCAGGTGATGATGTGGGATGTTGGTTCTGGGGATACAGTCTCTAGACTCCAGTGGATTCATAGGCCAAAATGGCCTGGCACTCAAAGTCAAGATAATCTGGTTCTAGCTGGTGGTGGGTCTGTCGATAGTTGTGATACAAGGCACAATCACTCCACATAATTACTTGCCGTGAGTGTAGTCGGTCAGCAGATAGCATGGACATATTAAACATACTTTGTAATGACGATGGCCAAGGGTTAGCAGGACTCCAGTATAGTCAACTCTTGTGACAAGTACACTGTAGGATTTATATTGGAGTTCTTGGTCCGCTACTCTCACTTGCCTGGTCCCAATCACTGGACCCGTCACCAACTGATAAGGCTTCACTCAAGAAGTTGTGGGAGACAACACTCAGTGAAATTATCTGGAACCAAGCTTACCCTAAGCGAGCTCACTCTCGCCCCCTTCCTCAGCCATATGGACTCTTCCCATGAGAGTCCCGGTCCCTACATATGCTGCTCGCAGGTGCCAGAGAGGAACTGGGTCTAGGACCTGGCAGGCTGTTAGGTGTCTTGCATCATCTTCCCCGGACTGGAGTATAGCTCGGGCCAAGGTGGCTGGTCACTCGTCACTGAGGTGTCGGCCTACCCTGCAAAACTTCTACCTGACATATAGGGTTAGTGAATCATTAGTAATGGTAGGCAGAATGGCCCTGAAGTAGGGCCGGTGATGATGCCTCTGGACCCCCTCCTGGTTCACCCCAATCTCCCTGGCTCACGTCCCTATTACCAGCCAGAGCAGATAGAGTACCGTGCCTCAGGTACAAAATCCAAACCCAATAGTATATATATGGTCTCAATAATTCTCCATGTAGCAGAGATCCACACCCCGTTCTCCCCTCCCTCATCAAGGGATGGAGCATTTAGAACGGTGTCACTGTCCTTATAGAACAGCCCTGTCCCTTCTGTCAATTCTCACACATTGTCCACCTCTCCGGAATCCACTATATATTAAGCTGGCATTCCATTGAGGGACACTATCTATACAACAGATGTGAGGAAAGCCAAGAAGAAAAGCCAGTGGTCGCCCCACCAGGTGACGAAGACTTTCGACTCAAGTCATGACCTTGAAACAACCTCCGATAGTTCTATCGATCTTCGCACTACATTCGCCTCACCGAGCTGCATCGATCGAGACCACACATGCCCTAGTATAGGCGATGCCCTACACTACTTCCGGTTTCCCCCTTGTGACATCATTCCACCCCGACGACGTTCGATTTCAGGAAGCAAGGTCATGTGTGAACTCAAATTATAGCTCTCATTGTCCTGAACCCACTTAACCCAACCTACAGTGGCTGTTGATAAACCCGGCACTGCTAGCACAATAAATATTCCTGTATTACACTGCTAGCAAATACGCGCTTTCCCCAGATTTGGCTTCAGGCCGCACCAGTTGTCTGTTCACACTTGCCCCACTTTCCCACGCCACGGTTAGTACACACCGCCTAGCACTATCGGGCACTGATCCACGTAGAATAAACTAAAGGGTCCATACCCTCAATGCCGACCACTGTCATATTGGAGCAGCTGTACTTCACGGGGACTTGATGTCGGATTTCTTCAACCACCTTGAGACATCGGTCGCCCCCAGCTCTCTATAATGATAACACACTGTGCAAAAAAAAGCGTCTGTTCACGAGCACTGACAGCCAACTACTGCCGTCTTTGTCCGCCCGGCCCAGTCAACTGCGCATGCCCCCAAACCATGCGCAGTCAGCCTGTGAATCATGTTCACCCGGCCTCGGTGTTTAGAATCAACTCAAACACCAGCCAAAGGGCGATAATTTTCCAGAGAACCGGGTGGTTATATATATAACGCACGGTCTGATTTTATACCTTTATACCAGAAGGCCGAATATTTTGTACCACAAGGTCGAATCAAATGGCGTCTATTTCGTGACATCAGGGACAGATATCACATGGGTTGCTACTGGAGAGTTGGAGCGACAGAGTAGTATGATCATTCACACCAGTTGGCAAGGTGTTTTGTGAATTCTCATCTTGTACAAGTGAATAAAGTAACATGATATTTCAGTCACATGGCAAGGTGTTTCATGAATTCTCATCTTGTGCTAGTGAATAAAGTAACATGATATTTCAGTCACACGGCAAGGTGTTTCATGAATTCTCATCTTGTACTAGTGAATAAAGTAACATGATATTTCAGTCACATGGCAAGGTGTTTCATGAATTCTCATCTTGTACAAGTGAATAAAGTAACATGATATTTCAGTCACATGGCAAGGTGTTTCATGAATTCTCATCTTGTGCTAGTGAATAAAGTAACATGATATTTCAGTCACATGGCAAGGTGTTTCATGAATTCTCATCTTGTGCAAGTGAATAAAGTAACATGATATTTCAGTTACACATGGCAAGGTGTTTCAGTGAATTCTCATCTTGTGCAAGTGAATAAAGTAACATGATATTTAAGTCACACTGGCAAGGTGTTTCATAAATTCTCATCCTTGTGCAAGTGAATAAAGTAACATGATATTTCAGTTACACTGCAAGGTGTTTCATGAATTCTCATCTTGTGCTAGTGAATAAAGTGTTATGATGTTTCAGTTGCATTTGTGATAACACTGATAGTCTGTATGCGGTTACATTTGTATTTTGAATTACAGATGCTGCTCGTAGGAATAAAGCAGATTTGCCCAGGCTAGGCAAAGAATTCCAGCTCTGCACTATTGAGCCACATAGTTGATGTTTCAGGATTTCAGGAGCAGTTTGAGGGCATCTGTAAGTACATTGTTCAATCCCTGTGGACGGTTGAATCAGTTCTTGCTAATAAATTGTTTAATTCGTTAGTCAAATTTACCGTGTCCAATATATATATATATGAACCAGGATCTATATACTGACTGACTGATACATATGTACATGTGAACCAGCATCTATATACTGACTGACTTGATATGTGTGTGTGTGTACACAAGAGACAATGAACAATATGTGAGTGAACCAGCATCCACGTATATGTATATAGGATCAGAATAACTTCCAGGTTATGGCATCCACCTCTAGTTCCTGCACACCTGGTTCAGTTCATGGTTTGACTGTTCATGTTTACAAAATGAGAAAAGGATGGTGTAGTCCATTCTGTTGCTGGGGTAGTAGATCAGATGCCTAGCCTTATCGGACATGGGTTCAAAAGGTAGATAGGGTGCCTAGCCTCATCGGACATGGGTTTAAAAGGTAGTAGATCAGATGCCTAGCCTCATCGGACTTGAGTTTAAAAAGTAGTAGATCAGATGCCGAGCCTTATCGGACATGGGTTCAAAAGGTAGATAGGGTGCCTAGCCTCATTGGACATGGGTTTAAAAGGTAGTAGATCGGATGCCTAGGCTCATCGGACATGGGTTTAAGGGTGCATGTGGCACATGTTAAGAATCCCTTCACAGTTGGTTATCTGGAAAAGAACAGACAGAGTAGGCCACTGCCTTGGCAAATGTGAAAGTTTGGGAGATAGAGGTAGTCCTGTAGCAGATGCTACCATTGAGTGTAAAGTGTCCACATGTTTTAGGCCATGGTAGATGAGGTTTGGTGGCCATTTATTGTCCTCACCACCATGCCTCCCCAGACAATGGTCTAGGACACATTTTTATGAGGCCAGGTCAACTTAGAGCAGCACTAGTCAAGTGAGGCCAGGTCAACTTAGAGCAGCACTGGTCAAATGAGGCCAGGTCAACTTAGAGCAGCACTGGTCAAATGAGGCCAGGTCAACTTAGAGTAGCACTGGTCAAACAAACAATTCTGTTTCTGCTGGGGATTAAACCTGGACCACTGTCTTGGCATGCTAGTGCACTAACCACTAGGTTACTGCAGTTCTAAACCTGGACCACTGTCTTGGCATGCTAGTGCACTAACCACTAGGTTACTGCAGTTCTAAACCTGGACCACTGTCTTGGCATGCTAGTGCACTAACCACTAGGTTACTGCAGTTCTAAACCTGGACCACTGTCTTGGCAGGCTAGTGCACTAACCACTAGGTCATTGCAGTTCTAAACCTGGACCACTGTCTTGGCAGGCTAGTGCACTAACCACTAGGTCACTGCAGTTCCAAACCTGGACCACTGTCTTGGCAGGCTAGTGCACTAACCACTAGGTCACTGCAGTTCTAAACCTGGACCACTGTCTTGGCAGGCTAGTGCACTAACCACTAGGTCACTGCAGTTCTAAACCTGGACCACTGTCTTGGCAGGCTAGTGCACTAACCACTAGGTCACTGCAGTTCTAAACCTGGACCACCGTCTTGGCAGGCTAGTGCACTAACCACTAGGTCACTGCAGTTCTAAACCTGGACCACCGTCTTGGCAGGCTAGTGCACTAACCACTAGGTCACTGCAGTTCCAAACCTGGACCACTGTCTTGGCAGGCTAGTGCACTAACCACTAGGTCACTGCAGTTCTAAACCTGGACCACTGTATTGGCAGGCTAGTGCACTAACCACTAGGTCACTGCAGTTCTAAACCTGGACCACTGTCTTGGCAGCTAGTGCACTAACCACTAGGTCCACTGCAGTTCTAAACCTGGACCACTGTCTTGGCGATGGCTAGTGCACAACCACTAGGTCACTGCAGTTCTAAACCTGGACCACTGTCTTGGCAGGCTAGTGCACTAACCACTAGTTCACTGCAGTTCTACTAACCTGACCACTGTCTTGGCAGGCTAGTGCACTAACCACTAGGTCACTGCAGTTCTAAACCTGGACCACTCTTGGCAGGCTAGTGCACTAACCACTAGGTCACTGCAGTTCTAACCTGGACCACGGTCTTGGCATGCTAGTGCACTAACACTAGGTTCACTGCAGTTCTAAACCTGGACCACTGTCTTGGCAGGCTAGTGCACTACCACTAGGTCACTGCAGTTCTAAACCTGGACCACTGTCTTGGCAGGCTAGTGCACTAACCACTAGGTCACTGCAGTTCTAAACCTGTACCACCGTCTTGGCAGGCTAGTGCACTAACCACTAGGTCACTGCAGTTCTAAACCTGGACCACTGTCTTGGCAGGTTAGTGCACTAACCACTAGGTCACTGCAGTTTTAAACCTGGACCACTGTCTTGGCAGGCTAGTGCACTAACCACTAGGTCACTGCAGTTCTAAACCTGGACCACCGTTTGGCAGGCTAGTGCACTAACCACTAGGTCACTGCAGTTCTAAACCTGGACCACCGTTATTGGCAGCTAGTGCACTAACCACTAGGTCACTGCAGTTCTAAACCTGGACCACCGTCTTGGCAGGCTAGTGCACTAACCACTAGGTCACTGCAGTTCTAAACCTGGACCACTGTCTTGGCAGGCTAGTGCACTAACCACTAGGTCACTGCAGTTCTAAACCTGGACCACTGTCTTGGCAGGCTAGTGCACTAACCACTAGGTCACTGCAGTTCTAAACCTGGACCACCGTCTTGGCATGCTAGTGCACTAACCACTGGACCACTGTCTTGGCAGGCTAGTGCACTAACCACTAGGTCACTGCAGTTCTAAACCTGGACCACCGTCTTGGCATGCTAGTGCACTAACCACTGTCTTGGCATGCTAGTGCACTAACCACTAGGTCACTGCAGTTCTAAACCTGGACCACCGTCTTGGCATGCTAGTGCACTAACCACTGGACCACTGTCTTGGCAGGCTAGTGCACTAACCACTAGGTCACTGCAGTTCTAAACCCTGACCACCGTCTTGGCATGCTAGTGCACTAACCACTGGACCACTGTCTTGGCAGGCTAGTGCACTAACCACTAGGTCACTGCAGTTCTATACCTGGACCACCGTCTTGGCATGCTAGTGCACTAACCACTGGACCACTGTCTTGGCAGGCTAGTGCACTAACCACTAGGTCACTGCAGTTCTAAACCTGGACCACTGTCTTGGCATGCTAGTGCACTAACCACTAGGTCACTGCAGTTCTAAACCTGGACCACTGTCTTGGCATGCTAGTGCACTAACCACTAGGTCACTGCAGTTCTAAACCTGACCACTGTCTTGGCAGGCTAGTGCACTAACCACTAGGTTACTGCAGTTCTAAACCTGGACCACCATCTTGGCATGCTAGTGCACTAACCACTGGACCACTGTTTTGGCATGCTAGTGCACTAACCACTGGACCACTGTCTTGGCAGGCTAGTGCACTAACCACTAGGTCACTGCAGATCTAAAGTGAGAAAAGCTACACATGACCAGAACATGTCAAGCGTGTGTGATTCTAGTGTAGTGCACTGGGCTGAGATTCTCCCGGTGTGATCTATGAAAGTATGTAGCACTAATGGAGATATCTATGTGCAAAGAAAGCGGTACTGCACTTAAATCCATACATATATGTATGTTTCCACACACACACACAACACATACATTAGTGCATACATATATACTCAAACATGCATGTTGGTATACTACTTACTAGGTTTACTAATGTCAGATTGGTAATACATAAAAATGAGATTTGGTAATACTGAGATATTTGATTGCAGTGTCTGAAAACAAAGCCAAGTTTGAAAAGCTCCTAAAGAAATATTCGCTGCCAAGAACAGAAATCCTTGAGTACAACCTCATCAGCAGGAAAGAGAATATGAGAGATGAGAGGCACGAAAGTTACCTATGGCTTCTCCAGTTGGCCAGCAGCATCATTGACTGCCCAATGTTAGAGCTGGACAAGATTACTGTGCACCTCCAGAAATATTTGATTATGAAAATGAACGGAGATGTCAAACCTGGGTTGATGTGTTGTCAGAATGGTACTCACAGTACATCAGAAAAGAAACTTAGCATGTTGTGGCCCTTTGTGCCTTCATGAGTTTGTTACATACCTCGATGGCAGAATGGCTGATAGTTGTTATTGTCCACTTCAGACTCAGTTCATTTACCAGGTTCATTCTGAACAGAACTGGACATTCTTATATCAGTTTCTAATATCACATGTCCCCCAGATCTCTTGGTTGTGTAACTGAATATTTATCTAGTCTTATCGGATAATCGTGCGTGTAACCAATCCAATAGCAGTTGTTTTGGGAATCCACCTATGGGTAGATAGAGCCCATTTACCTTGAATGGAATCTGTCCATAGGAAACTTCATAGAACAAATATGGGTAAAGGACACCTGTACACACTTTAGGGCATATTGAATGTATAGAGTCAACCCTGTATATGTATAGAACAGCTGGCTCTCAGTGGCTGGTATGGTCAGTATCATGTTTATAGAACGGCTGGCTCTCAGTGGGTGATGTGGTCATTATCATGTTTATAGACCAGGCTGGCTCTCAGTGGATGATGTGGTCAGTATCATGTTTATAGACCAGCTGGCTCTCAGTGGGTGATGTGGTCATTATCATGTTTATGGACCGGCTGGCTCTCAGTGGGTTGATGTGGTGGTATCATGTTTATAGACCGGCTGGCTCTCAGTGGGTGATGTGGTTGGTATCATGTTTATAGACCAGGCTGGCTCTCAGTGGGTGATGTGGTTGGTATCATGTTTATAGACCAGCTGGCTCTCAGTGGGTGATGTGGTCAGTATCATGTTTATAGACCGACTGGCTCTCAGTGGGTGATGTGGTCAGTATCATGTTTATAGACCAGCTGGCTCTCAGTGGGTGATGTGGTTGGTATCATGTTTATAGACTGGCTGGCTCTCAGTGGGTGATGTGGTCAGTATCATGTTTATAGACTGGCTGGCTCTCAGTGGGTGATATGGTTGGTATCATGTTTATAGACTGCACTAGTGGTTAGGAGATAAGTCTCAGTGGGTGATATGGTCAGTATTATGTTTATAGAACAGCTGGCTCTCAGTGGGTGATATGGTCAGTATCATGTTTATAGACCGGCTGGCTCTCAGTGGGTGATATGGTCAGTATCATGTTTATAGACTGGCTGGCTCTCAGGGGTGATATGTGTATCTGTTTAAGACTGCACTAGTGGTTAGGAGAAAGTCCAGTGGGTGATATGGTCAGTATCATGTTTATAGAACAGCCGGGGTGATGTGGTCTGTATCATGTTTAGAGACTGGCTGGCTCTCAGTGGGTGATGTGGTCAGTATCATGTTTACAGACTGGCTGGCTCTCAGTGGGTGATGTGGTCAGTATCATGTTTACAGACTGGCTGGCTCTCAGTGGGTGATATGGTTGGTATCATGATTATAGACCAGCTGGCTCTCAGTGGGTGATGTGGTCAGTATCAAACTGGTTGCCTTGACTTTCCAGGAAGTTTCTGGTACCCATTTTAGGCTGGACCGACCAGGGGTCCCAGGTGAAATTAAAACATTGACCTCAATGGGAATTTAAATACATCACCACCAGGCTGGCAGGCAAGGACTCCGTAGTAGAGAAACAGAATGTGTTGTATATTAGTGTACATTAGAATGTAGAAATGATGTGTTTAGGTAGAATGTGTCATGTATTGGTATACATTAGAATGTTGATATGATGTGTTTAGGCAGAATGTGTCATATGTTAGTGTACATTAGAATGTACACATGATGCGTGTATCATCTTATAGTTATTTTGATGTACTTATACCATTTCCCATCGTTGTCTACATTATCACCCAGATATGTGTGTGCTTACATCTTATGAAGTGAGGTTTCACCAAGGAACATCCAGTTATAATTTGCTTTGTTCCAGTTCAGACTGGTTTTTATTAGGATTTGTTGCAGTACATGTGTATGCTATTTATGCTTATGATAACTCTTCTGCAACAATCTTCTAACATGAATATTTTTATTCCAAGTATATATTCTGGAAATTACTTTGTAGATAAATTACATTTGAGATACATGATGGAATGAAGTGATTCATTTGATAAGGTTGTGGTAGGAGAATTATCACGAGTCTTCACATTCAAACATGTTTCTTCATTGTTATGTTTGATTTCAGATAGTTTTTACATTGTTGATTTAATGCTCAATACAAGTGAAATCAGTAACAGTTTTGTATATTTTCTGTTTTGCTTTTGTTCATCATACTCTTTTAACATAATTTTACACATCTACTGGTGCCAGGGATAGTGCACTCACAACCAGATCTCCATTTCTCAGTCCTGGGATTATTTTCTGGCAGTACACAAACTCTTGTCTTGTACCAAGCTACTACAATCATGGGTATTGGTGTTCTCTATGAAGAAAAAGTGCTGAGGAAAGGGGCTGATCACCCCTCTCATGTTATCTAGTATGTGTGAAGCCCTGTCTCTGGACACCATACATCAGTACTCTGTGATTATTGTTACCACATGCTTCAACATTTTTAGTCTGAGCATGATTCTTGATGATCTCTTGTGAATATCTATCACTTGTGCTGTATGTTTCAACCAGTTCAGACATTTCACTGGCATTGATTTTCCTGTACCTGTTCTGTGTTTGTGCTACCACTATTGTTGTCTGAAACATTTGACCACCATACGTTATATCCATTACCTGCTACAGATACATTATTGTTATGGACACAAACATGAGGCAAAACAACGTGATGTTTGTTAATACATAATTTATTGAATCAGGGTAGGAAGAGACTGCACTGTGCAGATATAAGACTTTCCTTTTCACTGAGTTAGTTGTACAATCTGCAGAAAAGTACAGCTGGTTACTGTGGCTCTGTGACCGCTCTATGACATATGTATAGGGGAAAACTGGAGCCTGTACAACAAAGATAGCATGACTATAGTTGAATATGTATAGGGGAAAACTGGAGCCTGTACAACAAAGATAGCATGACTATAGTTGAATATGTATAGGGGAAAACTCGAGCCTGTACAACAAAGATAGCATGACTATAGTTGAATATGTATAGGGGAAAACTGGAGCCTGTACAACAAAGATAGCATGACTATAGTTGAATATGTATAGGGGAAAACTCGAGCCTGTACAACAAAGATAGCATGACTATAGTTGAATATGTATAGGGGAAAACTCGAACCTGTACAACAAAGATAGCATGACTATAGTTGAATATACCACATGAAGTGACTTCTTTGTGTGTGTGTTGAGAAAGAAGACAGGGCTGTCCTAGAAACAAATATTTGTATGTATTTAGTTGTGATAGACTAGGCCAAGTAAACAAGCAAGCAAAAATTCCTAGAAGCTTCGGGGATGTGGTGTTATAGAAGAATGCTGAAAACCCTTTCACGGCCACCATGTGTAATCCAAACGTTTTTAGGGAGGCCAAGACCAAAAGACAACTTATCCCAAACATCAGAACAAGGCAGTCATTGTCTGGCCTCATTATGAGAACTAGAACATACTGGAAAGATTTGTGGAAACAGAAGGGAGAAAATTCTGTGCAGTTTTGTATCATGGCATGGAAGGGTGTCAGCACATGACTCGATACATGCTGTTTGCTTGCTTGCTTGTGTTCGTTGGCTTGAGCTCCAACGCGAAGTCCTGTATGTCGGATGAAGACATCCTGTTGTCCAACATCAGTGTGATGTCATACAGGACCTGAGGTTTGCGTGAGTATCCGTTGTCCCATGTCTGGCTTATTGGTGTGCAGACTGGTGGTTCCTCGCCGTACAGGCAGACACTCTCCGACTTCGGAGGAATCAGCGATCCTATTGACTTCAGCCAGGACCCCGAAGGGATCTGTTGCCCAGGACGCTCGATGAGGACACGTCAATAGGTCTTGGCCAGTATATAACCCGGCCCTGGTGCCTTGGAAACACCTCTGCGTCCCACATGCTGTTTGAGACTGCAAGATGTGGAAAAGCATAATCGCCCATACCAATTAGCAAAGCACTTGATGATGATGTCTAGGCCACAGTTTTTCCCTATAACACATGCTGGAGAATAAATACAGCAAGTTCTCCATATGTAGAGCAGGAGCTGTCAGCAGATGTCTTCATGACAGTTTTAAGCAACACTATTTTTGACACAAAGCAAAGCAGAAGGTAGTTACAATATACATGTGTCAACAAGCCACCCATATCTTTCATATACACTGAGATAAACACCCAGTTGTCTGGAAATGACTTATTTTGGACAAATAATGATGATTACAAAAACAAAACATGTTAATGTATACATATAAAGTCTAGTGGAAACCCATGCCTGATTACAATGTTCACGCCAACAATGTCATACAGTGTATGACTGTAAAACCTAATGGTTGTTAGATGGAATATGTCAGTCTAACATACAACTAGTGACAAGTCACCTGCCGTAATGATCAACCAGGCTGTAGGTACAAGGCACCATGGGGAGATAACAATCACAAGGATTTAATTCATCAAAATAAAACTTAGTGGTTTCAGTGCTGGTAAGTTAGAGGTATCTGCAGCAGCGTACACACTCAGTCTATGCTATATAAGTTAGCTAGAGGTATCTGCAGCAGTGTGTATACTCAGTCTATGCTATATAAGTTAGCTAGAGGTATCTGCAGCAGTGTGTACACACTCAGTCTATACTATATAAGTTAGCTAGAGGTATCTGCAGCAGCGTGTACACACTCAGTCTATGCTATATAAGTTAGCTAGAGGTATCTGCAGCAGTGTATATACTCAGTCTATGCTATATAAGTTAGCTAGAGGTATCTGCAGCAGTGTGTATACTCAGTCTATGCTATATGTTAGCTAGAGGTATCTGCAGCAGCGTGTACACACTCAGTCTATGCTATATAAGTTAGCTAGAGGTATCTGCAGCAGTGTGTATACTCAGTCTATGCTATATAAGTTAGCTAGAGGTATCTGCAGCAGTGTGTATACTCAGTCTATGCTATATAAGTTAGCTAGAGGTATCTGCAGCAGTGTGTACACTCAGTCTATGCTATATAAGTTGGTATCTGCAGCAGCGTGTATACTCAGTCTATGCTATATAAGTTAGCTAGAGGTATCTGCAGCAGTGTGTACACTGTCTATGCTATATAAGTTAGCTAGAGGTATCTGCAGCAGTGTGTACACTCAGTCTATGCTATATAAGTTAGCTAGAGGTATCTGCAGCAGTGTGTATGCTCAGTCTATGCTATATAAGTTAGCTAGAGGTATCTGCAGCAGTGTGTACACTGTCTATGCTATATAAGTTAGCTAGAGGTATCTGCAGCAGTGTGTACACTCAGTCTATGCTATATAAGTTAGCTAGAGGTATCTGCAGCAGTGTGTACACTGTCTATGCTATATAAGTTAGCTAGAGGTATCTGCAGCAGTGTGTATACTCAGTCTATGCTATATAAGTTAGCTAGAGGTATCTGCAGCAGTGTGTACACTGTCTATGCTATATAAGTTAGCTAGAGGTATCTGCAGCAGTGTGTACACTCAGTCTATGCTATATAAGTTAGCTAGAGGTATCTGCAGCAGCTTGTACACTCAGTCTATGCTATATAAGTTAGCTAGAGGTATCTGCAGCAGCTTGTACACTCAGTCTATGCTATATAAGTTAGCTAGAGGTATCTGCAGCAGTGTGTACACTCAGTCTATGCTATATAAGTTAGCTAGAGGTATCTGCAGCAGTGTGTACACTCAGTCTATGCTATATAAGTTAGCTAGAGGTATCTGCAGCAGTGTACACACTCAGTCTATGCTATATAAGTTAGCTAGAGGTATCTGCAGCAGCGTGTATACTCAGTCTATGCTATATAAGTTAGCTAGAGGTATCTGCAGCAGTGTGTACACTGTCTATGCTATATAAGTTAGCTAGAGGTATCTGCAGCAGTGTGTACACTCAGTCTATGCTATATAAGTTAGCTAGAGTATCTGCAGCAGTGTGTACACTGTCTATGCTATATAAGTTAGCTAGAGGTATCTGCAGCAGTGTGTACACTCAGTCTATGCTATATAAGTAGCTAGAGGTATCTGCAGCAGTGTGTACACTGTCTATGCTATATAAGTTAGCTAGAGGTATCTGCAGCAGTGTGTATACTCAGTCTATGCTATATAAGTTAGCTAGAGGTATCTGCAGCAGTGTGTACACTGTCTATGCTATATAAGTTAGCTAGAGGTATCTGCAGCAGTGTGTACACTCAGTCTATGCTATATAAGTTAGCTAGAGGTATCTGCAGCAGCTTGTACACTCAGTCTATGCTATATAAGTTAGCTAGAGGTATCTGCAGCAGTGTGTACACTCAGTCTATGCTATATAAGTTAGCTAGAGGTATCTGCAGCAGTGTGTACACTCAGTCTATGCTATATAAGTTAGCTAGAGGTATCTGCAGCAGTGTGTACACTCAGTCTATGCTATATAAGTTAGCTAGAGGTATCTGCAGCAGTGTACACACTCAGTCTATGCTATATAAGTTAGCTAGAGGTATCTGCAGCAGCGTGTATACTCAGTCTATGCTATATAAGTTAGCTAGAGGTATCTGCAGCAGTGTGTATACTCAGTCTATGCTATATAAGTTAGCTAGAGGTATCTGCAGCAGCGTGTATTACTCAGTCTATGCTATATAAGTTAGCTAGAGGTATCTGCAGCAGTGTGTACACTCAGTCTATGCTATATAAGTTAGCTAGAGGTATCTGCAGCAGTGTACACACTCAGTCTATGCTATATAAGTTAACTAGAGGTATCTGCAGCAGCGTGTATACTCAGTCTATGCTATATAAGTTAGCTAGAGGTATCTGCAGCAGTGTGTACACTGTCTATGCTATATAAGTTAGCTAGAGGTATCTGCAGCAGTGTGTATACTCAGTCTATGCTATATAAGTTAGCTAGAGGTATCTGCAGCAGCGTGTATACTCAGTCTATGCTATATAAGTTAGCTAGAGGTATCTGCAGCAGTGTGTACACTGTCTATGCTATATAAGTTAGCTAGAGGTATCCCATGTGTGTGGGGGTACGGGTACTGTGATCGAGAGATGTTTCGTTGGGAGTGGGTTGTTGGGGGTGTGTGGGTGCGTAGTGGAGGATGTGTGAGTGAGTGTGTGTTGGTGGACGGGTAGGGAATGCGTGTGTGGGTGGGGAGAGGTGTGTGGTGTGTTGGTTGGTGATATTGTGTGGGTGAGGTGTGTGTGTGTGGGTGGGGGATTTTTGTGGTGTGTGAGTGGGGGTATGTGGGGTGGATGGGTAAGGGTATCTGTGTGGGTGGGAATATTTTGTGGTATCTGGGTGGGGGATATGTGTGTGGTGTGTAAGTGGGGATGTGTTGGTGAGGGATATGTGTGTGTGTGTGGTGCATGGGTTGGGAATAGTGCGTGGTAGGGAGTGTATGTGATGTGCGGGTGGGGGATTGTGTGGTGGGGGATTAGGTTAAGGCATGTGTGGGTGGGTGGAAGTTGTATGTGTGGGTGGTGGTGTGTGTGTGAGTGGATTGGGGATGTATGGGTGGTTAGGGAGATGTGTGGGGGGGGGGGGGGGTAGGGACATGTCAGTTGGTGGGGATGTGTGTTTATGGTTTGGGGATGTGTGAGTGGATGTGCGATGTGTGGGTTGGTGGGGGATTGTGTGTGTGGGTGGGGAATATGTTGTCGATGGAGATGTGGCTGGGGGAAGGGTGGTTTGAGGTGTGGGTGGTGAGAGGATGTGTGGGGTAGAATGTGGATGGGCGTGGGATGTGTGGGTTGGTGGGGGAATGTTTGTGGGTGGTGAGTGTGTTTTGGTTGGGGGATCAGGTGAGGGCAGTGTGTGTGGGTGGGGGATGTGCGGGAGGGGGATGGGTCGGTTGGTGGGGTATGTATGTGTCCCTTGGTGTGCGTGTGTGTCGGTAGGTGGGGGTGTGTATGTGTCCCTTGGTGCGCATGTGTGTGGGTAGGTGTGGGTGGGGTGATGTATGGATAGGCGGGAGATGGGCTTCTTACCATGGTAATTAGCCTTGTTTATGTTTACAACATTCATTTCACAATGTTTATTTTTCTTCCTATGCAAATGTATAATGCTCTTGATGAACGAAAGACGAGTGATTGGAAGGGCCGAATGTAAGACGGGCCAGCGCGCCCAATTTGTGACCCTAATAAAGTTGATTTGATTTGCAGCAGTGTGTACACTGTCTATGCTATATAAGTTAGCTAGAGGTATCTGCAGCAGTGTGTATACTCAGTGTATGCTATATAAGTTAGCTAGAGGTATCTGCAGCAGTGTGTATACTCAGTCAGTGTATGCTATATAAGTTAGCTAGAGGTATCTGCAGCAGCGTGTATACTCAGTCTATGCTATATAAGTTGGTATCTGCAGCAGCGTGTATACTCAGTCTATGCTATATAAGTTAGCTAGAGGTATCTGCAGCAGTGTGTACACTGTCTATGCTATATAAGTTAGCTAGAGGTATCTGCAGCAGCAGTGTGTACACTCAGTCTATGCTATATAAGTTAGCTAGAGGTATCTGCAGCAGTGTGTACACTGTCTATGCTATATAAGTTAGCTAGAGGTATCTGCAGCAGCAGTGTACACTCAGTCTATGCTATATAAGTTAGCTAGAGGTATCTGCAGCAGTGTGTACACTCAGTCTATGCTATATAAGTTAGCTAGAGGTATCTGCAGCAGCGTGTATACTCAGTCTATGCTATATAAGTTGGTATCTGCAGCAGCGTGTACACTCAGTCTATGCTATATAAGTTAGCTAGAGGTATCTGCAGCAGCAGTGTGTACACTCAGTCTATGCTATATAAGTTAGCTAGAGGTATCTGCAGCAGTGTGTACACTCAGTCTATGCTATATAAGTTAGCTAGAGGTATCTGCAGCAGCGTGTATACTCAGTCTATGCTATATAAGTTGGTATCTGCAGCAGCGTGTACACTCAGTCTATGCTATATAAGTTAGCTAGAGGTATCTGCAGCAGTGTACACACTCAGTCTATGCTATATAAGTTAGCTAGAGGTATCTGCAGCAGCGTGTACACACTCAGTCTATGCTATATAAGTTAGCTAGAGGTATCTGCAGCAGCTTGTACACTCAGTCTATGCTATATAAGTTAGCTAGTCTATACTATATACAGTCAGTCTGTGCTGAAATATGATACAACATTCAAGTCTACACCGACAGCAGATGTCATATGTCATGTAATGTACGTGTAGCTAGAATGCTTTCATCAACATATATCTAACCCCTTTATTATGACGTAAATGTCACATTCTGAGATTTCAGGGCATAATTCCACACTAGACTGCAAACTGTCCTTGATTCACTTCCGTACATCAGGATTGGCTTGATGGCACTCTGAAGAACTCTTTTTCTCACCTCGATTAGCAAAGATATGTTTCACAGTATATTACTCCTCATGTGAAATGCTGCTTTTGCCCAACTGATCACCATACACTAATTGTTCCTTTCCCATCTCACATACTATTCATTTACAAATCTGAAAATGTTACGGCCATGTGGACAGCAATAGATCAATAAGTGGTGGACCGAGTCACCAGGCAACCACAACTAACACCACCAGCACTCATGATGGCATATCTACACCAGAGACCTGTTGTATGTTTGTTTCTGTGGTTGCAGCGGCAGTATTTCAATTTAACAAGGGTTTACAAGGCAGCTTGACTTCACTGCACCAGTGTTATCCCATATGGCTTAGTCGCTTCCTGCAGGATGGCTGCTGAAAGCATTGCACAAAGCATGAACTCTGTTGCTCCAGTAACGACCCCGAGGAGTCTCAGAGAAAATTACACTCATAAACTGAATGATGCAGGCCAGAATCGAACCCACAACCTTCGGAGCAGGAGGCAAGGGGGGGGTAACCACTACACCACAGAGAATCCCTAGTATTTCAGTAACAGCGTCTAAAATATATTTGCTTTTCTCACGTCCCTGCCAGCTGGAGCATCAACACAACATGAAACTTCATTGGCTAATTGGTGTTAATTCTAATGCCCTATTTCTGCAATTGACATTTCAATAATTAAAATGTTTATAGATTTCATTTCAAGTAATAAGATTTACTTTCTTTAAGTTACACTTTCACAATTTTCAAAGGCTGAAAAGTAATTTAATTTATAGCACATTCCAGCTTCTAATCATCGATATTATAATTACTGCTTCATGTACTTCCCGTATCTGAATGATTACACTAAGCAAGACTCACACCACATGCCAGCAATGTGAATGATTCCATTACATCATATTAATCACATCACATCCAAGTGGAACACACTGCATCCCAGCAATAATATCACGTCATAGCCATCATTCATCTTAACAGTCACACCACATGTGAATGATAATACCACATCCTAGTTATAAACAATCACTAAAATGGACATGCTGAAGCAAACAGTGATCCTCAGAACTGCTGAAGGCAAAAACGAACTAACAAATATCTTTAATGAAGCCATTGCACCTGTTTGAGAATCAAGCTGGCTTTACTTGATGTGATCATCAATTCACAGTGTAACAATAAGAAACACATTTAAATAGTAAGCATTTTACAAAACAAATAAGGCAAAAGTAAACATGAAAACAGTCTGTCTACACAGATCAGTCATTTCAAACAAAATCCAACACAATCATCAGAACAATCAGAATCCATTTGTTCTATACAAATATATTAACAAAGATACAAAACTCAAAACTGGTTGTGATCATAATACACTATATCAAATATGCACTGAGGATAACATATACAAACTAGTAACAATTCCTGAATAAATTTGGTTATCTATATAAATTCCATAATAAATTCCATAATATAAAGAATGAGCTAGAAGAGGCTCATGAAAGTAGAACATTATATACAACTCAAAGGGGGAGACAAACAAAGTTCAGTGGCCATGTGATGAGATGGAAAACTGTGACAATTGGAGAGATCGGTGGGAGAAGAAGCACAGACAGACAGAGGGAAATGATGCTGGGTGGACTCAATGGAGGGATATCATCAGCAGGGTTGATCGAACACCAAGGACAAGATCGGTTGAGAGATGATCGCCTATGCCGTCTGGCAGGGAGCGCAATGATGAAAGAGTGCCCTTGCATTTTTATGATTTTCATGTAGCAAACATTAACAGAAACTACATCTGTATCAAGTTTGTGTTCGCGATAACAACAATTTTAATTAACTTTTATCATCATAAAGATTTGTTACATAAATAATTGCTTTTCCTGTTATTTATATTCAGCAACCACTGAGAAGATAGAGGAATACAACTTTTTTTTAAAGATGTGCCTAAAGAGGGATTGTACAGTTTTTGTAATCTGTCAGCACAGAAACTAGACATTAAATTTGTACGTACTGAAAGTACAGCCTAAATCTGCAAATTTCAAATTGATTTATATCTGAAGATGTTAAAGCTTGACAGTTTAAATGTGATATAGAAACTAGACTGTTTAAATGTGATTGTTTTAATCTGAAGGCACGGGAACTTGGCTTTTAAAGTCTGAAAATACGGGAATGAGACATTACAATCCGAAGGTGCCAGAAGTAGGCTTTAGATATGGTGA
Source organism: Cepaea nemoralis (assembly GCA_014155875.1). Lineage (NCBI taxonomy): Eukaryota > Metazoa > Mollusca > Gastropoda > Stylommatophora > Helicidae > Cepaea > Cepaea nemoralis. Next base: position 242,712 of record JACEFZ010028181.1, read on the forward strand.
CATCATGCCGTCACCATAACTAGACTAGACGTTAATGATGACAGGATTTTATATCCTACTTTACATATCCTGCTAATAAATAGAAAATAGATGTGTGCATATGAATATAGCAGAAGTAGACTTCAAAGAGAAGATACAGTAACTAGATTTATCATGTGGAAATACATTAACTAGATTGACTTTTTATGTGAAAATACAGATTAATAATGTGAAGATATAGAAAATAGATTTATAATGTGAAGATATATCAACTAGATTTATAATGTGAAGATACAGCAACAAGATTTATAATGTGAAGATACAGCAACAAGATTTATAATGTGAAGATACAGCAACTAGATTTATAATGTGAAGATACAGCAACAAGATTTATAATGTGAAGATATATCAACTAGATTTATAATGTGAAGATACAGCAACTAGATTTATAATGTGAAGATACAGCAACAAGATTTATAATGTGAAGATACAGCAACAAGATTTATAATGTGAAGATATTAGCAACTTATGTTATAATGTGAAGTTACAAGAATGAGACAATGTTTATACAGAAGTTATGGGAGGTCAACTGACTTTACAGGCTGATTATGACATGTGTGCCATCCATGAGGCATTCAGTGAAGTGACCATGTCATCACATCTCTGAAGTAACTGAATGAATGTGACCCACTATATGTGATACTCTGTGAATGGCCATGCCGTCACATCTCTGAACTAACTGAATGAATGTCACCCACTATATGTGATACATTCCGAGTAGCTGCCATTGATGCCTTAGTGAAGGCATTATTTCACTCAAGATATGACAGCAGACTTTCAAAACCAATAGCAAGTCGGACTTTAAGAAGAAAACATGGATATCATCCACTTTCTTGCTAAGATATATTTCTTGTACTCCTATCTTCATGTTGAGCTTAGCCAAGCCAAGAACCCACACCACTGCACTCGAGGCATTCCCATAAGTGCTCATTCCCCATCTTCAACAGCCAGTGTAGAGTTCCAATGTGCCCGTCGCAATGTGATCATATGTCCGTCTTACTTTACCCCTGAGTGATGACTGTCTACCAGATCCCCCGACCACCCCTTGCTGCCGCATTCTCTCTATACCATGATAGTCTATCTGTTCTGCATTACTCATGTGCTCCCAGAGGACCTTCACCACATTTGCCTTATCATGCATCAAATCACATCTTAATGATGCAGCACCAGCCAATCTGTCTGCTTGTTCATTACCAACCACACCAGTGTCCTGAAGAAAAGATCCAGCGAATGCTCACAACCCGGAATCTCTGAACTGATGCTTGCCATTCTGCACGAAGTATGCCAGTCTTCACCTTTGTCAGCATGCATTGTGAATCAGTTACAATCATAAATCTTCATGGTGGGCTATATATCCTGAACTCGAACATTTCCATCCATCTTTATGTTTCATGTTGGGATATTTATTCTGAACTCAAATATGTCCACCTGTCTTTATGTTTTTATGGTAGGTTATTTATTCTGATTCAAGCAAAAGTACAACTAGCAAACAGAAGAAAGTATATGTAACAGGTTTAGTTTCTCCAAAATGTGATAACCAACATAGGTTTGTGAGCATACATATAAGAAGACAAGATAACGTGTAATAAAACACACAGACACAGACACATATAAGCAATACTGTAGATATGTGATCAAATACACAAACACGATATATGTGATAATATCAATGCAACAAAATAACACTAGAAATGTGACAGGCAGATATATATAATAAAATAGAACAGTGGTATATTTTAAGAAAATACACATACAAATAAGACAATAGAAACGATAAAAGTTATTAAATAAGTATGTACACTAACAGCAAAACAGACAGCATGCTATAATATAAGAACAATAAAAACAACGCTACGGATAAGATAGAAAATACAAAGACAACAAAAGACTGTAGGTAGGCAATTCAAAAACAAAATAACGGCAGAAACAGTCATAACAATCCATGGGATAAAATTATGGAATGAAGCAATATCACAATTAAAGTACTCTATAAAAAGTCTGGCCAGCAAATGTCGGACCATTTTATGTTTGTTTAATTGTTTCTTTTGTTTTGTTGTTTGCACCATTTTATTTCAGCATTTACTATAAAAATGAGAAACAAAGTGTAGAGACAAATGAAACTGTCACTTCACAGGTATCTTTACAACTCAATAGCTGCCACCAAATAGGGGGAAAAAAACCAGGAAAAACACCAGTAGCAGACCGGGAAGAACATTCAACAAACATGTCAAAAACGGTAATAAGTAACAGAATGAAAAGTGACATAATACTATGGTAAAAAGCTAACAGTTATAGATAGTGACGTTAGGACTGTGGTTATGAAATCATATCTACCACATCTTTGTGTTTAAAGTAACAGAATGAAAAGTGACATAATACTATGGTAAAAAACTAACAGTTATAGATAGTGACGTTAGGACTGTGGTTATGAAATCATATCTACCACATCTTTGTGTTTAAAGTAACAGAATGAAAAGTGACATAATACTATGGTAAAAAACTAACAGTTATAGATAGTGACGTTAGGACTGTGTTATGAAATCATATCTACCACATCTTTGTGTTTAAAGTAACAGAATGAAAGTGACATAATACTATGGTAAAAAACTAACAGTTATAGATAGTGACGTTAGGACTGTGGTTATGAAATCATATCTACCACATCTTTGTGTTTAAAGTAACAGAATGAAAAGTGACATAATACTATGGTAAAAAACTAACAGTTATAGATAGTGACGTTAGGACTGTGGTTATGAAATCATATTCTACCACATCTTTGTGTTTAAAGTAACAGAATCAAAAGTGACATAATACTATGGTAAAAAACTAACAGTTATAGATAGTGACGTTAGGACTGTGGTTATGAAATCATATCTACCACATCTTTGTGTTTAAAGTAACAGAATCGAAAGTGACATAATACTATGGTAAAAAACTAACAGTTATAGATAGTGACGTTAGGACTGTGGTTATGAAATCATATCTACCACATCTTTGTGTTTAAAGTAACAGAATGAAAAGTGACATTAACTACTATGGTAAAAACTAACAGTTATAGATAGTGACGTTAGGACTGTGGTTATGAAATCATATCTACCCACAATCTTTGTGTTTAAAGTCACAGAATCAAAAGTGACATAATACTATGGTAAAAAACTAACAGTTATAGATAGTGACGTTAGGACTGTGGTTATGAAATCATATCTACCACATCTTTGTGTTTAAAGTAACAGAATCAAAAGTGACATAATACTATGGTAAAAAACTAACAGGTATAGTGACAATAAGACTGTGGTTATGAAATCATGTCTACCACATCTTCAATTGTGTTCACTAGTTCATAGTGAATATTATGACAAGTACAACCACTGACGTGACTGAAGTGTATGTATAATAACAAGCTTAGCCTTCCACTGAAGTGCTGTATGCCTTCCACAATGCACCCATGTTTGAATATATTCAGAATGACAGCAAATGTGCAGGCTTTGGTGGTGGCAGGCTGGCCTCAGGCCTAGAATGAAGCATTGACAAGCATTGAAGCCATGATGAATGACTTTATTGCCCCGGTTTGAGCCACATGTGGTTTGGTCTGTCTTCACAGAATGACAAGCTGCCCGCCTAGAGCATGGCACAAAACCAGAACTCTGTAGTTCTGGCAGTCACCCTTCCTGGTCTCAGGAAAACACTGCACTCATGGTCAGAACGACGCAGTTCGAAAATGAACCCATGAAAATGAACAAGAAGTGTAATGTGTGGTAATAAGTGCAGGAAGTAAACTTCATTAACTGCATCCCATGATGCCACAGATTGCCTGAGCTGTACAAAGCCTAAATACACCCAGTGTCCAAGAAATGTCTACAGTTTTACCATGTAATAACTTATAATGTATTCATGTGACAAACAAAGTTAACATTGTCTAATTCTTGGTTCTAAGAATCAATATAATAGCACTGCAGGCAAACCCCCAGGTCCTCGCTCTTCCTCAGCTAATGTTGTACAATGTAGATGCTCGCTTGTTCTTGCTCGTAACATACAGGTTGTAAACATATTTGTGTCCCTCATACACTCCTGCTTGGCAAAACCATGCTAACTCAAAAACTCTTAAATGTGCTTTTCATCTGTTATTGTGTCTTCAACAAGCAGGTGTTCATAGCTTGTCTTCAAAATATCTCCCTTGTCCATCATAAGTGTCTGAGCTATTGACACTTTTGAAGCTAATAGATCAGTGTTTCCCAACGTGGGGCCCACGCCCCACAGGGGGGCAATTTGACTGTTAAGGGGGGCAATTCGAAAATGGAAGAAATCGGCTGAATATAACAAAACGGGGAGACTTGAGACTGAAGTTAACTAAATTGGAACCTGACATAAGATCTCTTTGCAGCAAGCATCAAGCGCAAGGATCTCACTAAATTTAAATAATAAATAATTACTAATAATTAAAATAATATAGAAAAATCTTTCATTAAAATTATTTTGTACTTGAATTTCAGTTCTCCATTATATGTTTTGAAAATTTACTTACTGTGTTTGCTCAATAATTACCTAGTGATTTCTTCCTAAAACCTATCATTCAAGTTTCTTTAGTGAACATTTCAATTTTTGAATATTAAAAATAATGTATATGTTGAGGGGGGGGGGGGGGGGGGGGGGGGGGGGGCAGGGGGGGGGGGGTAATATGAATTTTAGAAAGGCTTAAGTGGGGCATGCCACAAAAAAGGTTGGGAAACACTGTAATAGATGGACTCACCCACTTACCTGCACTCAGGTATGTTCATGTTAAATAATTGTGGAAGAGAACTCATCAAACATTGTCTAAAATTTGAACAATTGAAATCCTACATAAGCCTTTTCCCCATAATGTGCATCAAGCTTCTAATTTCTTCTATCATTCTGTTGCTCGTTATCTCCCATGCTCTCACTCAATTCACTCCAAGCTGTTCTATCCTCAGCTATCCCAAGCAACATCGTCCATGTCCTCCCCAGATTATTCATTGTTTCTACTTCTCTTCTCCATGTGTTTTTGGGTCTTCCTCTATTTCTTGTGCCCTGTGGATTCCAGACAGAGACCTTTCTAGTTATACTGTTCTCAGGTTTTCTCAATGTATGTCCTGTCTAGAGCCTTTTCTTCACTTGTATTTGTCTAGTTCTTTCAAGGAGCTCCACATTGTTTCAGTGTAAATTGTCGAGTTCTCTCCATGAGCTCCAAATTTTTTCACTAGAATTTGTCTAGTTCTCTCCATGAGCTCCACATTGTTTCAGTGTAAATTGTCTAGTTCTTTCCATGAGCCCCACATTGTTTCACTAGAATTTGTCTAGTTCTCTCCATGAGCTCCACATTGTTTCACTAGAATTTGTCTAGTTCTCTCCATGACCTCCACATTGTTTCAGTGTAAATTGTCTAGTTCTCTCCATGAGCCCCACATTGTTTCACTAGAATTTGTCTAGTTCTCTCCATGACCTCCACATTGTTTCAGTGTAAATTGTCTAGTTCTCTCCATGAGCCCCACATTGTTTCACTAGAATTTGTCTACTTCTCTCCATGACCTCCACATTGCTTCAGTGTAAATTGTCTAGTTCTCTCCATGAGCTCCACATTGTTTCACTAGAATTTGTCTACTTCTCTCCATGAGCTCCACATTGTTTCAGTGGTATGTTTCTACTTCTTTCCATGAGCTCCACATTGTTTCAGTGTAAATTGTCTACTTCTCTCCATGAGCTCCACATTGTTTCAGTGTAAATTGTCTAGTTCTCTCAATGAGCTCCACATTGTTTCACTAGAATGTGTCTACTTCTCTCCATGAGCTCCACATTGTTTCAGTGTAAATTGTCTAGTTCTCTCCATGAGCTCCACATTGTTTCACTATAAATTGCCTACTTCTCTCCATGAGCTCCACATTGTTTCACTATAAATTGTCTACTTCTCTCCATGACTTCCACATTGTTTCAGTGTAAATTGTCTAGTTCTCTTCATGAGCTCCACATTGTTTCACTAGAATTTGTCTACTTCTCTCCATGAGCTCCACATTGTTTCAGTGGTATTTTTCTACTTCTCTCCATGAGCTCCACATTGTTTCAGTGGTATTTTTCTAGTTCTCTCCATGAGTTCCACATTGTTTCACTATAAATTGTCTACTTCTCTCCATGAGCTCCACATTGTTTCAGTGGTATTTTTCTAGTTCTCTCCATGAGTTCCACATTGTTTCACTATAAATTGTCTACTTCTCTCCATGAGCTCCACATTGTTTCAGTGGTATTTTTCTAGTTCTCTCCATGAGTTCCACATTGTTTCACTATAAATTGTCTACTTCTCTCCATGAGCTCCACATTGTTTCACTAGAATTTGTCTAGTTCTCTCCATGAGCTCCACATTGTTTCACTAGAATTTGTCTAGTTCTCTCCATGAGCTCCACATTGTTTCACTAGAACTTGTCTAGTTCTCTCCATGAGCTCCACATTGTTTCACTATAAATTGTCTACTTCTCTCCATGAGCTCCACATTGTTTCACTATAAATTGTCTACTTCTCTCCATGAGCTCCACATGGTTTAACTGGAACTTGTCTAGTTCTCTCCATGAGCTCCACATTGTTTCATTGGAACTTGTCTAGTTCTCTCCATAAACTTCACATGGGTGATTCTGTCTATCACTGTAATCCTATTTTGTGCAGACACCAGTTAATGAATGCTTGCAGTTGGTTTACATGTCAGTGTTTTAGCCATTCTCCGTGTTTCAGGTCCATACAAGCTTCTAACTACAGTCATGTTTACGAGTTCACATACAGAAAGTACACAGTAAACTTTTACGTAAGTCAAGTATGGGTTAACTAGCCTGCATGTCCATACAAGCTTCTAACTACAGTCATGTATACGAGTTCACATAAAGAAAGTACACAGTAAACTTCTACGTGAGTCAAGTATGGGTTAACTAGCCAGCATGATGTGAGGTGTCTAGTACAACATCCAGTGAAAGCATCTGAGAAGGCCCCATTATATGCATATTAAAATAAAACTTAAAAAAGGAAGGCCAAATGAATATGGTAAAAGTAGCATATTATAAATACAAATATTAATTTTCCATTCAAAGAGTTAGTTTTTGTCATCCACTAATTCATGATGTTGGTTTTCATCAAACACTAATTGATAATGCTAGGTTTTGCCAATGATTACATCATGATGTTAGTTTTTGTTAATCACTAACTCACTGTGTTAGTTTTCATCAATCACTAACTCACTGTTATTTTTCCTTGACAACTGGAACTGCTAATGTGCCAACTTGGCCCAGCACACACCAACCAGGTGTATAGTGACACTAGAGACTAGCAAGTGAGTGACTCTAGCCAGGAGATGCTGCAAGTTAACTTTATTCAACACAAAACACAAACTACTGGTCCAGTCAAGCCCAGGATACCTCATGCAGTTCTGAACCTCACATGTCCAAGTGGGACATGTGCCTCTACTCTATGAACTGCTTCACCACCAGAACATCTCAATATTATGTTATCTATGAACAAGTTATTTGTAGAAATACATATATATATATATATACACATACACAGAACTTCACTGACAATCTATTTCAACTCCTAATGACAGCCAATGTTACATTTCCTGTTCTGTCCTATTATAATGGGTAGGAAGGCATTCATACTGCAGGCTGACTGGTGTAGGTCACATATACAAACACTTGAGCAGTACACAAGTACATATGCATACATGTCAACAAGCTCACACTGGTGGTGCCAAAAACAAAAAAACTTGGCAAAATGTGCTAATAATATAGCAATCATGAAAGGCCAAATTTATCTTTGTGAACTTCTGGTAGCCAAGTGTGAGGTATGATCTTAGGCACAGATTTACAGTCTACTCGAATCAGCTGAGGTATCTCAAAAAAACATCTCTAAGTATCATATTTCACAATGAAGCCATCTGGCTTCCAATTCTCTAGGGTGATGTAGAAAGTTCACAGTGTGGCATGTAAAAAGGATGCCTCCATCATCAGAAGAGAAATGGTCGCTTGAAAATAAGACTACACAGTTGCCATGTTCTTACCAGTCAGACATGTTCAATAGAGTCATCTATCATATTCAAAGATCTTCCTCTTCTTGTTATTCTTCATCTTCTTCTACTGTTGCTTCATCTGGTGCAGACATGGTGATAACAACTCTTCAATCCTGTCATGTGATATTTTGGTGAAGTTGGTGTTGCTTATACTTTTTTGTGTGATCCACTTGTTTAAGTTTTCCACATACATGTTTCAATGTTTTCTTTCCTCTGCCTCTCTTGCCCAGTATTTCCCCATATAAGGCTAATTTCTCTGTTCCACCATGTAAGGTGCTATCCCCCATAAATTGCATTTGTCTTTTCTCTACAGTTTTGACAAGTGATCTTCTACAGCTCTAAATACCCGAGAGTTTGGTTTCTTCTCTGTACACCAAATTCTCAACATTCTAAAAAACCATACCCACATTACTTTCAGTTTGTTCACCACTTCATTACTCACTGTCACACCCACATTGCCTACAGTTTGTTCACCACTTCATTACTCACTGTCACACCCACATTGCCTACAGTTTGTTCACCACTTCATTACTCACTGTCACACCCACATTGTCTACATTTTGTTCACCACTTCATTACTCACTGTCACACCCACATTGCCTACAGTTTGTTCACCACTTTATCACTCACTGTCACACCCACATTGCCTACATTTTGTTCACCACTTCATCACTCACTGTCACACCCACATTGCCTACAGTTTGTTCACCACTGCATTACTCACTGTCACACCCACATTGCCTACAGTTTGTTCACCACTTCATCACTCACTGTCACACCCACATTGCCTACAGTTTGTTCACCACTTTATCACTCACTGTCACACCCACATTGCCTACAGTTTGTTCACCACTTCATCACTCACTGTCACACCCACATTGCCTACAGTTTGTTCACCACTTCATCACTCACTGTCACACCCACATTGCCTACAGTTTGTTCACCACTTTATCACTCACTGTCACACCCACATTACCTACAGTTTATTCACCACTTCATTACTCACTGTCACACCCACATTGCCTACAGTTTATTCACCACTTCATTACTCACTGTCACACCCACATTACCTACAGTTTATTCATCACTTCATTACTCACTGTCACACCCACATTGCCTTCAGTTTGTTCACCACTTCATTACTCACCGTCACACCCATACAGAAGGACAGGCCGCACACAACTTTTCAGCTGAGCAGATGTTTTTACTTCTGGTGATATTGTTCAAACATTATAAATCACTATTCCAAGTTATATATGTTAAATCAAATGGTGTATTTTAAAACATCAGAAATGATTACTGCCATCACAATCGCTAAAAAATGGCATGAAGTGAGACCACCAGGCACCAATCTTCCAGTCAGAAGCTAACACACTGATGAGATGCAGTTCTTGCAATAAATCTTCTATAGAGGTTTTGATTGACTCTATATATGCAATATAAATCAGCATAATTTGGCTGTTTCAATTCAATATTGAATCCGTTACTTGGCACAGGTAATGATATGTAAGCATGTAAAGTGTTAGACTTTCACAATATACTAAGTCACAACTTCACAAGATGCAACTATGTGAGTTGTAGTTTTCAACTAACGTTTTAAACCTTGCCTGTAGAATGCTAATCATGATAAAAGAAGAGCCATGTACATCAGTTAGCACATTACTCTTATTGTTCAATGGTATCCTCTCTACTTAAATATTTCTAATTTAAACATACAGTAGGATTATTACAAAATACTGTATATAACAACAGTCTTCGGTAAAACTTCACACTAATTTGCCATACTGATTACCTGTAAACTAGCCCTCAACAACACCCTATTAACAGGCATCGTGAAGAGTAAAAACTACCCCATGTACACTCTTAATTCTTAGGCAGTCTCTCGTATTATTTCTAATGTGAACTGTAGTATGTTTACAGCAGAATTTACTGTACAATGGCTTTTGTCATACCTCAATCAGTACCAACAATCTTTTGTCATACCTCAATCAGTACCAACAATGCTACAAAATGGTCCATGTACAATCACGTTCTGGGCCAATTTCTCTCAATATGTGTCATGTCACATCAATACATACAGCAGGAATACAGTAGAGTTTACTGTGAGGCAGCTTGTGACAGAACTTCAACCAGTACATACTGACAATACAACAAAATGGTCCATATACAATCATATCCTTAGTCAATTTCTCTAATTATGTGTGACATAAATACAGAGTTTCCTGTGAGGCAGCTTGAAACAGAACTCTATCAGCACATAATGACAATATGCTCCATGTACAATCATGTTCTTGATCAATTTCTCTCATCATTTGTTATTTAAACGCATTCAGCAGTAGAATTTATTGTAAGACAGCCATAGACAAAACCCTACTAAACACCATTATGGCAGCGTTTGTTTAAAATGTAAAACAATGAACAGATTAACAACCCAAAATTCTGCAACAGACTTTCTTCTAGTAAGGTTTTACCATATTTCAGCTACTTGAGCCAATTTCAAATCTAGGTATGTTCAGAATCAATGCACTATAGGTGTGTCATGATTGTAATACTAAACAATCAAATAGTCAATTACATCAAACGGATATTTTGACCATTCAAGGTTCTGAAGAAACATGATCAGCGGAGATGCCTTCGTCAGCTGGTAGGACACATGATGATGGTGACGGTGAACTGTTCTCTGTGATTTCATTGTTAAATTCATACGTCATCATCACGTTGATACATCATGCCACACAACAGGCAGCTGACTCCTGTGTACAAATGGAATGAGTGACCTTAACTTCTATAACCTGATATATGAACACCTGTACATATTACACCTTAAAGCAGCATCGGTTAGAACAATAGCATCAACAGTTTGATGACACACTGCAATAAGAAGCTTTGAAAACACAGTGTTATAAACAGCAAACATGGTATGGTGTGTCAATCACGTGAATAATTGCTATCATCCTTTGTGAAATCTAATCTCCCGCCCCCAGCAATGCAAATAAGGCAACATATCAACCAAACATTCTTATTGTGTTTGGAACTACGTTGCTTGCAACAATGACAAGAAGATAAGGCTAAGACAACAAAAAAACTGACAATTTTATACAACTTGAGCAAGCAAATCTGATACACTATATACAGATTATTATTATATTAAACACATTCACAATTAATTACCTGAGTTTGCAACCACCGTACAATAAGATACACAACATGCAACATTAGGAAAAGACTGGTTCATGATGAATGATGACTACTCAATCTAGCCACGCAAGCAGTGTTAAATATAAGCTTACGTAACATTACAAGCTCAAGGACCTATTGACACGCCTTAGGGCATCTTGGGCATAAGGTGCTACATCCATATTTGAATAGACCAATCAGCACTCACTGGGTGGTGTGGTCAGTATCACTTTGGCCGCCATTATTTCCCCAGTCACTTCCTGGTATCCATTTAAAGCCGATTCGACCGGGCCCATGTAAATTAAAACATCCATCCAGTGTAGATTCATGATGTGGCCAGAATAAGGCCAGCCTGCGTTTACTCCCCAAATCACTTCCTAGTACCTATTTTAGGCTGGCTCGATCGGGCCCAGGTCAATTAAACAATCCATCCTGATGGAGATTTAAACTCTTGACTGCTGGGCCGACAGGCAAGCATCTAGCCACTATACTCTACCTCAGCTCCCATAAACATTTGCATGGCCTTGCCATGTATCAGTGTAAGATGACAGCAGTTAAGACACCATAATCACGAGAGTCAGTCTGACCACGAAGATGATAACATGATACAGCCGAAAAACATGTTAGGGTGACCTAGATAAAATTGTAAAACATGAAAGGCAACATGACCCAAGATATAAATAAAGTGACATATTATGATGACAACAGGCAAGCTGACCTGGCCAGGAACAGCATTCACAGTGTCAACTAAACCAACAAACGGGTAATCAATTCAATCCAGAAAACTGGTTGATGTTATCAGCAGACATGTGTCTCTTAAGTGTACATGAACCGAGTTATTTGTTACTGTCTATTTTTACACATCCTGCTGTATTCATTATCTTTCTCAATTACCTGAGCAGGGATTTGTTTTATGAAGAAATACACAAAAATATAATAAGCAGCATATGCCTATCTGCTTAGTGTGCAGCAACTGGCAAATACATGTTGACATAAACAGTGCATTGGTAATCATTTCTCAACTCAGATAGCCACAGCAGTTGGCAGATATATGTTTACATAAACAGTGTCTTGATAATAATTTCTCAACTCATATAGCCACAGCAGTTGGCAGATGAATGTTTACATAAACAATGTCTTGATAATAATTTCTCAGCTTATATAGCCACAGCAGCAGGCAGATGTATGTTTACATAAATAGTGCATTGGTAATCATTTCTCAACTTATATAGCCACAGCAGTTGGCAGATGTATGCTTACATAAACAGTGTCTTGATAATAATTTCTCAACTCATATAACCACAGCAGTTGGCAGATGCATGTTTACATAAACAATGTCTTGATAATAATTTCTCAACAGTAATCTAGCCATCCAGCCACAGCAGTTGGCAGATGTATGTTTATATAAACAGTGTCTTGATAATAATTTCTTAACTTATATAGCCACAGCAGTTGGCAGATGTATGTTTACATAAACAGTGCATTGGTAATCATTTCTCAACTTATATAGCCACAGCAGTTGGCAGATGTATGTTTACATAAACAGTGTCTTGATAATAATTTCACAACTTATATAGCCAAAGCAGTTGACAGATGTATGTTTACATAAACAGTGTCTTGATAATAATTTCTCAACTTACATAGCCACAGCAGTTGGCAGATGTATGTTTACATAAACAGTGTCTTGATAATAATTTCTCAACTTATATAGCCACAGCAGTTGGCAGGTGTATGTTTACATAAACAGTGTCTTGATAATAATTTCTCAACAGTAATCTAGCCATCCAGCCACAGCAGCTGATAGATGTATGTTTACATAAACAGTGTCTTTATAATAAATTCTCAACTTATATAGCCACAGCAGTTGGCAGATGTATGTTTACTTAAACAGTGTCTTGATAATAATTTCTCAACTTATATAGCCACAGCAGTTGGCAGATGTATGTTTACATAAATAGTGTCTTGATAATAATTTCTCAACTCATATAGCCACCACAGCTGGTAGATGTATGTTTACATAAACAGTGTCTTGATAATAATTTCTCAACTTATATAGCCACAGCAGTTGGCAGATGTATGTTTACATAAATAGTGTCTTTATAATAATTTCTCAACTCATATAGCCACAGCACCTGGTAGATGTATGTTTACATAAACAGTGTCTTGATAATAATTTCTCACTTATGCAACCACAGCAGCTGGCAGATATATGTTCACATAAACAGTGTCTTAATAATGATTTCTCAACAGTAATCTAGCTACAGCAGCCGGCAGATATATGTTTACATAAACAGTGTCTTGAAAATGATTTCTCAACAGTAATCTAGGCATCCAGCCACAGCAGCTGGCAGATATATGTTTACATAAACAGTGTCTTGATAATGATTTCTCAACTCATATAACCACAGCAGTTGGCAGATGTATGTTTACATAAACAGTAAAGGACACCATTTCATACCATGAGGCATGTTGGGTATACCATATTTGTAGACCAATCAACACTTGATGTAGTCAATACCATGCCGGCCACCGTTACTCCCAAGACAATTCCTGGCGCCCACCTCAAACTGGGTTATGCAATGACAACAAATCCTCACCTGGCAGGAGGTGGGAACACACAGCCACCATGGCAGCTGTGAAAGTACAATGACTGGCACAACTGGCCTGCCTGCTGCCTGCCTGGCCAGTGGTTATATGTTCAAATCCCTCAAGGCGGACATTTTGTAAAACACTGACCTTGACTCTCAGGTTGACCCAGCTCAAAAAAGGTGCCAGAAAATGTTCTGGGAAGTAAAAGTACCTGATTTGATACTGACAGTATCACTCATCATGTGTCAAATGGGCTGCCAAAATATGGGGCTAGTGCCAAGTGCCCAATATGTGTCAAGGTATGAGAATGTGACACTGACTACTTTTGTGCTTACGTAAATGTGTGCTCACAGAAAGATCTGTTGACTAGAGTCCAGAACTGACATCACAGCACTCAGCACATTCCCATACGTGCTCTGTCCTCATCTGCAACAGGAAGATCTTAGAACCATTTACAACTCATGGTCACAATAGACAGGAAGAAGAGTGTACCACGGACACGAGCCAGATTACACCACAGACAACAGAGAGAACAAAACTAGCTGCAATCATACCAGCCTGGCCGATTGTGGGATATGTCAAAAGGGGGACAAAAACATGAACTAATACTGCAGATCTCAGAGACAGAACTATATGCGGAGTAAACACAAGCAAAGAATCCACGGGCAGAAAATATCAGATGTTTTACTGCACAAAATGTCACTAACAACATGGTGTCATTATTAATGACTAAAGAACAATGTAACTCATGAATAAAGTATTTGAAATGTGTTTCAAGCTGCAAGGTCAATCTGTGTCCAAAATAAAATCATAGAAAATGTTCTGACAATTTGTGGAAATGTCATATGAAATGGAATAAACTGTAAGCAGCTAAAATAGTTTGAGAACTGGAACATTAAGTCCCAACCTGCTATAATCTCTAGCTGATCTATTAAGTCAGTCATATGCAACAACCATCAATTCACTCTACACTTGCTACAGCGAGTTGGAAATTTTCCAGCACTGGCACTGAACCATCAAGTGTACGTAACTCAGTACTGGCAAAAAAAATACACAAACAAAATTATTTTTTACCAGTGATCACTCTCAGCGATGTTTCTACAGTTTCTATCCTGTAAAATTTGTTGTATGCAAGGAAAGGTTTTCATACAAGCTGAGGAATTCAAGATGACTTGTCCAAGCAGTTGCCACATGGTGTTCAGGCATAGGATTTGAAAATAAATGTAACTTCCAAAATATAAAATCCCTGGCTTTATACGAGCCAGGAACCACTGGAGTGTGGCTAAATGCTAATTTGCCAGGCCAGAGGTCATGGGCTCAATTCCCAGTGGGGCACATTTGCATTTTTTTAAAACAGACATAGGCTCCCATGTTGGCCCAGCCTAAAACAGGCAGCAAGACATTCTAGGGAAGTACAAGTGGCCAGCAGGCTACTGACCACATCACCAGCCAAGTGTCCATGTGTCTATAAAAACATGGGTCAAGCACCATATACCCAATTCACCTTCAGACATGTAAAAGGAGCCTTTACCGACTGATTTTACTAAAGACTATATCCCAGGGCCCCTAATGTGTGGGAACAGAGTTATAATGCTCTCCTATCAGATAATAGTGAATATTGACTGTTCAAATTGCATGACCGTACTGAAGAACTACACTAGATGACTGTAATCTAGGAACACGAACACCAAACATGCAGTATTTACTATACAACAGACTGAATAAATTTCCTCCCTTACAAATCAAGCTATAATTACCAAATAGACTCCCAGTTAGTTAGCACAAAAATTACAGCCACCTGAATTAACTGTACAAATAATAAGTGCTAATAATAACACTAGATTGCAGGCCTTCCATTTTTTTACAGTATGTGATTAACATGTTCCGGATCTGTAAATTGACACAGATAACTGACACTGTGGCCTGTCATTAACATGTGAACTCTGCACACACTGGTTCAGTTAGTATTACAGATTGATTTGTCAGTATCATTTCGTGATCTTCTGGTATTTAGCAGAACTGATCTATCTGCAAAGATTGAAGGATCTCAGAATGTAATGTTACTCCACACAATTGATCTATGTGCTGAGACATGAAAGAATTTCAAACTAATGATCTATTTATAGGTATCATGTCACAGACTACTATGTACATCTGGCATGGTTGTTATCTTGAACTTTGCCCCAAAGAAGCACAAAGCCAGTTTGTATAACGTATTTGTGACTGTTAATGGTAAATGGGAAAACTTTCTATTTTTGTAATAATAAATAGAAATGTAAACTTCTATTTTCATTGTCACAAGTACTGATTTATACCTTAGTTCTGTTTCAACATATTTTAGATCTTGTTACAATATTGACTGATTGCTGTGTTACTGACAAGAATCATAACTTTCTTTTCTTCTATTCCAGGCGGTTATTCCTTTTACTTCTTAACATCCATACAAAGCTATCTGGCAGTCTAAACGAGCTTTCAAATACAGCAACCATCCATCCATCATGTGCCATGCCGGTAAGCGTGGGCGGTCATGTTCTGCCATCTCACTCGATCACCAGAGCAACATACAGCAACATACACACAAAATTCCCATGACAATGTGAAGACATTGCCAGAACAACTGAGAATAAGAAGAACTTTTACTTATTCATTCCCAGGCAGTTGCTATTTTATTTCTTCACATCCTCCAAGACAGTTGTTATTAACTTCTTCACACCCAGAAAGTCACTTTTACTCTCTATATCTGGACAGCTACTGCCTACGCCCCTTGTTTCAGACAACTGGTAAAGTAACCAAAAGCCCCAGAACAGTGAGAGTTTAAGACATCTGTTTTCAATCTGCCAAGAAAGAATGTTGTTAAGCTGATAATAACTACAGATATGCAAGTATAGGAAATAGAGCATAAAGTATTGAACAATAATAAAGCCACCAATAATATAATCAATCAATCAATCATGTGCCATGCCAGAAAGCATGGGCGGTCATGACTCGCCATTTCACTCGATCACCAGAGTTGTGGATCAACTCAGTGTTCCTGTCTCGTCCATGCCATGTGGTCAAGCTAGCCAGGTATTTTCCTCTCGGTCTTCCTCTTGGTCTGTTCCCTTCGACCTTATCAGTTGTCACTAAGTTCTCTAATCCATTTCTTCTCATAACATGTCCAAACAATTTTGACTGTCTACGTCTAATTTCTCTAATCAATTTACGATTGTCACTTGTCTCTTGTAGTACTTGGTAATTGGTTTTTCTGTCTGTCCATGGTATTCTTTGCATTTTCCTCAGAAACCACATTTCTGCAGCCATCAGATGTTTTTCAGCTTGAATGCTCATTGTCCAAGTTTGACATCCATACAAAAGAACAGGCTCTATGTATCCCCTCAACACTCTTTTTCTCGTTTCAATTGAAATCTTTTTATTGGTCAGAATGTTTTTCATCTTGCTAAAGGCTACTTTCGCCATGGCGATTCTTGTTCTAATCTCTTCAATAATACACAATGACAAAATCTCCACACTATTCAAAACAAACGGCCGCACTATCTAACAGAATGAGAGTATTAGGAAGAGGCAGTGGCAGTCCACTAAAGAGAGGGCTACGAAGGAAAACACTCACTAGCAATGTAGCAAGAGGCAGACAGTCCACAGACACAGTGCTAGTGGAAGACAAGTCTTTTAATTGACAGAGTGAGAGAAAATGTATAAGATACATACTCTATTAACAACACTATACTAGGCAAAGCACAGCACAATATCCAAAAAGTACATAAGCAATTATTTACAGCCAACAAAGACAACACTGAGGCATACATGAAAAAGGAATGGTTATGTTCCAGAGAACTAACACAACTGGGAATAGATGGCAGGTTGAGACAAGTAGAACAAATACAAGTTTCTCAGAGGAACAGTTAACAAGGCGGTGTCAGAAACGAGCATCACAAAATTTTAAAAGGAGAGAAAGCAATGAGTCAGAGCAGAATGAAAACAAAAGATTCAGCAGGGATAAACGTGAACAAGGCTGAGAAGGTGCTGAGACTGCGGAAAAGTACATTTGATGATCAACATAATTACTCGTCTCCAGGCTGCATAATCAATACCTGGTATCAGTAGAATCAGTGACGATACTAATTATCTGTTCAAACTGCTTCGGAACTGTATAGTCAACGGAACATGTTTATAGCAATAGCTCAAATTAGTGAAATTCTCTTTTAAGCCCAATTGATGATGAAACATAAAAATAAACACAAAGAAAACATTCAAAGACGGCAAAAAGTGATTTCAGGTAATAAACATACAGATAATGACAAGATCAGTTCATGTACATTAACTTGATACAATAATTGGTACTGTGACATGTACATTATGCTTCCAATCTTAGGCATTGGGATTTGCTTTTCTTCTTATCCAAATGAATATGAATGACTGTTATAAAGATGGCTTCTTTCATTCACCAATGAAGTTACTTTATTTATAGTCTCATTATTAAAGGCAATCACCAATTAGGAAACAAACACAAAACATACAAGATCATTTAGCCATTACTTGGTGCTGAATAGTTAAAATATTTACAAAATAAAATGTCAAGAACAAAAACAACACATATTATACAATTACTTAATGACTTGTTAGCAGCATTAAAAGAGATAAAATTAAATACATCAACTCGCAGAAAGCTGTTTTTAAGACTAAAATCAGCCTTACAACATGTGAAAATGACAAATAAAGTTAGGAGTGAAAGACAAATTCAAATTTTACACATGTACAAGACAAAGGCATCCTTTTAGTGTGTACACCTGTGTAATGCACAACTTCAGACAGCCATGTATGCCTCTGTACATCAACATTCCAAACACACAACTGTCCATTCTATCTGTACAAGGCTATGCCTCAAAATATGAGCTATGTTCACATACTATGTACAAAGACAATTTTCAGTACTACATTTTTAACACAAATGCAACATTTTACAAAGATAATTATTAAACATAAGTGCACCATTTTAAACATATCTGCAACATTTTTTGGTATTGTGGGGAATATACTTTAAACTATACTGCAATAGCATGACGAGTGCTGACAGCAATCATCCAACATTATTCGTTCTGTGTCCAGAACTTTCTTATCAGTGAAACTCCCTGGGATTAGCATTTAACATGCCAATTATACAAATATGACAATGACAATTAGATTCCTGCTTGTTAATACTAACTCTTTAACTGATCTGTATCTTTGAAAATTCTCTCTCTTCAGGCTTATTCCTTGGTGAGAAATAACATGGTATTTCGTAAATATCAACAATGCTCTTTGTGTCCGTGATTAAGATGTTTTTTTAAAAAACCATATCTACAAAAGGCTGCAACTCAGAAACGGTAACAAGTATTTTGGCACGGGATGCAGCTCTTACAGTACAAAGAGTTAACTCTGCATAGTTTTGGCTGTGGAATTTTCTGGATAGTCCCCAGTATTTGCCTGTTTGATGGTTCATGATAACAAATGTCTGCGTCTACCAGGGATGGCCAGCACAGCAAACACGGATCATTGTGCCCACTCTCTTGGATATCACTGGAGTTCTGCAGTGAAGCAATTACAAGACTTACAATGTCTCTTTGGCTTCTCATGTCCTAACTCGCCTCATCTTCAAGTGGAAAATGATATTACTCCCAGAAATCTGGCCTAAGGTTGGGTTTAGCAGATTGGACAGGCAGTGAGGTACAGGTGAAATCAACACTTCCTGCCAGCAGGAGGCAGTTTTCAACAAAGCTGAAGATATTTCAACAAGATCAGGTGCCCAATGTGAGAACACCAGCAGACACGCAGTTGGATCATGCCTTAGACAGACACACCAGAAGCCTTGAGGAAGAAGGGAAGTATAACAAGAGATCTTATTTTACTTCACAAACAAGTACTACTGTCTTAAAATCTTAAATTAAACAGGGGGAATTATTTTATTTCTCATATTAAAACAACTGTCTTAAATCATAAGGAAAACAATGTCTCATATAAGTACACCTGTCTTAAATTGTAAGGGGGGGGGGGGGGGGGTGTTGAAAGAAGAGGAGAGAGAGAGATTATGTAATTTCTCATATTAAAACAACTGTTCTAAATCAGACAGGAGACATTGTCTCAGATAAGTACAGCTATCTTAACTCAGACAGGAGACAATGTCTCAGATAAAAACTACTGTCCTAAAAGGAACACTGGAGCTGATGACACCTCAGATACCAATCATTGACTATAAATCACAAACAAGTAAAAAGGTCAAGGACCCTTCCACATGTCTTGGGGTGTTTTAGGTACATGGTGCTAGCCCCATATTTTTACAGGTCATGTGGCACTGGGTGGGTGATTTTACAGGTCATGTGGCACTGGGTGGGTGATTTTACAGGTCATGTGGCACTGGGTGGGTGATTTTACAGGTCATGTGGCACTGGGTGAGTGATGTGGTAAACAACAAGCCAGCCACTTTTCCTTTTTATTAAATTTCCTAGTGCATATGAGTCGACCTGGGGGTACCAGGTCAGTAAAAGACACTGCCAACATGTAGTAACAAAACGTCAATTTCCAAGTGCTTCATGACTATACCACTTCTAGTAACAATTTGCCACAAATCTATTACCACCTACTGAATAACCTAAATGAGGTGGGTGTGGTTTGTTCTGCTAATGCACAACTCATCAACATTATCAGCATTATTGATATGTCATGCACATTTGGAGATCCAAAGGCCAGCCTCTGACACCTCCAAACTGTTTGGTAATACAGTCAGCACATTTACGCTGGTCTGTCTGAGATGTTCTAACTCATTATGGAATGAAGAATTACAAAGCAGGCACAACTAGGCATCAGACAGCTCTGACAAGTCAGCTAGTTGCCTTCTGGGGGCAGCAGGAGAATATCTTTGATAATAGAAGGAACATCCGGGCCATTTTTCTTCAAATCAAGCTCCACCAAAACTTTTGAGTGTTCTACACTTAGGGTTCTTAAATCTGCCAGCCGAGACAAAATGCGGGCTAGAGCGCTGCCACCACGTCCTCGTTTGGCCGTCTCGTACGCCTGTAGTAGCTCCACATACTGACTCTGTATCTTTTCTACAGCACCCTTGGCTTCCAAACCCGGCCGCTCTGTAGAAATGAAAGTGAATTGTATTCCCTTGAAGCAGATAGTTTAACAATGCATCAAATTATATGCAATGTTTCTACATAACAGAGTTAGAAGAAGTATAGTTTAGTTTAGTTTAGTTGGCGGATCAACATCACGGCACACGGGTGTAACCCATAAGTGCTCCGTTCTCCTCCTAACTCAAACCTGAGTCTGGAGAAACTCAGCTCAGTGCACAAACTCTGTAGCACCGGCGAGGATCCTGAAATACTTTGGGTAGATTTTTAACTCAAAATTTTGGCCGGGCAGCGCCGTTAGGCTACTCTTTTTCGATTTCCAACTGCCAATACACACGGGCGTCCGATCTCACTACCCAGAGACCAGGGGAAATTTTATTACTAGAAGTCCACATGAAATAAATCCCGGTCTTCACCGGGGCTTGAACCCGGGACCTCCAGCACTCGAGGCGGACACCATACCTCGAAGCAGTTCAAGGAATCATCATAATATAAATCTATGAAATTATGAAAAATAAATTTAAGGTTCCAGACACTGGGGAGCAGGTGAAGATAGACAAGGAGTGAGTAGACACACAAACACACACACTTAGAAGCAAGCTAAGACAATAATTAAACAACCGGTGGAGACAGACACTGAGGAATGGGTGCAGACAGACCCAGAGGAATTTATGAAAGAGGATAGTAAGGAGTAGGTGGAGGCAGACACAGAGGAATTTATGAAAGAGGATAGTAAGGAGTAGGTGGAGGCAGGCACAGAGTGGGTAGAGATAGACAAATGAGGAGTGGGTGAAAGCAGATACTAAGGTGTGGATGAAGGCAGACACAGAGGAGCAGTTAGAGAGACCCAGAGGAATTTATGAAAGATGATACTAAGGAGTAGGTGAAGGCAGACACAGAGGAGCAGACGGAGATAGTGAGTAGCAAGTGACTGAGAGGACAGACTACTAATTTATCAAACCTAAAGACTCGTTGTCCTTTCTACTTCAGCTTTCCATGTCCAATGAAGCACAGATCTCAACAATCTTATGCTAAGTCCGCGTATCCTTTCCTGCCTCTTATAGTTGGAAGAAGCTTTTCCACTCCTTTATCTCTCCCATATTACTCATCAGTGTCTTTAATTCTCTTCTGAGTTAAAATCCACTCCTTTATCTCTCCCATATTACTCATCAGTGTCTTTAATTCTCTTCTGAGTTAAGATCCACTCCTTTATCTCTCCCATATTACTCATCAGTGTCTTTAAATCTCTTCTGAGTTAAGATCCACTCCTTTATCTCTCCCATATTACTCATCAGTGTCTTTAATTCTCTTCTGAGTTAAAATCCACTCCTTTATCTCTCCCATATTACTCACCAGTGTCTTTAATTCTCTTCTGAGTTAAGATCCACTCCTTTATCTCTCCCATATTACTCATCAGTGTCTTTAATTCTCTTCTGAGTTAAGATCCACTCCTTTATCTCTCCCATATTACTCATCAGTGTCTTTAATTCTCTTCTGAGTTAAGATCCACTCCTTTAGTTAAGATTCTCTCCTTTATCTCTCCCATATTACTCATCAGTGTTTTTAATTCTCTTCTGAGTTAAAATCCACTCCTTTATCTCTCCCATATTACTCATCAGTGTCTTTAATTCTCTTCTGAGTTAAGATCCACCCCTTTATCTCTCCCATATTACTCATCAGTGTCTTTAATTCTCTTCTGAGTTAAGATCCACTCCTTTATCTCTCCCATATTACTCATCAGTGTCTTTAATTCTCTTCTGAGTTAAGATCCACTCCTTTAGTTACGATTCTCTCCTTTATCTCTCCCATATTACTCAACAGTGTCTTTAATTCTCTTCTGAGTTAAGATCCACTCCTTTAGTTAAGATTCTCTCCTTTATCTCTCCCATATTACTCATCAGTGTCTTTAATTCTCTTCTGAATTAAGATCCACTCCTTTATCTCTCCCATATTACTCATCAGTGTCTTTAATTCTCTTCTGAGTTAAGATCCACTCCTTTAGTTACGATTCTCTCCTTTATCTCTCCCATATTACTCAACAGTGTCTTTAATTCTCTTCTGAGTTAAGATCCACTCCTTTAGTTAAGATTCTCTCCTTTATCTCTCCCATATTACTCATCAGTGTCTTTAATTCTCTTCTGAGTTAAGATCCACTCCTTTATATCTCCCATATTACTCATCAGTGTCTTTAATTCTCTTCTGAGTTAAGATCCACTCCTTTATCTCTCCCATATTACTCATCAGTGTCTTTAATTCTCTTCTGAGTTAAGATCCACTCCTTTATCTCTCCCATATTACTCATCAGTGTCTTTAATTCTCTTCTGAGTTAAGATCCACTCCTTTATCTCTCCCATATTACTCATCAGTGTCTTTAATTCTCTTCTGAGTTAAGATCCACTCCTTTAGTTAAGATTCTCTCCTTTATCTCTACCATATTACTCACCAGTGTCTTTAATTCTCTTCTGAGTTAAGATCCACTCCTTTATCTCTCCCATATTACTCATCAGTGTCTTTAATTCTCTTCTGAGTTAAGATCCACTCCTTTAGTTAAGATTCTCTCCTTTATCTCTCCCATATTACTCATCAGTGTCTTTAATTCTCTTCTGAGTTAAGATCCACTCCTTTATCTCTCCCATATTACTCATCAGTGTCTTTAATTCTCTTCTGAGTTAAGATCCACTCCTTTATCTCTCCCATATTACTCATCAGTGTCTTTAATTCTCTTCTGAGTTAAGATCCACTCCTTTATCTCTCCCATATTACTCATCAGTGTCTTTAATTCTCTTCTGAGTTAAGATCCACTCCTTTATCTCTCCCATATTACTCATCAGTGTCTTTAATTCTCTTCTGAGTTAAGATCCACTCCTTTATCTCTCCCATATTACTCATCAGTGTCTTTAATTCTCTTCTGAGTTAAGATCCACTCCTTTAGTTAAGATTCTCTCCTTTATCTCTCCCATATTACTCATCAGTGTCTTTAATTCTCTTCTGAGTTAAGATCCACTCCTTTATCTCTCCCATATTACTCATCAGTGTCTTTAATTCTCTTCTGAGTTAAGATCCACTCCTTTAGTTAAGATTCTCTCCTTTATCTCTCCCATATTACTCATCAGTGTCTTTAATTCTCTTCTGAGTTAAGATCCACTCCTTTATCTCTCCCATATTACTCATCAGTGTCTTTAACTCTCTTCTGAATTAAGATCCACTCCTTTAGTTAAGATTCTCTCCTTTATCTCTCCCATATTACTCAACAGTGTCTTTAATTCTCTTCTGAGTTAAGATCCACTCCTTTAGTTAAGATTCTCTCCTTTATCTCTCCCATATTACTCATCAGTGTCTTTAATTCTCTTCTGAGTTAAGATCCCCTCCTTTATATCTCCCATATTACTCATCAGTGTCTTTAATTCTCTTCTGAGTTAAGATCCACTCCTTTATCTCTCCCATATTACTCATCAGTGTCTTTAATTCTCTTCTGAGTTAAGATCCACTCCTTTATCTCTCCCATATTACTCATCAGTGTCTTTAATTCTCTTCTGAGTTAAGATCCACTCCTTTATCTCTCCCATATTACTCATCAGTGTCTTTAATTCTCTTGTGAGTTAAGATCCACTCCTTTAGTTAAGATTCTCTCCTTTATCTCTCCCATATTACTCACCAGTGTCTTTAATTCTCTTCTGAGTTAAGATCCACTCCTTTATCTCTCCCATATTACTCATCAGTGTCTTTAATTCTCTTCTGAGTTAAGATCCACTCCTTTATCTCTCCCATATTACTCATCAGTGTCTTTAATTCTCTTCTGAGTTAAGATCCACTCCTTTAGTTAAGATTCTCTCCTTTATCTCTCCCATATTACTCATCAGTGTCTTTAATTCTCTTCTGAGTTAAGATCCACTCCTTTATCTCTCCCATATTACTCATCAGTGTCTTTAACTCTCTTCTGAGTTAAGATCCACTCCTTTATCCCTCGCATATTACTCATCAATGTCTTTAATTCTCTTCTGAGTTAAGATCCACTCCTTTAGTTAAGATTCTCTCCTTTATCTCTCCCATATTACTCATCAGTGTCTTTAATTCTCTTCTGAGTTAAGATCCACTCCTTTATCTCTCCCATATTACTCATCAGTGTCTTTAATTCTCTTCTGAGTTAAGATCCACTCCTTTATCTCTCCCATATTACTCATCAGTGTCTTTAATTCTCTTCTGAGTTAAGATCCACTCCTTTATCTCTCCCATATTACTCATCAGTGTCTTTAATTCTCTTCTGAGTTAAGATCTACATATATTTTTTTGCCTTCTGGATTCCAAAGAAAGAACCTTGTAATTATGCTACTAACAGGTGTTTTCACGTCCCATCCATTTCCTGCACCTTATCCACACCTCCTGAATGAGTAGAATCTGTCCTCAACTAGAGGTTAACCCAGACCATTCAGTTGGTAAGTCAGTGCATTATTCACTGTGTTATCATTGTTTCACAGAACTGACGGCTAGCTTTAGAAAGAATTCAAATGTTTTGAAATGCAAATGTTACAGAAAATTACTTTGAAATATACTGAGAATTACTTTTGAATACAAGTGTTACTGAAAATTAAAATACACTTTGCATACAGAAC
Organism: Cepaea nemoralis; assembly: GCA_014155875.1. Lineage (NCBI taxonomy): Eukaryota > Metazoa > Mollusca > Gastropoda > Stylommatophora > Helicidae > Cepaea > Cepaea nemoralis. Next base: position 268,289 of record JACEFZ010028181.1, read on the forward strand.
ATCCAATAAAGGTCTCAGTTAAGGGACAAACAAATGCATACCCAGGCTACAAAAGCCACTAATCAGAAATGAAATCTGAGAAACTTACTTGGATTTACCATGTGAATCATTATGGCACAAAATTGCTCTCCAGAGAACAGTAGAAGGCAAGCCATAAAGGTAAAACAAGATAAATCCTGGATTATTAACATTAAAGAATAGACAGAGTACAGCAGGGCCACATGTAGATCTTGAATTGAGTTGAGTCCAAAACTGACATAATAGCAATCAGGACATTCCCATAATGCTTTGTCCTCATTTTAAACAGCCAGCTAAGAGCAGACACACCAGAAGAAAATGGTACCAGTAACAGTCTGATTATGTGTCTGTCTGGCCTTTCCTTTGAGTCTTAGTGTTAGCCAGATCCACGTCACTCCCTGCTGCACCATTCTCTCCAGGTCATGATTATCTATCTGTCCTTCCTCACTATACACATCATCCCAAAGGGCTCTGACCCCGTATGTCTTATCATGCACCAATACACTACCTAGTGGCGCATACCCAGTCAGTCTGTCCACTTGTTTCCCACCACACCAGCATGTCCTGGGGGGAGAGGGGAGAGAATTCAATAGATGCTCCCTATTTTTGATTGTTGAATTGAAACCTGCATCTTTTGCTGAAGCTGCAATGGAGTCTAACTACACAGACATTGACTGTGACACCCCAAGGAACCAAAAGTAACAAAACAAATGAATGTATGTAATAATGGGATGTAAGAATACATCAACCTGAGAACACATAGCAGTAACCATGTTGTACTCATCATTGTCAGTTTTGTCAGATGCCATGTTGTGATTTGTTTCTTCTGCTGAAGTAGCAATGGAGACTACAAATCACTAAAAAGTCATCCACTGTGACACCCCTACAAACCAAAGATATAGGATAAAAGAAGAAGTTATCTGTCAAAATTAAATGTAAAAATGTACCAACCTGAAAATATACAGATTGCAGTAAACATAGCATACTCAGCATTGTCAGTTTTGTCCGAGGCCATGTTATGACAGAACTCGTACAGAAGTTCACTGTATCGGCCCTGGCCAGCCGCCTTCATGTTCTCAACAGTGCACGGCTGCCCATTCCCAAATATGATAGCACATGACTCTAGATCATAACATCTGGCTGCCCGTATAGACATGACTTCTGTTGATGATGACTGCAGATAGAGACAGACACTGTCTTAGTTGATTATACAAGTCTTGTGGCTGATATGGAAATCTCTCTCTCTCTCTCTCTCTCTCTCTGTGTGTGTGTGTGATTTAGTGAGAGGAGAGAAAGAGAGAGAGAGAGACAGAGACAGAGAGAGAGAGAGAGAGAGAGAGAGAGAGAGAGAGAGAGAGAGAGAGAGAGAGAGAGAGAGAGAGAGAGAGAGAGAGAGAGAGAGAGAGATGGAAGGTGCAATATCAACATTTGCCTCAAAAACCACATCTGAGAAATGAACACACTAAAAAAAGTCTAAAAAGTCGCTTAAAAGTCAACAGGGTCAACTTCATTGCACTGGGTTTTATCCTATATGTGTCAGTCTCTTTTCGCAGCGTGGAAAGCGTTGCACAAAGCACAAACTCTGTAGCTCCAGCTGCGACCCTCAGGAGTCTCAGAAAAATTGCACTCGTGAACTGAAGAACACGGCCCAGAATCGAATCCACAACCTTCGAAGCCTGAGTCAGATGGCTTGACCACTTTGCCACAGAGACTCTCTGAACACACTGAACATTTTCAAATGCATGACTTTCACAGAGGCTAAATACACAGTGGAAGTGGCCACTTTGGGTTGCCAGATTTCGACAGCATGCTCTGACCAACCCGTTTGGTGTGAGGCTTTCATATAAGCTCCCTTACTCATGGCCATTCATACCCAGACAAAGCTATGGTACCCATTACAATGTTGATTCTGGTGGCACACTGGCCATGAACAAATCCTGCCACTACTGGGAATTGGCAGCTGCAGTTGTGCACGGCTAGCACAGTTGCCTACCCCCTTCCCGCCTATTGTTCAGGTGTTTGAAACCACATGGAGACAGATGTTTAAAAACTGATCTCGACTTCCAGGTCGACTTAGCATGGGGTACCAGAAATTGTCCTGGGAAGTGGAGGAAACCAGGAAGAAGTGGAGTGATACTGAGGCAACCAGAGTGATCCTGACCACAGCACCCAGCGAGTGTCACTTGGTCTATTACAATTATAAGGCTAGCATTATATTGCCACTGTGGTTCAAGCCATGCAAAAGCTTTACTTTTTATACATACAACTAGGAATTATGTTGTAGACTACTGTGCCAGCAAGCCAGTCAACTAACCATTATGCCTCGAGAGCATAAAACAAAAATAAAGAGCACAAAAACAACATATAACCAAGAAAGATGGTAAAAACATGACGTACTGGCAAAAACTTACTTCAATTTTTCAACGACATATTCACTGGTCAAAGAAAAAGACACAAAAACATTTTACTTTCTGCTGTGTTGACTGACCTTGAGCAATGTTATTTGATCCTCCTTCGACAAAGACAGAAAGCCCGGCAAACCTTTTGCAAACTCTACAATAAGCTGTGTGATCAGAACAAATGTGGATGCCATCGAGGTCATAAATGTTTGCGGGTCTAGAGAGTCACTCTTCCTAGCATCAAAATCTTTCTGCAATGTTGAAAAACAAACATCATTAATCAATGTAATTGATTACCATGAGTAAATCAATGAAAACAACAACTACATAACAAATATACAAAACCAACTATCCAATCTGTGGGCATCAGGAGTAGTTAACATTCATCCACTTCATTTATCTTCCCAGGAAGACTGAATGCTTATGAGTGTGTGCCGAGTGCAATCATATGGCATCTATTCATCAGCAACCAATGAAAGTCAGCTGTACATGAATGAACCAGCCTCAACTGCCATGAATGCAGAAATGTTACAAATACATACTCATGGTGATCTGTCAGCATCGAGCTAGAGTGAAACCGTGACTCCACATGAATGACTGTCTTCCCTTAGCTGCATATTTCCAACAATATGTCAGATTTTCCAGTTTGAAGACTGGAATGAAGCTGCTCATGAATTTATTCTTGGTGAAATAATGTGGTGGTTTTCCCTAGATTTCAGTATATAGGAGACTAAAATAACTTTTGTTATTTCTAGCCATGAGAAATAAGCACACAAATGTCACCAAACCTACAAGATCTTGAAATAAGCATGCAAGATGTTACAGACTCAATATAGAACGTGGGAAGCAATTTAAACAGATTCACGCAATAATCTGGAATGACTTCTAGTAAGAGGTCACTGGGGAAGAATAAGCTGCACATAGCCCAGATGTCCCCTTGAAGACAAGCTCAGATGTCCACTTGAAGACACATTCAGATGTCCACTTGAAGACAAGCTCAGTCAGATGTCCACTTGAAGACAAGCTCAGATGTCCACTTGAAGACAAGCTCATATGTCCACTTGAAGACAAGCTCAGATGTCCACTTGAAGACAAGCTCAGATGTCCACTTGAAGACAAGCTCAGATGTCCACTTGAAGACAAGCTCAGATGTCCACTTGAAGACACACTCAGATGTCCACTTGAAGACAAGCTCAGATGTCCACTTGAAGACAAGCTCAGATGTCCACTTGAAGACACGCTTAGTGTCCACTTAAAGACAAGCTCAGATATCCACTTGAAGACATGCTCAGATGTTCACATGAAGTCAAGCTCAGATGTTCACATGAAGCTAAGCTCAGATGTCCACTTGAAGACATGCTCAGATGTTCACATGAAGCCAAGCAGATGCCCACTTGAAGACATGCTCAGACTAAACACTTGTCCACATATCCCAACCCTATGTGAGATTGACAATTTATCTAACTATCCCAAACCAATGTGAGATAATTAACAACTTTGTCAACCATCCCAAACTTATGTGAGATAACTAACAACTTGCCCACATATCCCAAACCTATGTGAGATAACTAACAACTTGCTCAACCATCCCAAACCTATGTGAGATAACTAACAACTTGCCCACATATCCCAAACCTATGTGAGATAATAACTTGCTTACACATCCCAAACCTTAGTGAAATAACAACTGCTTACACACCCCCATACCTAAGTGAATAATAACCTGATCAGATATAAGAAACCTAACTGCAATAATCAACAATGTATCCAGAGACCTTGAACCTTCTTTAGAAATTAAAAAAAAATTTTCTAACACCCTTAACTACAAGAGACAACTAACATAATATCTTCAGATACAATTTACCGAACTGAGGTAATAACTAAAATTTTTTTCACCCCGAGCATAACTGAGGCAACTAATAATGTGAGTCATAGAATATTTCGCAATTGAAGAAGAAAATTGGGGCTTTTGAGCTGAAATATTTTAGAACATTTTTTAGAATATTGTGAAACAAGATGAAGACAAATAATGACGTTCTACAAATTCTGAACACTGAAGAAGGCAGGCTGCTAAACAGCATCACATCTCAGAAACTGAAACATTGTGGCCATAATAAATGTCGATGAGCACTGCAAGGCACGTAAAGCGCCCTAATCATCCACTGCACCTGTATTCGTCTCGTCGTCTTGACTTGTCTTGCCACTGGATTTAGATGGACTCAGTCGAGAGATTGTGGTCGACGAATTGCGCAACTCTTCCTCACTTTAATCCAATTCATCATGCAAGTCATTTTTCATCCAACTTCATTATGACACCTGAGAGACTGCTGCCAAAGACTGAAATTCGTGGCGTACATAATTACACAAGGGTGCAGTCACTTGTGAAGCAACCAGGACAGCAAAAGCTGTGAAGAAAAGGCTGGACAGAAAAACTGCTGCAGGAGATCCTCCTATTGGAACATCAAGCATTCTTTGCCCACATTGTCAAAGAACATTTTGAGTCAAAATAGGCCTTATAAGCCATCTTAGAACTCACAGCTCCATACTTTCAACCACAATGGATGAAATGAATGGTCATCATCATTCTTGATGGACAAACAACAACAATAAACATCACACTGACCAGGAGAGAACAGTTGTGGAAGATGTGGTTCCTGGAAAAAAAGACAGGGGTCAACCAGCAGAAGATGGTCACAGAACCTTGTAGACACCTTTGGCATGAGGCTGAATGAGGAGGGAGATATGACAAGAGATTGAACAAATGTTCAACAGGCCCATGATGAGGGCAATCTACTGCAAAGGTCACCTGCTACATGACACTGACGAACAATGCTACTAGACATCCTGAATTTGGCGACGACAAGTCACATTTATTTGTAGGCACCTGGCAGCCGCAGTGACTAACACACTTAACACACTCGCCTGTTGGTCATGAGCTAAACTCCCTTCGAGGCAAGAGTTTCTTTTTGTCTAAAAAAGACTTGTCTTGAGCTCCCAGGATGACCCAACCTAAAATATGAACCAGGAAATGTTCTGGGAAGTGATGGCAGCTGGCATGATATTGACCACACCAACTGCTGATTGGTTTATACAAATGTGGGATATTGACCACACCGAGTGCTGATTGGTCTACACAAATATGGGATATTGACCACACCAAGTGCTGATTGGTTTATACAAATATGGGATATTGACTACATCGAGTGCTGATTGGTCTACACAAATATAGGATATTGACCACACCCAAGTGCTGATTTGTTTACACAAATATGGGATATTGACCACATCGAGTACTGATTGGTCTACACCATCCATCATGTGCCATGCCGATAAGCGTGGGCGGTCATGTTTTGCCATCTCACTCGATCACCAGAGTCATGGATGAGCTCTGTGTTTCTGTCTCGACCATGCCATGTGACCAAACCATCCAGGTATTTAATTCTTGGTCTTCCCTTTGGTCTCCTCCCTTCGATCTTGCCAGTTGTCACCAAGTTCTCCAATTCATTTCTTCTCATAACATTTTGACTGTCTACGTCTAATGTCTCTAATCAGTTTACGATCTTCATTTGTTTCTTGTAGGATTTGTTCGTTGGTTTTTCTGTCTGTCCATGGTATTCTTTGCATTTTCCTCAGAAACCACATTTCCACAGCCATCAGATGTTTTTCAGCTTGTCTGCTCATTGTCCACGCTTTACATCCATATAAAAGTACAGGTTCTATGTAGCACTTCAACACTCTTTTTCTCGTTTCAATTGATATCTTTTTATTGGTCAGTATGTTTTTCATCTTGCAAAAGGCTACCTTCGCCATGGCAATTCTTGTTCTAATCTCTTCAAGGCATCTCCCATCAGATGTTATGACTGTTCTGAGATAGCTGTACCGATTCACTTGTTTAAGAATATGTCCATTTACTTGTATATTACATTGTGGTATTTTTTCCTTCCTAGTGACGACCATAATCTGTGTCTTCTTAATATTCAGTTCTAACCCTAGTTGTTCACTGTGTGCAACAACTGCATCTACTAAATTTTGCAGGTCCTGTTCATTGTCTGCAATCAAGACTGTATCATCTGCATATCTAATGTTATTGATGTATCATCTCCCAATATTGATTCCTTCCATATTTCTGAAAATATTTTTACTGTACAGGGAAAAAGATCTGTACAGGGAAAAAAGATCTTGGTCTACACAAATATGGGATACTGACCACACCAAGTGCTGATTGGTTTATACAAATACGGGATATTAACCACATCGAGCGCTGATTGGTCTACACAAATATGGAATATTGACCACATCGAGCGCTGATTGGTCTACACAAATATGGGATATTGACCACATCGAGTGCTGATTGGTCTACACAAATATGGGATTACCAACATATGCCAAATAAGCCTCAAGATATGAAAAGTGTACTGAACTTACTTTACCAAACCTACCTTTGATAACTGTGTGTGTGTGTGTGTGTGTGTGTGTATATATATATATATATATATATATATATATATATATATATATATATATATATATATATATATATATATGTTGAGACCTCTTCGAGTTTACCTGAGACAACTAACATCTTTTCAGACTTTCAGGGCCTACCTGGGACAGTTAACACAGCATGTTAAACAACCCTAAATAAATCTCAGAAAACTGTACATTTCCAGGCATACTATCTGAGACAGGTAACAATTTTTCAGACACTTTGTACATTCCTCACGTAACTAGCATATGGGTTTATTTTCAGACATATAGACCCTACCTGTGACAACCAGCATCATATTTAAAGCCTCTGTGAACCTACCTAAGTTAACTATATATAACATGTTTCACACGTCATGAGACTGAGATAACAACACACATAAGAATAAATAACTTTCTTCACTGAAGAACCAAGAATGTTATAAACTATTTTGTGACCATTTTGCAGTTGACATGAATATTTGTCACAATGACAGAGAAACACCCCAACTTATATTTTAAAAAACCACAAAAACATCTATAGTTGCTGTCACTTTATGACAATGTCGAAATGTCGTAAACAATTTCTTTTGTTGAAAATAGTTCTACTTGTTCTCGTCACGTTTCCTGTTCTTAAGAATAACACAAGCAACACATTCCTATAAGCTGTGGTAGCGCAGTGGCTAGCACTCTTGCCTGCTGGCCAGCCCATGGTCATGTGTTCGGATCCCCATGAAAGTAGATTTTGTAAATATGGCCTGGGCTCCCTGGTCAGCGTGCATTATAGGGTGTATTTTTTAATGACGGTGAAGTGTTTGAAAATATTGCCGGTCCAAGTTTTGTATTCACCCTCTGTAAAGTTCATGCAACATAATAGGAAAACTTGGACCGGCAATATTTTCAAACACTGCACAGTCATTAAAAATACACCCTGTAAAATGGGTACCAATAATGTCTTGAGAAGTAAAGGTCAGCTGGCATGGCACTGACCACTTCACCCACCGAGTGCCAATTGGTTTATAAAAATATGGGGTTAGCTCTATATACTCGATGCATCTTAAGGCGTGTAGAGGGTCCATGACTTTACTTACTGTACGAGGCTGGGATGACCCTAAAGTGAAACTGGTTAGAAAATGCCCTTCTCCGATGGGGATTGAACTTGGTCACCTTGTTAGTCAGCACTAACCAATATGCCACTGGTGGTTCTGTATTTCCACTTTTATTTACTTGTTACCAGACGTTGGGCCAGAGGTTTTGAGGGTGAGCAAGCGTGGTGGTTGTACAATTTGAGACCATCACTACTGAGGTGTGGGATATGATTGCTGGAATGTATAACAGACATGGAACTACAGAACAAGAAACTTGTAATGTGAATTTGGAACAATAAAATATACTGTCCAAGACATCGCCCAAGCTTCAAACAATGATAGTTATTATTTAATTCATAATGAGATGATGTGTATTATATCTTGTCATGCTATACTTCCTGTCGATGCCCAGTCTTGTTGCTCTGTTACTCCTGTCAATTGAAGACCAAAAACTTCATTATTTCATATGTCAAGACTAAGCCACTTATCAAACAGTATATGTTGTATTCATCCTTATCACATCATTCTTTTGGGGTTTATTTGACTATTATTTCCTTATTATCGAGATCAAACCTGCTTCTGCAGCTAATGACTATAACCAGTTCATGCAGGTTAATATGTCCTGAATAAGCAATTCAATATTCCGTGGATTCCCGCCAGAGGATTTGTGACTCTTCACCTTCCTAAAGCTGCCACTATGATCAGATGGCCTCCACTCAGCAAGACTTCACTTTGAAGACTAACATACTAAACCATTTTCTTTGTTAAACAACATACATCATGATACTGTTATATACCCTATTCACTATCAGTGCACAACTGTATGTCTACAATCTAAATCAATATTATGTCCATGTTTGGGTAGTACTCAACAAGTTGTTCTCACCAAGGTCTCCTCATAGCTCTGCTGGTCTGCAAACTCATACTTGTCCTGTAAGGCTACTAGTATCTCTATGAACTCCCTCTGCTCCTGGGTGACCTTCTTCATGGGATCATTAGAGTCATCTGTCATGGAACAAGGAGATTCGCCAGCATCAGAACAGGAGGATGCCGTGGATGGATATGTCAGAAGGGAAGGCTTGGTGTCAATGTGGGGCACTAGATGGACAGTGTCCACTTCTGAGCTGTGGCCATAGCTGTCCGGACTGTGTGCTTCCTTCTTCAGGACAAATTTCTGTTTGGCTTTACGTCTTGCATCTCTTGCTTTACACTGATCTTCGGACAGCAAACCTGTCAAGGTTTAGCGCAAAAAAAGAACCATTATTTAATAAAAGTGTCAAAAATTCTCTTCAATTACCCAACCAAACTGCACTAAACAAAACCTATCATTATAGAATGGATTTACCCACTCTGATGTGTCTCCACCTTGAAGTGGTAGAGGGTTGGTGTGTTCCAATGACCACAAGAGCCATGCTGATGGTTGGGTATTCCCTATCAGACCAGTCAAGAGATAGGAACGAGAGGAAGAGAGACACAAACACAAACCTCGTCATCATAATCATCTAGTGCCTTGCCGACTTGCGTGGGCTACCATGCTTGTCCATAAATTGCGATCTCCGACGGCATGGATCAATTCGCGTGTTGACTCCCTTCCATGCCATAACACAAGACCGTCAAGAATTTTCTCAAGCTGTCTTCCTCTATCCCTCTCTCCATAAATCTTTCCGGTTATTACAACGTGTTGCAGTTTTTGCCTTCTCACAGTGTTACCAAAAATTTAGATATCACGGGCCTGAAAGAGATGAACGAATAACAATCCGTTAGAGTGTACCATTAGAGAGACAGAAGGTGTTGGAGCTCCACTGCAATTAGCCTTTATTGTGGAGACGGCACTTGACTAATTAATCGATATGCATAATGAACTACAATTTTGGCTAGTGGTATGAACTCCACGGCGAAGCAAGCACGTCAGGGGGCTTCCGATCGTCAGAAATGTCACTCCTCACCGAATATTTAGATCACTTTACCGCCTTGACAATCTCAGGGGCAGGCCCGCCCTGGTCGTGGCTCCCAGCCGTTTTTCTCCTGTTATGTGTCCGCATATTCACCTTCGAGACGTTAGGTTTTCGAACTTATCCCACAAGCTATTCCCGTCCTCGGGAGAAGAAATTTATATATCCGGTATATATGTCAACATTTTCACTGCATCTTCCATTCAATCACGAGAAAGCCACTTCCCCCCCCCCCCCTCCTCACCAATTCCTGTCCCCTCCCACCTCCCGACTGTCTTGCCTCTGGCCTCGCCTCAATCTCGGTGGCTCACAATGACCCAGTACACATTATTGTTGCTGTATTGACTTCTTCGAATCCGTTCACAGCTTAAGGAAGCCCCTCATTCCCGCGCCAAGCAAAAGCTAGCCCTTTCCCTGGACTAATTGTGCCAAATTCCAAAACCGAGGTTTGTGACAAGCCTTGTAGGGAGACTAGGGGAGAGGGTCAAAGGAGAGGTCAAAGGCTAGGGAGAGCAAACCAGAAAAAAAGCTTGTCAAAGTCAGATGTACTGAACCATAGTAACGAAACAGTGGAATGCAATTCATTTGATGATGAATGTATTTACCGTGGCTATGGTTCAGCATGTACAAACAGCAGAGTTTAATCTTATGCCGAGCTTTAAAGAACTGCTGTATAAAGGAAAATGAGGAATGGCACTATCAGCTGGTAATACTGACGGCCACGAAATAATGATATTCAGCTGGAAGGATTCTGGGATTATAAAGATCACTTGCCCTTAATGATACTGGGCAGTATGTGTGCTAGATTTTAAAAAATAATTTAACCTCTGGCATGACTCCAGACAGAGGTGGCTGGATTCTGATCACTGGACTACCAACTGCTCATCACTAATTGGCATAAAATGGTAAATACAGGTAAGCTAGCCTCATGGGCTGTGAAGTGTTCAACTGTTACATATTCTAGCCCACACAGAGGTGAGGTGAGAAGTTTCCTTCCTCACTAATTTCCCTTTGTAGACAATTTCTAAAACAAGGAACATTATCTCCTACTGCCTGTCACCTCCCAGTGGAGTACAGGCCCATCAGCCACTCTCGCCAAGCCCTTTGTAGACTTGTTCATAATCTGTGGGGTTTTACAGTTGAAGTTTTCTACAGGATCAGGCATCCAGTCTCATGCCAACCCTCCTTAGTCTTTTCTTTGACATGCATGGTAGGTTAGTCTTATTATTCTTTGCTTTCCTTATGGACCCATGGAACCCTTGGTCATGTAACAACCCCTTGGTCACGTAACAATATCTTGGCTATATATCAACCCCTAAGTCATATAACAACCCCTTGGCTATATAACAAACTCTCAGTCTATAGCAACCATTTGGTCATGTAACAACCCCTTGGCTATAATAACCTCTTACCCATGTAACAACCCCTTAGTTACGTAACAATCCCTTGGTCACAGTAACAACCCCTTGATCATGTAACAATAATACTCATATAACAACCTCTTGGCTATATGACAACCTGTTGGTCATGTAACAACCCCTTAGTAATGTGTAACAACACCTTGGCTATATAACAACCCCTTGGTCATGTACAACCCCTTGGCTATATAACAACCCCTTGGTCACATAACAACCCCTTTGCCATGTGTCAATCCCTTAGCTATATAACAACCTCTCGGTCAAATAATGATAATAACCACATAACAATCCCTTGGTAATGTAACAACCCTTTGGTAATGCAACAACCCCGTGGCCATTTAACAACCCCTCAGTCATGTAACAATCCTTTGGTCATGTAAAAACCCTTGGTAATGTAACAACCCCTTGGTAATGTAACAACCCCTTGGTAATATAACAACCCTTGGTCATGTAACAATAATACTCATATAACAACCCCTCGACTATATAACAACATGTTGGTTATGTAACAACCCCTTGGTAATGCAACAACCCCTTGGTAATGTAACAACCCTTGGTAATGTAACAACCCTTGGTAATGTAACAACCCTTGGTAATGTAACAACCCTTGGTAATGTAACAACCCTTGGTCATGTAACAACATGTTGGTCATGTAACAACCCCTTGGTAATGTAACAACCCTTGGTAATGTAACAACCCTTGGTAATGTAACAACCCTTGGTAATGTAACAACCCTTGGTAATGTAACAACCCCTTGGTAATATAACCCTTGGTAATATAACAACCCCTTGGTAATGTAACAACCCTTGGTAATGTAACAACCCTTGGTAATGTAACAACCCCTTGGTAATATAACCCTTGGTAATGTAACAACCTTTGGTAATGTAACAACCCTTGGTAATGTAACAACCCTTGGTAATATAACAACCCTTGGTAATGTAACAACCCCTTGGTAATGTAACAACCCCTTGGCCATGCAACAACCCCTTGGCTATATAACAACCCCTTGGTCAAGTAACGGCAATAGCCACATAATAACCCCTTGGTCAAGTAACGATAATAGCCACGTAACAACCCCTTAGTAATGTAACAATCCCTTGGCCGTGTAACAACCCTTTGGTCAAGTAACGATAATAGTAATAGCCACATAACAAACCCTTGGTCATGTAAACCCAATGGCAATAAAGAAAGAAAGAAAGAAAGAAAGAAAGAAAGAAAGAAAGAAAGAAAGAAAGAAAGAAAGAAAGAAAGAAAGAAATGTAAACTACGCTGGCGAGATTAAACAAATAGGCTATTTCAAGACGACAAAACACAAAACAAAAGGCAGCATAGCTGACACAGACGAAAAGCATAACCTGAATGCACCAAGCGGTGACAGACAAGATCTCGTCTACAAAAGCTGACTCACATTCCTCCTTCATGCCCACTTCCCGACACCGCCGCAGCCGACAAGCCTGACACTTGCGACGCATCCACATGTCCATCTCACAGTTGCCGCCATATTTACATACGTATGCCGCCGTTTTTGTGATGCTGCGCCTGAAGAACCCTGATTGGACAAGAGTTGCAAATGTAAGTCAACAGCTATAACTACTACCTTGGCGGGCAAGTCGCAACTATGTGGTCACGCAATAAAAGTTAGTTGCTTGTCATATACAGGATGTTATAATCAACCTCAGCATGTTTTGGTTTGCGATTTTGTGTGTGTGTGTGTGTGTGTGTGTGTGGGGGGGGGGGGGGGGGGGCAATTTTAACAGATTCTGTGCCAAACAAAATATATATATGCACCAAACACAAATGAATGACGGACAATTGGAAGTAGGGATGTGTCACAGTTATGACTTAAAGGTTGTTAATAGGGTAGCTGACTTGTATTATAACGCAATGACAACACTTCGGCGACAAATAAGCTTTTGGATGATACAGGTAGTAGCTTAAAGCCCATGGCAGATATGGGAAGTCGCTTAAGACAATTAATTATCTCATGGCACTTCGTCAGTTCAGTTTACTAGTTTGCCATTACTATCATTGGCACCTTGCCGTCTTGACAGACGATAATTTGTAAGGGATGGAGTTATTGCCTCTCCATAGCACAAAGCCTGGGCTAAAATATAGAGATCATGTGTTGCCCATGCAGCATGATCCCTCTCTCGGCCTGCCTAGTTCACTCCAGAGGAAATGTAACACCTCTACATCTGGAACAAGACAAGCTGCAGAAGCTGCCGGATCAGCAAAGCAATGCTCTAATTGTCCGCCTGTCGGAGCTTCGATCCTAGACCAGCCGCCAACCAAGGCTTAGGGCCTGGTCTGCCCTGCCATGACACTTTGTCTTTAGGTTGCATTTCCTCGCACCAGGGTAAGGCTTGTAACCTCTTGCGCTCTTCCGCCCGAAGCCGTTGGCACAATGTGGAGTGTCGGGTTTGGTAGGCGCCGCCCAACTTTCGGCGCTAACAGAAAGCAGGTAGTACCGTCTACTGTTATACGGTAGCTCAGTCATATCTGACTAAGACCTGACACAATAACAATATTAATAATGATAATAGAAATACACAACATGTAGTAAGCTCACAACAGATAATAGCAACAATGAAATTATCAATAACTTTGAGCTTTTCTATATGTTAGCATCATTTGATAACCACTTGCCATTACTACTGAACGCACAATTGCCAAGATGCTAATGCCAGGTTGTTGTTGTTTGTTTAGCGTAGTCATTATACGTGCTACTACTTCTATTGCACGGGACTGATTTTTGCGTGTGAATTAGCTTTCCTTATTACCAGTGTCCCTCGTCAGCAGGAGAGCTCGCGCCAACTTTTCAGGCACGTATAATTTACATCCCCAAGTTAAGGACGGCCGGTCTCTCTGGTCGAAGGGTTACACCACTTTCTCCGTAATCCCGTTTATCACGCAGAGTCTCTTAGCGGGCGAGAGGGCGAGAACTGGGAGCGGTTCGTCCCCCGCTGGTGACTTGTGGGATAACTGAGCCGGCCGCTCAGAAAGCAATGGCAAACTACTGAGCGCAATCTTGCCAAGAAATCAACAGACAGCTGAAAGATGCTGCTGTTGACAGCGATGTCCTGTAAAAGGATATGCGAATAATAAAAAAAAAAAGTTAAGGACGAGAAGTCAACAGTTTAGTCCAACCGAGCAGTGTAGTATTTGTACCCGATATCGTGGCATCCGTACACCGGAACTCCCTTGGCAGTTGGAAATCGAAAAAGAGTAGCCTAACGGCGCTACCCCGGAAAAATTTCGAGTTAAAAACTACCCAAAGTATTTCAGGATCCTCGCCGGTGCTACGGAGTTCGCGCACTGAGCAGCTATTCTCCGGACTCAGGCTTGAGTTAGGAGTAGAATGGAGTACTTATGAGTTACACCCATGTGCTGTGATGTTGATCCGCCGACTTAACTAAACACCGTAATTTTAAGAGCGAGTGCTCATGTTGGAAGGGAGGGTGGGGGTGTTAGACTGGAGGCTAATACTTGATCGCAACGTCCTGCAAAGGATATGCAACTTTTAAAAAAAAAATTGCCATTCCTTTCTGAACGGCCGACGCTCATACCATTGTGAAAATCAACAGAAAGCGATCTGCTTCCAAATCGCATGCGGCTAATTCGAACCTGGTATGCTGAAAATGTGAAACTGCATTCACTACCCCAACGGCACAGACGTAGACGGCGATACAATGGTAATAGGCACAAGAAATGTGTCTGGTGAGGAGGGAGGGTGTAGGTTGGTAGGTAGGAGGGGGGAAAGGCCGCGGTCAGGCAGTGGCTAGTTGGCGTGCATGCCGGCCCAGTGGTCAAATACTCGAAAGTTATGACAATTAATCAATGAATTTGTTCAAAACTTATGACGATGCATCAATGAATTTGTTCGAAAGTTATAACTACGAATCAATGAACGCTTTGAACGTTTTTTTTTCCTACCCCACAAAATATTATAGAAACATCAACTAACCTTTACATCCCTCACAACTGAGGGCATTGTAGTGATAGCCCGAGGCTCTGTCCCCGCAGATTCGACACAGCTCCTCCTCAATGCTCTTGCCCTCCACGCCGTTGCCTTTCTTCCGCTTGGCGTCAGAGGGCTCCTCAAACTCATCAATCGTGTCCAGGGGGTGGTATTCGCTAGTGGTTTGACTAGGATGAAAACTCATCGAACTGGCTAAAGTCAACTGGTAATCACTGTTGTCAGGGGGCATCTCGCCCTCGGGAAGAACTGGAAAAAAAAAAAAAAAGAAATGCAGGAAACATAATCAAATACAGTAAATACGAAGCCGTTATATGGAGGGCAGAATATACAGATACAGTAGATACATAAATGATATAGGAAGGGCGTAATACACAAATACAGTAGATACATAAATGATACATGAAGGGCGTAATACACAAATACAGTAGATATATATATGGTATAGGAAGGGCGTAATACACAAATACAGTAGATACTTAACTGATATAGATAGGAAGGGCAGAATATACAAATACAGTTGATACATACATAATATAGGAAGAAGAGCAACAACAACAACAACAACAACAATAACAAAGGCTGTGGTGTGCTAGAACCATCACATTTCAAAGGCCTGTATGCACGGAGGAATAGGTGGTCAGTTTTGTCCTCACGTTAGCGGTCGACGAATGTAAGCATCGAAGTCTCGCACGACCGCGCACATGACAATATCAGCCTAGCTCCCTAGCCACTACACTAATAGATAAATACAGTAAATACCAAGCTGATATATGAGGGAAAGAATACACAGAAAAGTGAATACCCTTCAGACATAAGAAGGGCAGAATATACAAAAAAGCGAATACCCTTCAGACATATGAAGGACAGAATATACAAAAAAGTGAATACCCTTCAGACATATGAAGGGCAGAATATAAAAAAGTGTAAATACCCTATTGACATTTGAAGAGCAGGAAATCAGACATATTAGAGAGCCCAATTAATAAACCTTTGAAAATTACACTTGACTCGTTCGTCCTAGCAAACTGTATTTAATTGTGCAATTCTTGTGTATGTTTTGGGTAGACATTATAGAGCCTTGGGACAACCAATGATCAAATCTTGCAAGCGGTATTCAGATTCAAATAAAGGGAATACGTTTAAAAAAACACATCAACTTCAATTATGAAAAAGTGGCGACAATCAAGGTAGCATACACAAGAGAAAATCAGAGACTGAAAGGAAGGAAGTGAGATATGCGCAGGCTGGTGAGATAGAGAAGATAGGATTGGGTGGCGGAGAGGGTGAAAGAGAGAGGGAGGAGGGCGAGAGAGAGAGGGAGGAGAGAGAGAGAGAGAGGGAGGAGAGAGAGAGAGAGAGAGAGAGAGAGAGAGAGAGAGAGAGAGAGAGAGTGAGAGAGAGACTATCAGTAAGATCGGAAAACCAAGTGTCTTGATCATTTGGTATATACTTAGTGCGGCACATTTAACACAGGAGGTTATTGGACCAGTGGCTTTACTCAATGATTATGATGACATAAGGGAGTCTCCGTGGCGAAGTGGTTACGCCGTCTGCCGCGCGCTCCGATGGTTGTGGGTTCGATTCCGGTCTAGGTAGTTCGGTTGACGAGTACAAGTTTCTCAGAGACTCCTGGAGGTCGTTTTTGGAGCTACAGAGTTCGAGCTTTGTGCGACGCTTTTGGCAGATCGCCGTGCGAAAAGAACCCGAGCTATACGGTATAAAACCCGGTGCAATGAAGTTGATTCTCTGGCCTTTTACATTATTTTTGTTATTATGGCATAAGCTGAGGTCTACCCATTAACGACTGTCTCTGCAATTGATCAATCTTTGTATAATACGAGGAGATTCCGCGATTTGTCGTTCTTTACATTTGATTTTGGTTTGACTTCTGAAGGTTCTGTTAGCCGGCCACAATTTGCTCGTTAATCCCGGATCACATGATCGTAAATTTTACTGTCAACTGTATTTGGTAGCCACATATTTCAGCGAGTGACACAAGTTATTATCAAAGCGGATTTTTAACGCATTAGAGATAATAACAGCCTCGATTTTAGGCTAGCGCCGTTTGGCAATCGGATTTCAATTATTCATTTCTCCCTAAACTGAGATTTACCAACTGTAGCTAGATCAAACGGCTATCACAACAAAGAAATCTGCCGAGCTGCCAGCGCAAAGAAAATAATGAGACCAGATCACAAACAACGCTAATCTGCCTATTTACCGGTCCCAGGGGGAAACGTGTAATGCGGCATGTGTCTCCACGCTGGCCAGGATTAGCCGGCTCCTCTGTATCTTTGGCAACCTGGTGTGTTTTGAGCTGGTCGCGTGCTGAGCTACCAGATGCCAGAGTTCGGCGGGAATCATCATATTCACACAGCGCCGTCTTCGCAGTGAAGGCTGACGGTAATGGTCTCCAGTAATTTCTGTCGGGAGCCTTTATTGTGCATTCTGCTTCCTGACAGTCTGCTTCCTGACCATATTTTTGACGCTGTCTGTCTATTTAAACCGTTGCCGTGGCCTGGGTGTTAGTTAGTGAGACGCGCAGTTTCATAATTACCCGACATACCGAGTCTCATCTCATCATGTTCCTCTTGTACCTTGCGGTGTCGAGGTGAAGTATAAACAGCGGGAGAGTGCCCGTCCATCATCTCATCTTGTTCCTCTTGTACTTTGCGGTATATAAACAGCGGGAGAGTGCCCGTCCATCATCTCATCATGTTCCTCTTGTACTTTGCGGTAT
Organism: Cepaea nemoralis; assembly: GCA_014155875.1. Classification (NCBI taxonomy): domain Eukaryota; kingdom Metazoa; phylum Mollusca; class Gastropoda; order Stylommatophora; family Helicidae; genus Cepaea; species Cepaea nemoralis. The sequence goes on from JACEFZ010028181.1 coordinate 286,347, forward strand.
ATAAACAGCGGGAGAGTGCCCGTCCATCATCTCATCATGTTCCTCTTGTACCTTGCGGTATATGAACAGCGGGAGAGTGCCCCTCCATCATCTCATCATGTTCCTCTTGTACCTTGCGGTATATGAACAGCGGGAGAGTGCCCCTCCATCATCTCATCATGTTCCTCTTGTACCTTGCGGTATATGAACAGCGGGAGAGTGCCCCATCCATCATCTCATCATGTTCCTCTTGTACCTTGCGGTATATGAACAGCGGGAGAGTGCCCGTCCATCATCTCATCTTGTTCCTCTTGTACCTTGCGGTGTATGAACAGCGGGAGAGTGCCCGTCCATCATCTCATCATGTTCCTCTTGTAACTTGCGGTGTATGAACAGAGGGAGAGTGCCTGTCCATCATCTCATCATCTTCCTCTTGTACCTTGCGGTATATGAACAGCGGGAGAGTGCCCGTCCATCATCTCATCATGTTCCTCTTGTAACTTGCGGTGTATGAACAGAGGGAGAGTGCCTGTCCATCATCTCATCATGTTCCTCTTGTACCTTGCGGTATATGAACAGCGGGAGAGCGCCCGTCCATCATCTCATCATGTTCCTCTTGTACCTTGCGGTATATGAACAGCGGGAGAGTGCCCGTCCATCATCTCATCTTGTTCCTCCTGTACCTTGCGGTATATGAACAGCGGGAGAGTGCCCGTCCATCATCTCATCATGTTCCTCTTGTACCTTGCGGTATATGAACTGCGGGAGAGTGCCCGTCCATCATCTCATCTTGTTCCTCCTGTACCTTGCGGTATATAAACAGCGGGAGAGTGCCCGTCCATCATCTCATCTTGTTCCTCTTGTACCTTGCGGTGTCGAGGTGAAGTATAAACAGCGGAAGAGTGCCTGTCCATCATCTCATCATGTTCCTCTTGTACCTTGCGGTATATGAACAGCGGGCGAGTGCCTGTCCATTATCTCATCATGTTCCTCTTGTACCTTGCGGTGTATAAACAGCGGAAGAGTGCCCGTCCATCATATCATCATGTTCCTCTTGTACCTTGCGGTGTCGAGGTGAAGTATAAACAGCGGAAGAGTACCCGTCTATCATCACCTTGTTCTTCTTGTACCTTGCGGTGTCGGGGTGAAGTATTAACAGAGGGAGTGTGCCCGTTCATCATCTCATCCCATCTTGTCCTCTTATACCTTGCGGTGTCGAGGTGAAGTATAAACAGCGGGAGTGTCCGTTTATGGGCTTCATGTATCGATATTCCCATGGACTCTGCTATTCCCTCTGTCCATCGTTTACGTGGTTTGCCTCTTCTTCTGCGTAAAACCGCGGATGTTCATTGTGCCTATTTTTTGAATCGCTGATCTATCTCGTAGCCCTTTAACATTTCCGGGACTATATCCATGTGGGTCAGTCCGATTATACTTCTTAGTTTTCGTGGTGAAGGGCTTACGGATGTAGTTCGTAGTCCGGTATACCGCGTTCGAAACACAGCTGCGTTGGTTTTTTATGAAATGGTATGGGTGCCGGTCGTTCAGAAATCAATGGCAAACTACTGAACGTAAATTTGCCCAGGAATCACGAACAACCAAACAATGCTGGGGTTCGTAAAGGATATGCAACTAACAAGTATGGAAATCCCCTGCTGGCTTGCTAGGCCAATCGCTGGTTTAGGACAAAAATCTGACCAAGGGGAGTCCGTTCCCCCTGGCGAGCCACAGCCGTGTGGGCCGATGACCTCGTGGCTATGGTCTTCTGGTCTACACCACAGGTAGGTGGGGTTAACTTGTGTAGTCTACGGGTCATCGGCAGGCTATTAACTTTAACTTTTCACCCCTCCTGGGAGAAGAGAGCCGATCCCCTGCTGGCTGCAGGGCCGGGCGCGGTCCACACCACACACCCAGTCGGGGGTTCGGAATCAGCCGCCGGCAGTTTGGAAGCAGACCTGTCTGCGTTAGTTTCAATGGTGTGAAGCGTCGGCGGTTCAGAAAGCACTTGCACACTACTGAACTAACTTGCCTAGTAACCCACAAACAGCCAATACAACGTCTTGCGAAGGACAATCAACTGACTGTTCATTTAGGACTTTACCCTCTATTTTCCCTACAACGTTTTTCTGAACATGGTTTCAGTTGATTGTTATGTCGTTTCACACGATCAAAGTACCGTGTCTTTCTCGTTATTATTTCTTTCTGTCTTCACTGCTCTTTTTATATTGAGTTGTTCTAGAACTTAATTTTTTTTATAAATTTTGCCACTCAAGAAACTCACTCGAATCTGCTGAAGGTACACACCAATCCCCAGTTGAGGCAGGGTTATCTTTTCAAACCATTTCGGCTTTGGAGTCGACCCAGTCTCATAAACATTGCTACCAGACAATGCTCAGAGTTGTCAGAGCATAAAGGCGACGAGTAAAAGAAATGACCCCTCACTTCATATGCCGTGTCGCGCATACATCTCCAATGTCAGTATGTGCTATGGAACTACCTCTACCCCAACATGCCAGACCCCTAGGGTGGTATTCTGTACTCCTCTAACCCAACATGCCAGACCCCTAGGGTGGTATTCTGTACTCCTCTACCCCAACATGCCAGACCCCTAGGGTGGTATTCTGTACTCCTCTACCCCAACATGCCAGACCCCTAGGTTGGTATTCTGTACTCCTCGACAACACAAGGTATAATTATACACATTCAATGTACGTATTTAAAGATCCATATTTCGTTGGAATATTCGTCATTTAGACACAGGTTTGAACTCGGCCGACACCTCGTAATAATTAATATGGCCTGACAATGAGACTGGAGGGTTGGCTAATATCTGATCAATCAATTCATCAAAATTGCTTTCCTCTTAACACGTTCTTGGGTTTGCAAAATTACAAGGTTATTGAATTTTTGCCACGGTGTTAAACGTTTATGAAAAAAAAAAAATAATTCGACCGAATTAATTCCAGTAGTTGCAAAATCCAGCTTTCTTTGCATGTCCCCTTTAAATAAAATAAGACTGCTTTATAATGTATCTTTCATTATTACAGTGCCGGAAAAGTACATAATCCAAATATTTAAAAGCTCTTTCATAAGAGATCTTAACATTCCGTCAGTGAATATAGGCGAACTATATTAACTGATGAATGCGTTCAAGGTCATTAGCCTACATGCTGACGAATGGATGGCCTATTTAACCACTGTGGCAATTTTTCACCGCGACACAGTGAGGTCATGTCTAACGTGTCCGACCACCTGTTGCCTTATATGTCCATAACAGCGCATTCATCGCTTCTTGCAGTGTCTGATGCTTCTTGCAGTGTCTGATGCCGGTTGTGCAGTTATGTGATGGTGTTGTTTCGTGTTGGTGTAAATGAGAGAGAGAATGAGAGAGAGAGAGAGAGAGAGAGAGAGAGAGAGAGAGAGAGAGAGAGAGAGAGAGAGAGAGAGAGAGAGAGAGAGAGAGAGAGAGAGAGAGAGAGAGAGAGAGAGAGAGAGTATGTTTATATTTAGGCAGAACAGACAGTCAGACCGATAGACCGACAGACAAAAACATATACAATCTTCACATGAGTGACACGTTAGGCACACAACTGAATGGAGGAGAGAAACAAAAAAAAAAGGGGAGGGGGCGGTGTTTGAGGGATCGAACCCACGTTACCCCTCCCTCCCCCCTATGTGTCTCCACTTTGTCGCGGTGGGGGGGGGGGGGGGGCTTGCTTGTCCCATTGACCCCATGTGCTATGTCGATGGATGAACAACTACATATCGGACTGCTTATGGGATAGGGCCAGACTAAGCGAGACACAACCTGCTGTTCTGCAGGTAGACTGAGGATAGCAGTCAAAAGTTTAAATCAGGCGCACGAAGGTAGAAGTTCTTGGTCCGGACACCAGCACTAAGGCTCTCAGCTGAGGGATAAGGCTGAACGCCTCTAAGCCATTAATCCTAGGACCTGAGAGCCGGGCCGACACAAACCTACCGAAAAATGGAGGTTAGATGCTGAGCACGCTACATGCTTAGTTCAGATACTTGTTTCGAAGGTTCTCAGCTGGGGGATATGAGGGATCCCCGGATGAGAGGGCCTGGCCGTTTTTCGCTCACTGATGCACGGAGGTAAGGTGCTGAGCCGGCAGCACATGTAGCCTACCTCGTGAGCGAGTACTAAAGGTAGAAAAGCGCCCCAGTCGCACGAAATGGTTACGAAAAATTTCTGTATCTATGCTCACATAGAGTGTAGTCAAAGGTGGAAAAACGTCTCAATAACACGAAATGGAACGCTTGGCTAGCGAATCCATTGCGTGGTCCGAAGTCCGAAGCGAAAGCTTACCTAGTGGATGTCGTCCGCAGACTGTCCGTTCCTGGTTTGTGCTTGAGCGACCAGTGGCAAGCGAAATGCCCAATACATGGAAGTGAGGAATCAAAGCAGCCATGAGCAGGACGTGGCAATTCCTCGGGTGAGCCCAGTCTCAGAGCAGTATGTGCCGGCTCTGCAATAATGGAAGCCTCCTTGGATAGCAGGGAATGCCCATGGTCTGCCCCTGCCTTCCCTTGAGGGTTGACCGTGATGTCTTTGACCGTTCTATCTTGACCAGCTGAGATGTGGGCGACATCACAACAATAAGTCTAACGTGCCTCGAAACCCGAGGAAGGCTAACCTCATTAAAAATGCCCGCCGAAGTCGGAAGTGCCGTCCTACGGGTGGCAAAATAAAAATTGGCACTACGCATTTACGTCCGAGTGAAATGTCTCGTCCGAATGTCTCTCGTGCTAGGAACAGCTCTGACTACCTAGTTTCCGAATGCCGCTCTTGTTCGGAACAGCTCTGACTAGGTAGTTTTCCGAATGTCCGTCGTGCCTCTCGTGCCTGGAACAGCTCTGACGGGCACAACGACAAGCACATGTCCGAATCGAAAACTCGCTGAGTGGATACCGTCTGCAGACCTGTCTGGTTTGTGCGGGAACGGCCCGGGGCGAACGAAATGCCCAATATATTGAAGTGAGGAATTAAAGCAGCCATGAGCAGGACGTGACGATTCCCTCGGTGAGCCCAGCACCAGGGCGCTATGTGTCGGCCCTGCAACTATGGAAGCCACCCTGGATGACGGAAAATGCCATGGACTGTCCCTGCCTTCCTTGAGGGATGACCGTGAAGTCTTCGACTGTTCCAACTTGACCAGCTGGGATGTGGACGGTACCACAAAAGTGAGAGTCTCCCAGGAATGCTAACCTGGTCAAAAATTGCACGCTAAAAGTCGGATGTGTTGGCCTAAGGGTTTCGACCCAAGGGTGCCTAACTGGACACACCGCAATCACATCTGGAAAAAAAAACACTCCGGATGAACGCAAAGAAGAAGAAGAAGAAGAAGAAGAAGAAGAAGAAGAAGAAGAAGAAGAAGAAGAAGAAGAAGAAGAAGAAGAGCAGCCCACGTTAGTAGAAACACGTGTAGCTGTTCGGCTATTCTGTATATACTGTATATACCAAACAGGAAAATCTCTGGCAAATGTGTCAAAAATCGCTAGACACGTATTCCGGTGTGTTTATGGCGTTTAACTGTTCTATTGTCTAGCGTCTCATTTTACTTCCTTCCGTTTCTTCTACAAATGCCCATCAATTTTAGTGCCCGGTAAATGAAAATTTACAGTGGAAAAGATCTTTCTTTCGATATTATCGGAAACGAAGTGCGTAGGCTCTCAAAATGAAAAGAATTCTTTGTTGTTGTTGTTGTTTTGTTTTTTTTGGCGCTTGCTCGCTTTGAACTAAAGCGTAGTCCATACACATTACTTCTAGTAGTGCTGGACTGAATTTTGCGTGTGGATTAGCTTTCGATATTAACAGTATCCCTGGCCATCAGGCGATCCCACTCCGACTTCAGAGGTACTTGTAATTTACGTTCCCAAGTCAAGGACGACAGGTCATCGCCCATTAGTCCTCGACCTCGTCGATTTACATCAGATTATTGTTCTAAACAATTTTATATGACAGTTAATCTGATTTAAGAAAGCAATTGGGAACTACTTCAAGTACAAATTATTAGAAAACCAACTCGGGGATTATCCCAACGTCCCGCAAAGGACAGGCAACAATTCATAACCCGCCAGTTGGAATGCATTCTCCGCGTGCTACTTTTACACCACCCTGTACATCAGACAGGCTCTTATCCCAAGGCTGTACTTAATTAGCTTGTTGCGAAAACGGCGGGGGTTTATCGCCAGCACTCCACAATCCCCAAGTATTTTTGGCCTCCCCAAGCTAGGATTAAAGTCCAAGTAAATTGAATGTTGTTATGACGTGTCCGAGATTGTTAATGTCAACCTCGTGGCGCATATATTCAAATGATGACGCGTATAACAATCCAAGAGAAATGCCGGAACTGCAAATCCTCGAAACAGACAAGGTCGCTTTACGCATAAGCCAGAACTGTGCGTTTGAGAGTTACGAAAGACAAGCAGATGCCAGAATTTTCTGGAATTACAGAAACAAAAACAAAAACAAAAAGTAGGTAGACCCGGGTAATCAACGGTGGCAAAAGTAACTGATGAATTTTACATGAGGCTAATGACACTATCTAACTAATGAAAGTATGAGGCTAATGAAAGTATTAGGAGAACTCAAAGTGAAACTAATGGTGGTATTTAGATATATCACAGGAGACATGAAACTAGAGCACGTATGATCCGCCGGCTTGAAGAATTAAATCATAGTGGTGTTATTATTTGGCAGTCTGGATTATACTGATGGGTGTTATCCAACTTTCATCTCCATCAGCCGTATTATCTTTTAAGATTATCCACTGGGATAAGCAATATGTTAAAATTAGAATGGTCAAATATATCGTCATCACCATCATCTACATCAGTCTTGCCAACTGGCGTTGGCGATCATGCCTCTCCATATCTTCCGATCTCCTACAGCTTACATCAATATGTGTGCTATCCTGTGCCATACCATGACTGTCAGGGTGTTGGGGAATAGAGACAGGACATATAGAGGACAAGGGACATAATAGAGACAGGACATATAGAGGACAAGGGACATAATAGAGACAGGACATATAGAGGACAAGGGACATAATAGAGACAGGACATATAGAGGACAAGGGACATAATAGAGACAGGACATATAGAGGACAAGGGACATAATAGAGACAGGACATGGGCAGGGAGGCAGTGATGTCAGCGACAGGACATCTACAGAACCAGTGAGATATGATAGACAGGACATAGATAAGGACGCAGAGATGTCATAAGACAGGACATCTACAGGACAATAGAGATATTAGAGACAGGGCATAGGCAGGGACACTGAGATGTCATAGACAGGACACGACCAAGTTATAAAAGGGGACATAAGTCTACGGGACTCTGTCCTGGATTGACTAGACAGCGTTGCACTATACGACCCGTCCTAACACGGGCGGACCGCAGTACGACGTGACTATTGAGACAGCACGGTTGTCTCGAGGAAAGCGGGGTCCAGTATCACGCGACCAACCGGTCAGCGTGAGAAAGGACAGGCGGGAGTCTCGACTGCTTAGGGGATGGGTGCTTGTGTTTCTGGAGCGAGGTAGAAGATTTACGGGAGTGCTAGCGGGCTTTGCCATATTTAACATTATCTATTATTTGAGTGCAGTGCTTTGTGTGTGATTGCTCGAGTGCTATTATTGTTTGTTAGCAGCACTATGTATATGATGATGTAACCGTCTTGTGTGCACATTGTAACGCTAATCAGGTTCTCCTGAATAAATATTAAGACCACGTGAACGATTGATACTTTCTTGAGTGCATGTGAAGGATTTAAGAATGCCTGCGTATGTGAGACGCTGACAATGACACATGGTATTTAAGAATCTTCTCTCGTTGCCTTATCTTTCTTTCCACATATTTTCTGTCCAGTTGTCACATATTCCAGTTTTACTTCTCATAATGCGGCCAAAAAGTAATGGCCGCCTCTTTCTGATGTTTATGGCAAGTTGTCTCTGTGTTTTGATCTCTTTCAAAACATTTAGATTACTAATTTTACTGTGCAGGGAATGTTTATAATTTTTCTGTACAACCACATCTCTGGGACCTTGATGGGTATTTTTGCTTGTTCACAACAAATTGTCCAGTTTTCAGTCATATGTAAAAACTGGTTTCAGGTAGTATGCAAGAATCTTTCCCTAACCTCCAGTGACAGAATTATTGCACAAGATTTCATTTTATAAAATGCGGTTTTTTTTCTTGTCCTATTCTGTTCTTGATCTCTGTAGAACATCTTCCAGTTTTTTCTTGTCCTATTCTGTTCTTGATCTCTGTAGAACATCTTCCATCTGATGTTATCGATGTCTCATCAACATCATGTGCCAACCGACAAGCACGAGTGATCACGTGTCTAGATACACGAGTTTATGTATTTGTATCAACATGCAAATCCTGTGACAGAAAGAAATCATGAGGATGTAGTTATTGGGTGCCAATACAGTGGTTTGGGGAACAATCTCCAGCTGTTGGGGGGGGGGGGGGGAGAGAGAGAGAGAGAGAGAGAGAGAGAGAGAGAGAGAGAGAGAGAGAAAGAGATTATTACGTCCAACCAGTTATGGGGTCGGCATAGACTCACAAAAATTAATACCTGGCAATTATATTAATATTCTGGGAACCAGCCTAAGAATTTAAGGCGACGAGGCAGGGAAATGACCAACCTACCTCATTATATCGTAGCCTCGAATGTGTGGCGGCGTAACATTTCACGTCCAGACGGCAGTATAGGTCATGGGGCTACCTACAAATTAAGCTGATTTGAATTTTAAAAATGTGTCGCCTATTTTTAACTCACGGGGGCTGTGTCAAGGCTGAAGGATGTGGATCGCCCAAAAAAAAAGCGGGACAAAGTATCCAGAAAGACACAAACAAAACATTGAATTAATGTTAATTCAACCAGAAGAGGATGTCTTTTTCGGATCTCAGATACATGCAATACATAGCCATATTTTTGGCAATAATTGTCAAAATAATAATATTAATAATAACAATAATAAAGCGTGTGAAATGTGTCTATTAATAAGTTCAGTTTTTTCAAAAACTCATATAAAAACTAGAGCAGGCGGAAAGTTGCTTCCTGAAACCGTCTATTTTTGCACGTGAAATCACCTGTTGGGTTTTCTTTCAGATTCGGCAGTTGTGTCCCCTGCTCAATAATTCGATGATTTCAACACAGCGCCCACGACACTCCAAATCCGAAATCCGGGTTAATCCGTTATCAATCGATGGGCGGAAACTGGCCCAGGGTTTGTCAATGTTGCACAGGTAACCTGTATACAAATATACATTATACAATTATTGATGCCATCCCCACCTAGCACATTATTTTGCCATTGCGTATCGGCTTCCTGAATAGTTTGTTTTGTTTTGTTTCTTAGTTTGTCATCATGCCCTGGAAAGAATGGTGCAACGGAAAGTGACTCGATTAACTGCACTCCGAAAAAAGACCAGATGGACACATAAGGGTACCGTCAGTATTGGGACTCTTCGCTGGTTGTTGAAGACGGGGACAGAGCGCATATGGGAATGTCCAAGTATTATGTCGGTTCTTGACTTAACTCTTCCAACACTAACATAGTGTATGCTAATATTTTCTTCTTTCTCCTTGTGTTAATCAACACCTGTAGGTGCATTCATCTAATTAATCTGATGATACCACGTGTCTAAAATGCCTTCCACATCAACTTGTAATGCTATATTATTGCCTAATCGTCATAACTAGCTCAAGACCCCCCTGCCCTACACTGCAAGGTACTATAAGCAATAGATGACAGTTTGACAGTCATTACTAACTACATCGACGAGGAGCTTGTTGTCTGGAATGTTGTTTCTTATCATCTCTACAAAAGGAATTCCTATAGACTATTTGCTGCTGTTTCCCCGTACTGTTGCATGTTTGATATTGTCCGCGCGCTATATTCTTTTTACTAAGCACACGTCTGCATCTGTCAGATTTTACACTGGAATGATCACAGACAGCAATACAACTAGTTAAAGTTAGTTGTATATCCTTTACAGGACGTAGCAGTCAACCCCAGCATCTTTGGCTGTTCGTGAATCCTGGGCATGTTCAGTAGGTTGTCACTGCTTTCTGAACGACAGGAACCCATGCCATTTTTTTTTTAAACAACGCAAGGCGGTCTGCTGCCAAATCGCCAACAGCTGTGTTTCGAACGCGGTATGCAGGATTACCAGCTGCGTCCGTAACTCCTTAGCCATGGAATATACTCCAGCTCCAGTTTTAGAAAACAAAAACTTTCCACCAGTTCAACCAGCTGGTTATATTTGTGGTGGTTCATGGTGCAGGTTCAGTTTGTCTGGTTTTCTGGGCCCGTGTTAGATATAACTGAACATTTAATGTTATACAACTATGACTTAGTACATGTGACGTGCTATTCTATCGCAACTGTCTTTATGGGCTTAATTCCCCAGACGTCTGGGGCAGGGATAAAGAAAGCTGATCACCACATTTCATAAATCCATGACACGAGCATAGTCGATTCTACCAGCTATCTCCCTGAAACCACACTCTTCTCATTGGAGGATGTGGGTGTCGGTCGTGGTTCATATCTCTTCTTCCTTCCTTCTCTCTCTCTCTCTCTCTCTCTCTCTCTCTCTCTCTCTCTCTCTCTCTCTCTCTCTCTCTCTCTCTCTCCGATTTCCCCCCAGGAAACAATGATGTCTCCTGCTCACGCCATGAGGCAAGTCCTTGTTGTCTTCCCCCCATCTCCACGTATCTGTTGTGTCCGCTGTTGCCACGTTGGGGTACAATAGACAGTTTATTTTTAGTGGCAGAGCTCTACCACTCGGCTCATAAGCATGCGTGTCTGAGGTTCCGCTTCACCGTAAGGTGCAACAGTATAACTGATCCGACAAGGATGCTCATTTATGAAGTTAATAAACACTGGCTCCTTGCAATGAAGACTTCTGCTCATTACTAATACACGGCACATATTCTCTGGAGAAACCGACTAACTATAGTTACCCTCAGTTCGAGACGTCAGGCAAATGCCCCGGACACCATGTCTTTAAACTGGTTCACGGTTTTACTCTGAGTTGAAGTTACGATTAATGGAGTTGGTGACTGGCTGTACAGCCGCGAGGTTGAGTATGTGTCAGTTAAGAATGTCGTGTGCCTACAGAAGTGTCTGCTATACGATGACCGATCAGGCATGATCATGAGAACTTCAGTGTTTAATAAATTCCAGGACTTCAGAGAGTACCAACATATAGACACATCATCCATGTCTGTACACAGACGGATAGGTAGGTAATAGACAGCACCAAAATATAGACACACTGTCTTTACACAGACGGATAGTTAGGCAACAGACAGCACCAACATATAGACACACCATGTCTTTACACAGACGGATAGGTAGGCAGCAGACAGCACCAACATATAGACACACTATGTCTTTACACAGACGGATAGGTAGGTAAAAGACAGCACCAACAATAGACACACCATGTTTTTACACAGACGGATAGGTAGGTAAAAGACAGCACCAACAATATACACACCATGTCTTTACACAGACGGATAGGTAAGCAACAGACAGCACCAACATATAGACACACAATGTCTTTGCACAGACGGATAGGTAGGTAACAGACAGCACCAACACATAGACACACAATGTCTTTACACAGACGGATAGGTAGGTAACAGACAGCACCAACACAGACACACCATGTCTTTGCACAGACGGATAGGTAGGTAACAGACAGCACCAACATATAGACACACAATGTCTTTACACAGACGGATAGGTAGGCAACAGACAGCACCAACATATAGACACACCATGTCTTTGCACAGACGGATAGGTAGGTAACAGACAGCACCAACATATAGACACACAATGTCTTTACACAGACGGATAGGTAGGTAAAAGACAGCACCAACATATAGACACACAATGTCTTTACACAGACAGATAGGTAGGTAGACAGACAGCACCAACATATAGACACACAATGTCTTTACACAGACGGATAGGTAGGTAACAGACAGCACCAACATATAGACACACCATGTCTTTGCACAGACGGATAGGTAGGTAACAGACAGCACCAACATATAGACACACCATGTCTTTACACAGACGGATAGGTAAGCAACAGACAGCACCAACATATAGACACACCATGTCTTTGCACAGACGGATAGGTAAGCAACAGACAGCACCAACATATAGACACACCATGTCTTTACACAGACGGATAGGTAAGCAACAGACAGCACCAACATATAGACACACCATGTCTTTGCACAGACGGATAGGTAGGTAACAGACAGCACCAACATATAGACACACAATGTCTTTACACAGACGGATAGGTAGGCAACAGACAGCACCAACATATAGACACACAATGTCTTTGCACAGACGGATAGGTAGGCAACAGACAGCACCAACACATAGACACACAATGTCTTTACACAGACGGTTAGGTAGGTAACAGACAGCACCAACATATAGACACACCATGTCTTTACACAGACAGATAGGTAGGTAGACAGACAGCACCAACATATAGACACACAATGTCTTTACACAGACGGATAGGTAGGTAAAAGACAGCACCAACATATAGACACACAATGTCTTTACACAGACGGATAGGTAGGTAAAAGACAGCACCAACATATAGACACACAATGTCTTTACACAGACGGATAGGTAGGCAGCAGACAGCACCAACACATAGACACACCATGTCTTTACACAGACGGATAGGTAGGTAACAGACAGCACCAACACATAGACACACCATGTCTTTACACAGACGGATAGGTAGGTAACAGACAGCACCAACACATAGACACACCATGTCTTTACACAGACGGTTAGGTAGGTAACAGACAGCACCAACATATAGACACACCATGTCTTTACACAGACAGATAGGTAGGTAGACAGACAGCACCAACATATAGACACACAATGTCTTTACACAGACGGATAGGTAGGTAACAGACAGCACCAACACATAGACACACCATGTCTTTACACAGACGGTTAGGTAGGTAACAGACAGCACCAACATATAGACACACCATGTCTTTACACAGACGGATAGGTAGGCAGCAGACAGCACCAACACATAGACACACAATGTCTTTACACAGACGGATAGGTAGGTAACAGACAGCACCAACACATAGACACACCATGTCTTTACACAGACGGATAGGTAGGTAACAGACAGCACCAACATATAGACACACCATGTCTTTACACAGACGGATAGGTAGGTAAAAGACAGCACCAACACATAGACACACAATGTCTTTACACAGACGGATAGGTAGGTAAAAGACAGCACCAACACATAGACACACAATGTCTTTACACAGACGGATAGGTAGGTAAAAGACAGCACCAACACATAGACACACAATGTCTTTACACAGACGGATAGGTAGGTAAAAGACAGCACCAACACATAGACACACAATGTCTTTACACAGACGGATAGGTAGGTAGACAGACAGCACCAACATATAGACACACTGTCTTTACACAGACGGATAGGTAGGTAAAAGACAGCACCAACACATAGACACACCATGTCTTTACACAGACGGATAGGTAAGCAACAGACAGCACCAACATATAGACACACCATGTCTTTACACAGACGGATAGGTAAGCAACAGACAGCACCAACATATAGACACACCATGTCTTTGCACAGACGGATAGGTAGGTAACAGACAGCACCAACACATAGACACACCATGTCTTTACACAGACGGATAGGTAGGTAACAGACAGCACCAACACATAGACACACAATGTCCTTTACACAGACGGATAGGTAGGTAACAGACAGCACCAACACATAGACACACAATGTCTTTACACAGACGGATAGGTAGGTAACAGACAGCACCAACACATAGACACACAATGTCTTTACACAGACGGATAGGTAGGTAACAGACAGCACCAACACATAGACACACCATGTCTTTACACAGACGGATAGGTAGGTAACAGACAGCACCAACATATAGACACACCATGTCTTTACACAGACGGATAGGTAGGTAACAGACAGCACCAACATATAGACACACCATGTCTTTACACAGACGGATAGGTAGGTAACAGACAGCACCAACATATAGACACACCATGTCTTTACACAGACGGATAGGTAGGTAAAAGACAGCACCAACATATAGACACACCATGTCTTTACACAGACGGATAGGTAGGTAACAGACAGCACCAACATATAGACACACCATGTCTTTACACAGACGGATAGGTAGGTAAAAGACAGCACCAACATATAGACACACCATGTCTTTACACAGACGGATAGGTAGGTAACAGACAGCACCAACATATAGACACACCATGTCTTTACACAGACGGATAGGTAGGTAACAGACAGCACCAACATATAGACACACCATGTCTTTACACAGACGGATAGGTAGGTAACAGACAGCACCAACACATAGACACACAATGTCTTTACACAGACGGATAGGTAGGTAACAGACAGCACCAACATATAGACACACATGTCTTTGCACAGACGGATAGGTAGGTAACAGACAGCACCAACATATAGACACACAATGTCTTTACACAGACGGATAGGTAGGTAAACAGACAGCACCAACATATAGACACACCATGTCTTTACACAGACGGATAGGTAGGTAACAGACAGCACCAACATATAGACACACAATGTCTTTACACAGACGGATAGGTAGGTAAAAGACAGCACCAACACATAGACACACAATGTCTTTACACAGACAGATAGGTAGGTAACAGACAGCACCAACATATAGACACACAATGTCTTTACACAGACGGATAGGTAGGTAAAAGACAGCACCAACATATAGACACACAATGTCTTTACACAGACGGATAGGTAGGTAAAAGACAGCACCAACACATAGACACACAATGTCTTTACACAGACAGATAGGTAGAGTAACAGACAGCACCAACATATAGACACACCATGTCTTTACACAGACGGATAGGTAGGTAACAAGACAGCACCAACATATAGACACACATGTCTTTACACAGACGGATAGGTAGGTAACAGACAGCACCAACACATAGACACACCATGTCTTTACACAGACGGATAGGTAGGTAACAGACAGCACCAACACATAGACACACCATGTCTTTACACAGACGGATAGGTAGGTAACAGACAGCACCAACATATAGACACACAATGTCTTTACACAGACGGATAGGTAGGTAACAGACAGCACCAACACATAGACACACAATGTCTTTACACAGACGGATAGGTAGGTAACAGACAGCACCAACATATAGACACACCATGTCTTTACACAGACGGATAGGTAGGTAACAGACAGCACCAACATATAGACACACCATGTCTTTACACAGACGGATAGGTAGGTAAAAGACAGCACCAACATATAGACACACAATGTCTTTACACAGACGGATAGGTAGGTAAAAGACAGCACCAACATATAGACACACAATGTCTTTACACAGACGGATAGGTAGGTAACAGACAGCACCAACACATAGACACACCATGTCTTTACACAGACAGGATAGGTAGGTAACAGACAGCACCAACACTATAGACACACCATGTCTTTACACAGACGGATAGGTAGGTAACAGACAGCACCAACATATAGACACACATGTCTTTACACAGACGGATAGGTAGGTAACAGACAGCACCAACATATAGACACACCATGTCTTTACACAGACGGATAGGTAGGTAACAGACAGCACCAACATATAGACACACCATGTCTTTACACAGACGGATAGGTAGGTAAAAGACAGCACCAACATATAGACACACAATGTCTTTACACAGACGGATAGGTAGGTAACAGACAGCACCAACATATAGACACACAATGTCTTTACACAGACGGATAGGTAGGTAAAAGACAGCACCAACACATAGACACACAATGTCTTTACACAGACGGATAGGTAGGTAAAAGACAGCACCAACACATAGACACACCATGTCTTTACACAGACGGATAGGTAGGTAACAGACCAGCACCAACATATAGACACACAATGTCTTTACACAGACGGATAGGTAGGTAAAAGACAGCACCAACACATAGACACACAATGTCTTTACACAGACGGATAGGTAGGTAACAGACAGCACCAACATATAGACACACAATGTCTTTACACAGACGGATAGGTAGGTAAAAGACAGCACCAACACATAGACACACAATGTCTTTACACAGACGGATAGGTAGGTAACAGACAGCACCAACATATAGACACACCATGTCTTTACACAGACGGATAGGTAGGTAAAAGACAGCACCAACATATAGACACACCATGTCTTTACACAGACGGATAGGTAGGTAACAGACAGCACCAACATATAGACACACCATGTCTTTACACAGACGGATAGGTAGGTAACAGACAGCACCAACATATAGACACACCATGTCTTTACACAGACGGATAGGTAGGTAACAGACAGCACAACAATATAGACACACCATGTCTTTACACAGACGGATAGGTAGGTAACAGACAGCACCAACATATAGACACACCATGTCTTTACACAGACGATAGGTAGGTAACAGACATCACCAACATATAGACACACCATGTCTTTACACAGACGGATAGGTAGGTAACAGACAGCACCAACACATAGACACACAATGTCTTTACACAGACGGATAGGTAGGTAACAGACAGCACCACACATAGACACACAATGTCTTTACACAGACGGATAGGTAGGTAACAGACAGCACCAACACATAGACACACCATGTCTTTACACAGACGGATAGGTAGGTAAAAGACAGCACCAACACATAGACACACAATGTCTTTACACAGACGGATAGGTAGGTAAAAGACAGCACCAACACATAGACACACAATGTCTTTACACAGACGGATAGGTAGGTAAAAGACAGCACCAACACATAGACACACAATGTCTTTACACAGACGGATAGGTAGGTAAAAGACAGCACCAACACATAGACACACAATGTCTTTACACAGACGGATAGGTAGGTAAAAGACAGCACCAACACATAGACACACAATGTCTTTACACAGACGGATAGGTAGGTAGACAGACAGCACCAACATATAGACACACTGTCTTTACACAGACGGATAGGTAGGTAACAGACAGCACCAACATATAGACACACTGTCTTTACACAGACGGATAGGTAGGTAGACAGACAATCACACGTGGATAGGCAGACAGAAGAGTGTGTGGGTGGAGGAGTGGATGGGCGGATAGTCAGACGAATAGACAGGCAGACCGACTACAGGCGACTGAATGACAGAAGGCGAGACTAACAGACAGGCTGAAAGGCGGGCAGGCAGCTAACTAGTGAGCTAACCTGCTAGGCAGGCAGACTGACAGACAGACATATTGGCGGACAGACAGGCATATAGGTAGACCCACAGACAGACATATTCAGCGGTAGTATTTCTATCTATGCTCTCAAAACAACAGAGCTCCAACAACAATAACAAAAACAACGACAACAACAAACTCAAACGAATGTGGAACATTAAATTCAGACTTCAAATTCAGCTTGCCTAGACAATATCGGTTTACTGACGTCACATACACTATCCCACGGCGTCTGCTTCTCACAACAGAAATAGGGACATATAATCCCCGCCAGATAATTAGCACAGCAAACCAACAAAAATACAGCAAACAAACACAACAGTGGCACAGACCAATGAAGAAATCCTGTTATAAATGTCAGCAGAACTGCACCCCTCACCTACTAAACAATGAATTGCTTACTGTATATGTACAACACAAAAAATACGCATTTCACAAGCACTAATGAGGAGAATATTTCATGGAGAAATGTCAACAAAATATCACCGAATTCCACTAATGGCCAAATTAGTTACCTCAGTCATCCAACAGCCGCACCTCTAGAACATATTTACATCATACAATAAGAGACTGGTTGATTGATTTCGGCTGTATCTCTCTCTCTCTCTCTCTCTCTCTCTCTCTCTCTCTCTCTCTCTCTCTCTCTCTCTCTCTCTCTCTCTCTCTCTCTCTCTCTCTCTCTCTCTCTCTCTCTCAAGGTATTCCTATCCATTGCCAGCTGCCGTAAAGTACTGCATCTATTTCCGTAATCTTCGTACTGAACTCCACAGTTCCTCGCCAAGTTATCGCTGTTTCCGTAGTAAAACGAGAGAGGACCCACTTCCACGCCTGACAACGTGTTGTATATATGATGCTGGTCCCATGTTTGTCTATACCAGTCAGCATTTACTAGAGTGACGTGGCCAACATCACGCCGCCCACCATTGCTTCCCGGAACATTCTCTGGCTCTCATTTAGACCGGAAGCCCAGGTCAACTCTGTAAAATCCCTGTCTCGTCAAGGATTCAAACACATGGTCACCGGGCCAGCAGCCAAGCGTGCTAGCCACCGCACTGCGGTCTTTTGTGTCTCTATGGAATTGAAGTTCTGTTGAGATATGTCTGGATCGGTTTTTATGGGGGTTGATGCCCACTTACTTTCTCACATAATAATTTTTTTTTTTTTTTTTTTTAGGAAAAAATAAAAAAGCAGTTCTAATTAACAGGCGTTTATTAGTAAACTTCCTTGGGACGGCAGCACAGAAGGGATCCACCATGTTGCTGCCTTACTTACTGCTTCTATAGTAGTTAATAGTTTAAGAAATGCCACATTTGCTCTTTATTATGCTCAGGAATCAGACAATAAATATTTCTAGTTTTTAGAAATGGTTTTAATCGTTCTCCATTCTTCTGTCTCATACAGCAATACAGATTTAACCTTAAATATTTTAAATTTACAGGAAATCCATCTACATAAGGGGCATATCGAATCCCAAACCACCAGTGCCTTGTAGAAGTTCCTGTAAAAACAAAGGTTAGGGCAACAAAGCCTCACAGAAAATGTGTGTGCAGGCAGAGTCTACAAGCCAGGGATGGCAATTGGACTATGGGGGAGGTCAGAAAAGAAACCTCAACCATCGAAGTCGGAAGATGTTGGCCCAAGTGGCACGGAACTAGGAAACGGATACCTACGCACTACATTGATTGATATGCACCATTCTGTAGTGACTCATGCTGAAATTTAGACTGGCACCTGGCCGTCTTGACTGACGACAGTTTGTAAAATAGTTATACCTCTCCATAACACAAAGCCTGGGCTGAATTTAGAGACCACGTGTTGCCCATGCAACGTGATCCTCTCTTGGCCTGCCTAGTTTACTCCAGAGGAAAGGTAACACCAATACGCCTGGAACAAGGTAAGCTGCAGAAGCTGCCGGATCAGCAAAGCAATACTCTAACTGTCCGCCTGTCGGAGCTTCCATCCCAGACCAGTTGCCAACCAAGGCTTAGGTCCTGGTCTGCTCTACCACGACATTTAGTCTTTAGGTTGCATTTCGTCACACTAGGGTAAGGCTTGTACCCTCCCAATTACACTCCTCCGCCCGAAGCCGTTGGCACAATGTGGGGTGTCAGGTTTGATGAGCGCCGCCCAACATTCGGTGCTAACAGAAAGCAGGTAGTACCGTCTACTGTCATACGGTAGCTCAGTCATATCTGACTAAGACCTGACAC
Source organism: Cepaea nemoralis (assembly GCA_014155875.1). Classification (NCBI taxonomy): domain Eukaryota; kingdom Metazoa; phylum Mollusca; class Gastropoda; order Stylommatophora; family Helicidae; genus Cepaea; species Cepaea nemoralis. The sequence continues at coordinate 305,993 of JACEFZ010028181.1, forward strand.
TGGAATTTACGCATAGCAAAAGTCCATCGCACAAGAAGAACAACAAATTCTAAGTATGGTTCTAGGTTTTATTTCTGTTAATTTCCACAAATATTCTAACGCTATGAAAGCTCCAAAGAGGGGGTGAAGCAGAGTTAGATTTCATTACAAAACTGCATGTTAAATAGTTCGGCCATATAATTATGCTACCAACTGACAACAAGCAATGATGTACAGACTAACTGGGACCAGAAGAAGAGGCCGACCGTGTAAACGATGGACAGAGGGAAAAACAGAGCCCATGGAAATCACGATATATGATGAGATGGGATGAGATGGGATGAAAGCTCCTCTTGCTGTTTGTATCCATCCGCCGCTTATCTTCCCATGATATATTATGGTACTCATTTATTTAGATGGGCTATAAGGTCAAGAGAAAATTTGCCATCTAGAGGGAGATTCGAACAAAGGCCAGCGGGTCCGCAAGCAAGTGATCTAATTATGCTACTACGGCATCGCCTTTCCCTATATTTCATAAATAATTGATCGAGGTTACAAAGACAATCATTGTCTGCTGGAAGAAAACAGTATGCCGCACTTCGTACTAAACACAACCTTTAACCCAGATTGTCTCTATGAACGAACCACAGAGGAACTGTCTGGGTCGTTTTGTCTGCTGTGTCTCAGTGTGGATTGTCTGTAAATGTGGACCAGAATATGTAAGTCTGCTATGTTTAGTAAATAGAAAACAAAAACAAAAATAAACCCAGTATTCTGTGACCTTTCATTTAACAACACAAGACGGAGACACCACGAACCTTCATTCAGTATTTGCAAATACCAGGTCTACTTCTGATCTGCTCTAGGCCAATATAAATTTTGTTTTTGCATAACACGATTAAACAATAGCATAGTAGGATGGATCAAACGATCTAATATTACTATTGCTTTTCTTTTCATTTGATAGCCGCCGATGCTCGACGCTTAGAGGAGAGGTGAGACGCACATATAATCAGATTGCTACCGGTACTATTGGGGTTGGAACTCTTCGCTGGCTTCTGAGGATGGGGACGGAGCGCTTATGGGAATGCCCCGAATGCTGTGATGTCGGTTCCTAAATCAATCAATCAATCATTTGATAGCCACCTCGTGAGTGGAGAAATTATTTACAGCTTATATCTTAAGGTTTATATAATAAATATGTAATAATTATAATACAAAACACAGAGTATAGGGCAGCTTTACAAAGCAACATTGCGGAAAAGAAAGAACGTTGAAGCGACAAGCCTTCATCAGCAAACAAACAAAAGAAAACACAACATATAAACTATGGAAAAGACACTGTAGTGACGACTACATTTAAGCATAGTACTTAAATAATGTATAGTTTATTGAGTTTTCTGGTGATTGTTTTCTGATGAGGGCTTGTGGCTGCAACGTCCTATGGTATCCGTAATTGTGTTTTGTAAAGTTGCACTATACTTCCCGTTTAAAAAAAAAAATATTATTATTTTAACTTTTTGAATCTTGTTTAATATCCCATTGCTTTAACGCAGTTTAACTAATTCATAACTTAACTATGTAATAAATATGGTACATTTCAAATGTTTCAGCAATAATTATACGTTCATCAGCCAAAGATGATAAGCTTTGTTTTTCCTTTAAATATTTTTCTTCGCAGTTTTAATGACTTGCTGTGACGCTCTACCCACCCTTCCCCCACTCCCCCTTTGGGCTGATTATGAAACATAAACATAGAGACGCTATGTGTATGTCTGCGTTGTTATAATGATCTTGTTGAGAATGGGTCGTTTCACCTCTGCAGGTTCTGTCTGTCGTATTTGTTTACATTACTTTGCTTCTTTTCTGTTGTTTTTAACATATAAAGTCGCGCGATCTCTCGCTCTCTATTAGTACATGCGCGCGCGTGTGTGCGTGTGTGGACAAGATTGCAACATGACAGGCAGCAAGTGTGTTCTGTTATTCCCATTTGGTATTGCCATACACACCCACTGTAGCAACCACTGTAACAAGACTATGCATGTTGGATTAAGGCACCTCATAAGACTGTTGATTAAATTAGATAGCAGCAATTATGTGCTCATCGCCAATTACTCTACAACGTGCACAAAATGGCGACCCGGCAGGCACTGGTCAGACTTCAAACGAACGATTTTTTTTGGCAGCATTAACAATGGTGAGAAAAACTGTCGCAAAGCAGTATCAATATGATAACATGATGTGCATCTGTATAAGCACACGTGTCTAGTGCCATGTACCAACACAGAGTTTATGGTACAAGTTACAGTCGACAAGAAGAGGCTAGAGTAGAGTTAACAATAGAATATTTACAATCACCACGAAAGCGTGTTAGAGTATAAGACATGGATAATAGTGATAATTCAGCAGTGGAACGATGAACACAAGAAAGGGGAACAACTCGAGGTTACGACCTCAGAACATCACGTGACGAGACGGAGGTGACTTCGTGAGCAAGAAAGGTAGAGATCTTCAGTTAGGCACAAGGTGGTTGATTGAGAGGTTGTAGAAATGGATTCACATGTTTGAAACAGCAAATAAAGTCTATTAACACTACCAACAAGTGTGCTAAGATAACCTGCGACAAGCCTGAATAACTGATAAAGTGATTACGATGAAGTCAGATATAACTGAACTTTTCTTGAGCTGTCAAGGTTAGTTGTGCATTAGGCCCAAAATGGCCAGTCAACCACATAAGTGAACATTTGCTAACATTAACTTTATAGTTCTGAGAATAATGTCGCTGCGCTAGAAACGATAGCAGCCACCACCTATGACTAAGAAGAATATTTATGACAGTCCTCACATAATTAAAATTCAACATCCGTCTACCCTCCTAAGCACTGTGAGCATGACGAGACGGTGAATGACTGTATTGCTGTAACATTTGTCAACAATAAAGGTGATTGACTCTAGGACGTCAGCGTTGTACTTGTTCTACAGTTACTGCTTAGATGGTTTTTGTGGAGTGTGTCACATCGTCATAACTAGCCATGACAAGACGATTGGACCTAGAGTGTGGCTCTGTGGAATATACACACTGAAGAAAGTGGTTTTCATCAGCAATCACATTCACTGAACGTGTATGTTTTGGCATTAAATTGTGGCCATACGTTGGCTAGCATGCTCGCGCGCGCACACACACACACATATATACAATAGTAATATTCATATATATATATATATATATATATATATATATATATATATATATATATATATATATATATATATATATATAATGCAATGTATGTCGGGATGTCATTGATACGTTCGCGAACGGTCCATCCGATTGAGATGAAATTTTCTACATGTTTTCTTCTCATTCCTGTGCAGCGAACTGTCATGGTTTGTTAGTGTACAAATAGTTATTTACTTAATAAAATTTAATATTTTAATTTACATTATAATTTATATATAGCGAGGGGGCTTAACTTAAGAAAAGTTATATCAAGGGACATAAGTTTTAATAGCATTGCTATATATTTTATATATAATTGTTGCATTGTTATCAAAGCTTTATAAACTGTTTGTCTCCAGTTATTTACAGGCATATGCGTTATAATATATAATGATAAAATCTTTAAGGCACTTTTAAAGTTTTCATAAAAATAATGCATCTATTTTAAATACGTTAAAATTTTCTAACTCATCTGTTTATTTCTCTTCGACATCTATACAGTCATCCGAGCATTCATTGGGTTTTCGTGATATCTTGGTAAGTTTATGTTCAGTAGTTTCAGATTGCCCTTCACTTTCACTGTTTCTAAAATAAATGTCATGAAAGGTTGGTAAATGCTGTGCTGGCAAAGAGAAATATGTCAAAATCTTTACAAAGTATTAGTCAAACGGATAAAATTATCGTCAGCTCAATAGCTACATGTTTTTAAAATATAACGCTGACTTCGGAGACAGCACAGAAGACCACACATTAATAACTTCAGCAGGATCAGATATACTGAATAACAGCTTTGAATTGTCAGATACCCCTATTTAGTTATTGGTGTAGCCTACCTGGAAGTCACCAGTGAATGCTGAAGGATCTCACCTTTCTACAGCAGCAAAGAGTGAAGGCCTTGTTTCAGCCATTGACTACTGGGAGCTCAACTGTTCTACCCAGAACTGCCTACCCCAAAAGCTGAGTACAAACAAACACCAAACCACCCATTGCTAAATATTTACCAAGCGATAGCCTATGTTGCTGCGGAACATTGTAGATGATTGGCATCATTACCATTCTTTGTCCTAGTATCAAATGTGTTGTTTCGTGACATAACCATTGTTCATATCACCCCAACCATCCATTAAAATATGTTAAACTTATCAAGAAGGCGTTAGTTCATTCTTTATCATAATTATGTGTGTGTAACTGTGTTACATATTAGTGTGATAGCGATACAACGCTATCTGGGGGATGCAGATCAGGAGAGCTGTGTGGTAGGAATAATACTAGTCTTCAGTTCTTACAAGAGTGAGCATCTTCCTCTCTGACGGCAGTGCCTTTCCTGTGCTCTCTTGGTCTTCTACCTGAAAACATTACTAGGTGTAATCCTGCTAGATTTGTCTGATCCAGTTTACTAAGGAGTCTCACGAGCCATTTCTGGTTTTCTTTTATAAGTCGCCAACCACTGTTTGGGGATAGATCTCTCGCCACTCAACTTACACACCATAGTTCAGCAAATGTATGCGTGGAGTAGCAAGTTTCAAAACGGCGTGACTTCTGTGAAAGACTGTTCACGACCGGGTCAGGCACACCGATTATTGAACGCAGAGCCAATTGCAGCCGTTGAAGGCCGCGTAAAGGAAAACCGCCGATTAACTGTGAGTGACATTTCCACACATCTTGACATCAGTTAAAGTTCAGCACACCACATCATCCATGATGTGCTACAGTACCGCAAAGTATCTGCAGGGTGGGTGCCACGGCAGCTTACTCCAGAATTGAATCAACGAAGCATTGATTATCAAGAACTTTTGTAGTGCTTTGAAGCAGATGATGGTTTTCTATCAAGAATAGTTACTGGAGATGAAACCTGGGTTCACTGCCACGAGATGGAAACGAAGAGAGCGAGCAAGGATTGGCACCATCCCTCCTCACTGAAACCAAAGAAGTTTCGCACGCAGCCATCTGCAGGGAAGGTTATGCTGACTCTCTTTTGGGATGAGCGAGGCGTTATTTTAGAACACTGCATACCAAGAGGGCAAACTGCCACCAATGATGCGCATACAGATCTTTTCAGGAATGATCTTCGACCCGCAATCAAATCCAAACGACGTGGACTTCTGAGAAAAGGTGTCCATTTGCAACATTATAATGTTCGACACCATACTGCCCGAGCAACGGTTGAAACCACCGAAGACCTCCACTTTCAGTGTGTACCACATCCACCTTACACCCCAAACCTAGCCTCAAGTGGTCTCCACCTGTTTGGACAACTTAAAGTGTCAGTGCATGAGTGGTTACACACGCACCAAGAGAATTATTTTCTACAGGAATCCAAGTACTTTATCGGCGCTGGAGGACTTGCATTAAATGTAGTGGTTATACATGATAGCATTTGTTTTGTACTTTTTGAGAATATTATCCCCAAAGTTTTCATTTGAAGCCCCCCCCCCCCCCCCCCCCGTACATGATCAAAAATACCTTTACTGTCTCGTGCCGACCCAACAGCAATCACGCTACGTAGGGACAGTCCAAATGAGCCGGGTTGCTGTCGTGTGGTGAAGAGACCAGAACTATAAATAGGATCGAGACATTTCCGGGCCACCCTCTGCAGCCAAGCGATGACAGCAGTCGCTGGCTGTGGTGCAAGACGTCAGCTCAATGTAGTAGATGGAGGAGGAGTATTTGGGGGGAGGGGGGGGGGAGGCCGAAGGGAGGACCGATCATTATGAAGTGGGCGTTCTTGGCTCTAAACAGATCTCGGTCGTTGGTGTTCTGGATCAACTCTGCTGAAGGTATTCCTCCATGTTAGTTTAGTCAGTCAGTCAGTCAGTCAGTTAGGTTAGTTAGTTAGTTAGTTAGTTAGTTAGTTAGTTAGTCGAGGTTCCAGCTTCACGGCAACGGGTCGTCCCCATTATGCTCCATTCCTGTGCCAGTGAATATCACACAAAATGCTCCCCACTGTCCAATGTGAAAAGTGGAATAGACAGGAGTCTCGGCAATCCAACAGCCCGCACGGGTACACTGTGCGTAATGCCGCCGCCAGAATACCAACACAAATGTCATCCACGAAAACAACAGTTCATCGTCGATGGACTCGGCAGTCACCAGAAAGACCTCATTGACCCGGGTTTTCTGACATCTCTCGGTCTTTTTCCGCAGGGCGACCCACCGAAAGTGTCGCATAAAGCACGAACTCCGCAGCTTCAGCGCCGACTCCCAAGAGTCTCCTGAAAAATGCACTCGTGAACCGAAAAGGCAAATCAGTCAATTCAGCAAACAGCCAGTAGCCATTGTTCTGAACATGCAGATCACTGTACAGGACAGATGTAGCAGCATTCCACGCGAATTTCACAGCTCACAGTGTCGCCAACGCACTCACTCAGTAGCAGGGTGACGGAACCATGTACTACCAGTCCAACATGAGGAAAGTGCGATGGCAAACCGTAGCTACAAACATAAACACGCCACAGGCCTTAACGGTTCGATGCCTAGCCGCCATGTTGGCGACCGGAAGTCCTTTGTTTCCTCCATGCCACTGTCTCAATTCATCCAGCAAAATTTCTCTTGGTTTACCTCTGCCTCTCTTCCCCTCGATCTTTCCAGTTGTTACGATGTTCTCCAATGCCTGTCTTCTCATCACATGACCGAAGAAAGATGTTTGTCTGTTTCTTATTGTTGTATATAATGTTCTAGTTTCATTAGCCTGTTTCAGGCAGTCGTTGTTAGTTACTCTGGCAGTCCAAGGAATTCGCAATATTCGTCTCAGGAACCACATCTCCGATGCTTCTAATTTCTTCTTAATTTGTTCATTTACATTCCAAGATTCACTGCCTTACAGCAAAACTGGTTCTAGATAGCATTTCAGCACTCTCTTTCTTACATGCAGTCATAGTGACTTATTGCTTAAGATACTCTTCATTTTCTGAAATGTGGCTTTTGCTTGCCCTATTCTGCTCTTAATCTCTGTTGTACATCTTCCATCTGATGTTATGAATGTCTCTAGGTATTTAAAACTATCCACTTGGTTAAGAATTTTCCCTTCTATTTCTATGTCACATTTTGGTGTCACCATTTTCTTGATATCACCATTGTTACTGTTTTCTTGATATTCAAGGAGAGTCCTTTCCTTGCACTCTCTGTCTGTTGAATTATCCGCCAACAATACTGTGTCATCTGCATAGCGTATATTATTTATATTATAACCTCCAACTAGTATTCCTGGCATCTCTTTGATCTCTCTCATTATTACTTCGCTATATAGGGAGAAGAGATCTGGTGTCAAGGCAAACCCCTGTCGTACTCCTAGCTTTATCTGTTCGTAATTACCCTCTTTATTTCCCATTTTAATTGCTGCTACTTGGTTCCAGTAAATATTCTTTATTATTCTTAAATCTTTCCCATCAATGTTGATATCTTCCAACATTTTAATCAGTTCATCATGTTTTACTTTATCAAATGCCTTAGTATAATCTATGAAGCACAAATATATGTCTTTCTGTTTCTCTATTGACCTTTCTATTAGTGTCCGTAATACTATATTGCATTGTTTGTACCCTTTCCCTCCACAAATCCATACTGTTCTTCACTAATTTCCATTTTTATTTTCTTTCTGGTTCTTCTCATTATGATTCTGAGTAGAGGCTTAGTGATATAGTTTATGAGATTAATTGTACGAAAATCTTCACATTCAATTGCTCCTGGTCTTTTTGGTATAGCTATAAATACAGATTTCAGCATATCGCTCAGTAAATATCCACTGCTGTAAATATCATTCAACATTTTGGTTAATATATCTACTCCAAATTCTCCCAATACTTCTAATTCTTCTATTGTGATTTCATCTGGCCCAGCTGTTTTTCCTTTCTTCATATGTTTTATAGCGTCAGCGACTTCTTCTTTTAGAATAGGTGGGCCTTCTAAGTTACTTTCTTCTGTTAATTCTTCCCTTTCTTCATCATATAATTCTCTTATATACTCATTCCACCTCTTCATTATAGCACCTTCCTCCAATAATATCTTTCCTGGTTTTGATTTCAAACACCCTGTATTTATTCTTATTTTCTTCCTGTGAGCTCACTGATTTGTCTGTGCATATCTTTTGTATCTTTAATGGAATTTAATTTATTTTATTTAATTTTTTTTTTTTTTGCACTGTTCATTTAACCAACTTTCTTTTGCCTTCACACATTTATCTTTTATTTCCTTATTTATCTTAGCGTATTCTTGTTTGTCATTTTTACTCTGTTTTCTTTTGTCCATCAACATTAAGATTTCCTTATACATCCATTTTTTCTTAACTATTTGGCTTCTTTCCGGTAATATTTCTTTGCTAGTTTGATGAATGGAGTCCCTTAACATTTCCCATTGTTCATTTATACTCTGTATTTTAGTTATTGCATTGTACCTATTTTTCACAGTCACTCTGTATTGTTCTTGAATTTCTTTATCTACTTTCAGAATCTCTTTATTAAGTCTCACGTTCTTAACCATTTTTCCCTCTCTTTAATCTTACTTTTATTTGTCCACATAGTGGTACATGATCACTATTACAGTCAGCACCAGGCATTGTCTTTACATTAATTAAAGCATTTCTAAATCTATTATTAATAAGTATGTAGTCAATTTGGTTGCGTATTGTCTTATCAGGGCTTTTCCATGTGTATAGTCGTCTTTTATGGTGTTTAAACCATGTGTTCCCAATTATCATATCATTGATATTTGCCCATTCTATTAGTTTTTCTCCTCTTTCATTTCTTGTACCTAAACCATAATTCCCCACTACATCCTCCATTTTCCCCTTTCCTACTTTTGCATTAAAATCTCCAAGTATTATTTTTATTTCTTGTGATCCAATTTGAGCCATCGCCATGTCTATTTCGTCGTAAATGTGTTGTATTTCTTCATCACTACTGCTTGTTGTTGGTGCATATACTTGTATAATATTTATATCTATTGGTTTGCCTTTGATTTTGACCATTATAACTCTATCTGAAATACACCAGTATCCATTAATTGATTTGGCTGTTTTTTCATCTAATATTATTTGTACACCTTTTTCATGTGTATCCCCTCCAGAATAAATTATTGTGTGGCTGTCAGCTATAATTTTGCCCGATCCCTTCCAACTCATCTCACTTACGCCTAGTATATTCATTTTCGTGCTATCCATCTCTCTTAGAACAGTGTTCAACTTTCCTAGCTCATTTAATGTCCCAACATTCCATGTTCCTACTCTAAATTTATTTTAGTTATTATTTTGCCATCAGTAGCTGGATGACTGTCTGGTGTCACCTGTGGCTCATGACTGTTCCTATCGGACGAGGATGTCCTAAGACAGCCATTAACGACGTTCACTAAATCTGAAATTTGTTTTGCCATGAAGTCTTGGGAAGATAATGTGGTGGTTTCCCCTTGCCTTCCACATGGAGGTCTTTTACCTCTGCCTTTGACAGCCCTTTCAGACTGTCAAGACAAGTGAGTGCCATGCTCTGCTCAGCTGCAGAGTTGTCCACTTATTGGAGGACCCAAGCCAGCAGCAAAATTAGCCCAAAGAAAGATCTGGCCTCCTAGGTGTTCGGTTACTTAAGTTACAATAAGGATATAAAGAATACAACAAGCAGGCAATAGCGTGTATCTGGGTATAGCGAGGCGTCTCATCTCATCTTGTATCTCTTGTAACTAGCGGTGCCGAGGTGAAGCATAAACAGTGGCAGATAGCCCGTTTATGGGCTTCATATATCGAAATTCCCATGGACTGTTATTTCCTATGTCCATCGCTTACAATTTACATTGTAAGCCTCTTCTTCTGGTTCGATTTGGTCTATACATCAATACTTGCTGTGGTATATTGTTAGTTGATAGTCTAGTTATATGGCAGAACCATTTAACTTGCTGTTTTCTAATGTAATCTAGCACTACTATAACCTTCATGTTTAGTCCTGATTTCATCATTTCTGATTTTATCTCTTTTTGATACATAGATTATTCTCCTCAGGAATCTTATTTCCGCTGGTGTAATTTTTCCTTCCTGTATTTCCTTTCTCTGTCACTGTTCAGATTTGGCATTGGTAGCACTGAGTTGATAGGAAGAGTGAGTTGTATAATGCATTTTTAGTATCTACTGATACGTGTTTGTTTTTTAGTACTGGTGCCATTGTCCAATGAGTTGGTTTGCCTTAATGCAACTATTTTCTATCTCGTTTTCTGATTTGCCATTTAATGATATTACACTTTCTAATTACTTTAAGTTCTTCGCTTGTTTCATGGATTGTTCTTTTAGATAAATCGTTGTTTTTTTTTCTTCTTTGATTATGGTCATTGCTTCTGTTTTACTGATGCAAATTCTACTGTTATGTTCTTTACACACTTCGTTTAGACTATTTATGTGGACTTGTAATTCTGGATTTTGCTATTAGTGCTTTATCGTCCGCAAATAGGAGTTCTTTAATAGTGTAATTTGCTGTTGGTTCTTCTTCTGAGTGTTGTTCTTCATGTTGTTGTGGTCTCTGTTTGGCTGGTTTCTTTACGAGGCAAACCAACCAGAAGAAGTAAACTAGCTTTCTTCCCATCAAATGAAAGTTGGCGTGATAATTAGTCAGCTCACGATGCACCGTACGTGCAATGTTCGCCTTCCTGAGGGCGAGGTGGCTTGTGGATGAGCACACAAAGCGGTGTATTTGTGGGACAAATGCGATAAACACGCATGCGAGCCGGAAATCGGGGTGCTAATTCACTTCAGAAGAAAATCACCTGGGGATCACGACCCGGGTGGGCTTGCCAACGGAGAATGTCAAAAAGATAACCAGGCCAAACCATTTCTTGATTGCGGGGGGGGGGGGGGGGCAGTTTCTGACGATCAGAAGTCGTGCTTTCTCCGCGGCGTAGTGCGCACGCGTATGTGTGAGTGTGTGGATGGAGAGAGAGAGAGAGAGAGAGAGAGAGAGAGAGAGAGAGAGAGAGAGAGAGAGAGAGAGAGAGAGAGAGAGAGAGAGAGAGAGAGAGAGGGAGAGAGAGAGAGAGAGCGCGAGAGAGAGAGAGAGAATATGTGTGGGATATATCGCGTATGTACGCAAGACGGCATTTTCGTGATATTTTATCACAAGCGATTTAATCACAAGCGTTTATGATTTTCTAAAATGCATACGATTTTTTTTAAACAAAAAAGACTGTCAACGCATCTTCCTACCTGAAGTAGACTCCACTAACTTATCCAGCGTTTATTAGTTGTTTACGCATTCTTTCATCTTATTCGTCTTTACTCAATTCATAAGTTCAACATGCCTGCATATTATAATCTGACCTCCCTCACTTTGCAAGCCTGCGCGACACGTGCATCCAGATGAACATGTTGTCTGCAGATTCTCAAATGCTGTTCTCCCCGTGGCTCCACAGAGTTGTCCCTGATAAATATGTGTTCTTGTTCTTCTTATTCTTTTATTCGCTTCAAATTTGTATTTAACTGCAACGTTGTCTCTTGTATGAACTTCACTGTCTTTTTTAGTTCACTCAGTGGTCCATATAGTTTATCTTCCACTGTTGTTTCTCTAGGTCAGAAGATTTGCCTAAATATGTCGCAATTTGGGCAGTCTTGAAGTATGTGATCTGCTGTCTGCAGCGCCAATCCACATGTGCATATGGCTGATTCGCCAATCTTGAATTTTGTATACAAGTGTTTGCATAATCTACTGTGTCCTGTTCTGTGGCGCAGAATAATTATTTGTTCTGGTATGTCCTTAAGGTGGTATTCGTCTTGATCAGGCATTGGTGGCTTTCTGAATGATTTCATCATTCTTTTCTTTTGGTGGTCTATCAGAGGTACATCAGGTTGTTGTTCTATTGCTCCTTCCTGAGCTAATCTATCAGCTCTCTAGTTTCTGGGTACTCCATTGTGAGATGGTATCCACTGTAGGGTGACCTTGCGCTGGCTATAAAATTTAGAAAGTACTGTACGTAATACTGGCAATTTCCCAGACAGGAGCGCTTCAAGTACTGATTTTGCATCTGTCAATACAGGTTGTGTACCATGGCTCGTATTTAGTAATTTCTCTGTTGCTATCTTGATTGCCTGGATTTCTGCATCAAAGATAAACAATTGTCTTTTCTTGACTCTTAACTGGCATGCGTGCTTTCCTTTGGTTAGTACAGAATCATGCAATGTGTATGGCAGTGGTTCTCAACCGGTGGGGAATTCCCCCCCCCCCCCTAGGGGGGAATTTTAGGGTTTCTAGGGAGGGGGGGGGGATTAAGATTATTTCTAGATTGTGTTAATACAAGAACCGATTACTTGATATTGTTGTTTTTCCCTTCATATTTTACGGTTCTGTACGTATCACCCTTCTGAAATTCATTATATAACGTAAGTAGGTCCGCAAATCACATTTTATGTAGATGTTTAGACTTGTTTTAGTATGTGCTATTAAATTTAGCTTCAATTATTACGTATACTGTGTATGGGCAGGGGAAAATTTTTAGGGAGGAAATACGGGGGGGGGGGGGGGGATGACGTCCTAAAAATATGGTATAGAAAGAAAAAGCAGCGGCTGCAGCAGGATATAACAATATGAAATGGAAACAAATAGGTATTTTAAACTCCTGCGAGAAAAAATGTACTGAACATCACAACGTTGCACATACCTTACAAGGAGATCCACGTGTCACGAAATACAGGTGAAAAATCCGAAATCAGAAGCACTCAATAAATATAAAAAATGAATAGTAAAATAAAATAAGATAAAATACACACGAACGCGTACAATACGACACACAGACGTTTCGATTCTCAGAATCTTTGTCAATGACAACACAGATAGTTAACGACAAACAACGACAAAACACAAACACACGACCTATCACTTATGATGCACAACCTGATATTTACATGTGAGACAGAAAAAAGGCTTTTTTCTGTCTCACATGTAAATATCAGGTTGTGCATCATAAGTGATAGGTCGTGTGTTTGTGTTTTGTCGTTGTTTGTCGTTAACTATCTGTGTTGTCATTGACAAAGATTCTGAGAATCGAAACGTCTGTGTGTCGTATTGTACGCGTTCGTGTGTATTTTATCTTATTTTATTTTACTATTCATTTTTTATATTTATTGAGTGCTTCTGATTTCGGATTTTTCACCTGTATTTCGTGACACGTGGATCTCCTTGTAAGGTATGTGCAACGTTGTGATGTTCAGTACATTTTTTCTCGCAGGAGTTTAAAATACCTATTTGTTTCCATCTCATAAAAATATGGTAAAGGGGGGCACGGGCCAAAAAAGGTTGAGAACCACTGGTGTAAGGGCTAGTTCCCTATTTTCATATTGCGAAAGTTTTATGGACTTCCTATTAGCATCTGTGGTCTAGGGATAGGGAACAAGGTTTCATAATCCCCACATACCGGGTTCCTAGTCAACAGCAGGCGATTTGGAAGCAGATCGCATTGCGACGATTTTCACAATATTTTAAGAGCGTTAGACATTCTGAGAGCAATGGCAAACTTCTGAACGTAAAATGGCCTAGAAAAAACATGAACAGCAAATAAATGTTGGAACTGACTGCGACGTCCTATCAGAACATGCAGTAACGTACATATAGATTTACTGCATCACGTGGTTGTAACGGGAATGTTTAAAAAAATGACAAACAAGAAAATCCGAAACGAAAACCGTTGTGAATATTGTCAGTAACGAATAACTTCAGTCACGATCGTGTATAAATATCGCCCATGAATATAAACTTCTAATTACATAAAGGCCTGGCCTAGGGGTTAACGACTTTCTCCGTAATCCCGTATATTCACGTTTGTAACGCAGCTGTGCGAGATTCGGTAGCGGATCGCGCCGCGTTAGTTACTTACGGGGTATGTGAGCCGGCCGCTCAGAAAGCAATGGCAAACTACTGAGAGTAATCTTGCCAAGACATCAACAATCAGTTGAAAGATGCTGGTGTTTACTGCAATGTCCTGTAAAAGGATGCGTGTATGTATGTATGTATTTCCTCTCGTGCCTAAGGCGTACGCGAAAAAAAAAATTACGTAAAGAGTTTGATGGATTGAACTCTCTCTCTCTCTCTCTCTCTCTCTCTGTCTCTCTCTCTCTCTCTGTCTCTCTCTCTCTGTCTCTCTCTCTCTCTCTCTCTCTCTCTCTATTTCTCTTTTCTTTCCCTCTCTTTCTCTACCCCCTCCCTCTCTCTCCCTCACCCCCTCTCTCTCCCTCACCCCCTCTCCCTCACTCCGTTTTATTCAACGCTGCTGTTTTCATTTGCCGTTTCATATCTTCGAAACTCATCAGTAAAATAATCAAATACATTGTCCCGAAGTAGTTTGCTGCTCTGGGCCTGTTATGTGATAATACCATACCATTTTTCAGGTCTAACAGCGAGGAGGAATAGATGGCCAACCCTTCTCTCACTTTAACCAGCGACGAGTCCAGGTGTCGAACCCGCGTCCCGACCGTGCGCATGAAGTTACTAGTGCATTTCGTTATCAACTTCGCAAAATATCATCAGTAACATTATACAAGTGATAAGTAGATGCTTCTTCTATTCTCACGTGGTTTCCTTTACGTGTGCGTACACTTCTTCGCACTGAAATAGTTCTATACTGATTTGGAAGATTTGGATTTTACCCAAACGTTTTCTACATGCACATCAGTCTTTGTATGCATCTGTCAGCTACTGCCGATAGTACCGTGTGGTGTAGGACAGGGGGTTCTTGAACTTGAGGACTTAAGGTTGCCTGGCTATATAGTAAAGCGAACTGTGCAGGTAAGGGTTTTCTTTTTTGCCCCGGACAGAAAACAAAATTCACATCTTACTGATTCGAACCCAGGTGTCCGGAAAGAAAACCCGACATCCTTAGCCACTCGGCCAGCCGCTCCTCTATCGTTTGTATGGCGTTTCAATATATGATTTCATAAACCGACAATGAATGCCTCATCTGTGCGTACGGCATCAGCCTGGTATGATCTCTGCCTGATTTACCGCGTCGCATCTAGCCATACCTCCTCTTGTCCTGTTAATTTTGCCATGCCATGTCCATGTAATAAATAGTTCATCTTTAACTTCATCGGTCTGACATTGTTCGTATTTAGTTCTATTATGTCAGATTTCACATTTACACTTATCCGCATTATTGCTATTCACGGTTGTCATGCACTCGTCAAATAACTTACCTTTTGTAAATAAATTGTGTTGTCATTTCATATTAATTTCACTACATCTATGTTTACTTTGTTCTTGATAAAGGTAATGACTGCGGAAACGTTGGACAGTTGTCTTGTGTTTTGTTTATTTATTACTTATTTCACTGATATTTGTCTTAGTTTTTCTTACATTATTACATTGTTTTCACCTATTTTCTCAGACAATAATTGTTTTATTTACGTGGCCTGAGGCCCCAGTCAGGTATGTATATATGTGTGTTTTTACGTGTGTTCTCGGGATTAAAAAACACATTTGCATTTCATTATATACTGTTATATCCTGCTGCAGTCAAGACATGTCTTATCCACCATTACTTATGTTTCAACCTCATACACAAGGCCCTAACCTATTTGTGTCGTGCCTCAATCGACATATGTCTCAACCTCGTAGGCCGTGTCTCAACCAGGTATTTATTCTAGATTATTGTCTGCAAAGCACGAGACCTTTTTTTTAATCTACATTCACTACAAGGAGTCAGGAGCGGCTGGCCAGGTGGATAGAAAGCGGAATTTTCCTTCCGAAGACCCAGGTTCGAATTAACAGTAAGGGGTGAATTTTTTGTTTGTTTGTTTGTTTCTATCGGGGGCAATAAGAAAACTCAAACCCGTACAGTTCGTGGCGACTGCACTAGCCAAGCGGTCTTAATTCCCCAAGCTCAAGACACCCCTGTCCTAGACTTTTTTTGGTTGTTCGCATATCCTTTACAGGACATCGCTGTCAACATCAGCATCTTTCAGCTTATTGTTGATTTCTTGGCAAGATTACGCTCAGTAGTTTGCCACTGCTTTCTAAGCGACCGGCTCACATAACCCGTAAGTTACCGACGCGGTGAGAACCCCTACCGATTCTCGCGCACGTCACGTTACTCACGAGAGTATACGGGATTACTGAGAAAAACGTTAAACACTAGGCCAGGGAGACCGGCCTGTCCTGCACTACAAGGTAGTATAAGAAAAAAGTCGCTTAAAAGTCGACAGGGTCGACCTCATTGCACCGGGTTTTATCCCATATGGCTCGGTCTCTTTCCGCAGCGCGGAAAGCGTCGCACAAAGCACGAACTCCGTAGCTTTTAGCGACGACCCACAGGAGTCTCCGAAACATTTAACTCGTAAACCGAAGGGTGCGGCCGGAATCGAACCCACAACCTTCGGATCACAAGTCAAACGGCTTGACCACTTCGCCACAGAGACTTAGTATATGGGAGTAGATGACAAGGTTTTTTTTTCTTTTACTACAAGGAGTACATGATTAGATGGGCACTCAGAAATCCGCAGTATCACTGTACTCCGTGGAACCGCGAGTTTTAACTGAAAGATGGGCACATATAAACCCACAGTATCACTGTACTTCGTGGAACCGCGAGTTTAACTGAAAGATGGACACATATAAACCTACAGTATCACTATACTCTGTTAGTTTAACTGAA
Organism: Cepaea nemoralis; assembly: GCA_014155875.1. Taxonomy (NCBI): domain Eukaryota; kingdom Metazoa; phylum Mollusca; class Gastropoda; order Stylommatophora; family Helicidae; genus Cepaea; species Cepaea nemoralis. The sequence goes on from JACEFZ010028181.1 coordinate 322,794, forward strand.
AGATGGACACATATAAACCCACAGTATCACTGTACTCCGTGTGATCGCGAGCTTAACTGAAAGGCAGCTGTGCTGATATCACAGCGCACTCGGAGGAGGCTTCGACGCCCGCGTTCCTCATCTGGCTATGTGAGGGACAGACTGGTCATCTACTCCCCCGTGCATTCAAGCCTACAAAATGCTACGGTCTATCACATCACAAACTTATAGCAGTTTAACGTTTCGGGACATGTTTTATCACTGTACTCAAGCGAACCCTTTCTTGGCACAGAAAACATGGCATCATAACATAGCGTGATGACATTCTGAAGATACTCCTTTAAAACAAGTACATTCTCATTTAGAAGCAGGTCTCCAAGTAAGTTTAGCATGTACTGATAGCAAGTGTGAATTCACATTTTTTGTGTGGATGTTTTGATCAAGACGATCGCGTGCTATAAATAGTATGAGAATATGTATATTTATTTTTAAAGTAAAGAATCCTTATTCACGCCTTAGGGCGTACTGGGCATTTGGTGCCAGCCCCGTATGTTTATAGACAATCTGTATTAGTTGGGTCATGTGATCGGTATAACGCCGGCTATCATTACTGCCCGAAACAATTTGGGCACCCATTTTAAGCTGGGTCGATCTGTGAACCCAGGTCAATTGTTCAACTGTCTGAATCCGCCCAGCTGCCGATCGAACCCGTGACCATTTGGTCGGCAGGCGAGTGTCTTGTCACCAGGCGAGTGTCTAGTCACCAGACGAGTGTCTTGTCACCAGTCGGTGTCTAGCCACCAGGCTGAGAGGCTCCAGAATGTATAACTTGGTGACACACAACTCCTGTTGTTCATTCAATTAAGGATACTGTGATTAAGGGATTGTTTTGGTGCACGTTATGAGGAACAATACGCTTGAAAACTTGGTGACAACTGGCAACAGTTATGGGAAAAGATCAAAGGAAAGGCAAAGCGATATATACCTTGGTCACATGGCACAATCGGGACGTCGTGGTGATCGAAAGCATAAGAGCCTTCGCTCTCACCGATGGTGAGGTTGGGGGTTCAATCCCTGTACCGGCGTTAAGTTGGACTTGAGCGGTGTGCAACAGAATGTTTATGGCGTCCGTGTTTAACCACGAGGGGACGTCAATAAGTAAGTCACAAATGGCTGTAGAAAAATAACTAAATATGATACCAACTTGAAACCAGTTTATTTTTATACAAACATTGTCCCTTTATTTCTCAACATAATTTCCACCAACATTGATGAACTTATCCCATAGTTTTATCAGTTCTCCCAAACCGGCTGCATAGAACTGCGTGCTCTGTTTTCTAAACCACGTTTTCACTTCACATTCAACTTCGGCGTCATTCGCGAAATGTCTCCCGCCAAGGTGGGTTTTCAGTGGACTTAGCCCCTAGCGATTTCCAGTAAAGCGGTGCATAGTTGGGTAGAAAAGTTACGAGGGCGAGTCAATAAGTAAGTCACACAGTTCTGTGGGATGGCAGGTAAATGAGAACAGGGCACGCAGATCTATAGCAGTCGGTTTGGGAGAACTGATAAAACTATGGGATAAGTGCATCAATGTTGGTGGAAATTATGTTGAGAAATAAAGGGACAATGTATGTATACAAATAAACTGGTTTCACGTTGTTATCTTATTTAGTTATTTTTCTACAACCATTTGTGACTTACTTATTAACTTACCATCGTACGTTGACATCTCGCTCAGAAGGCAATGACAAACAACCGAATGTAAAATGACCTACAAAACCAACCCGAGTCTGACTGTAACGTCCTGCAAAGGACATGCAGCATTTATTTTACGTCTCGCATTAACTCATTGGGGGCGGGGGGGGGGGGGGGGGGGGGGGGGGGGGTTTCAGCATAAAATGCGACCTGGTACTGTGAGATAATTCACACTAATTGATTATCACATTATTCGTTATCTGTTATCTGTGGGAGGTATCATCTTTGCACTCTGGACAAGTCCATAGGTGCTCAGATTCTCCACGCAACATATTCATCAACGTTCGGCGGCTAATACTAATAGTGCCAGTTCTGTGTTGGTTGACGAAGCCCCTCGTTCTCCCGATGTGCCTCTCGTGTTTAGCCGACTCAATTCAAACTTCCGAGTCTCTCAATCTGGATAACGATGTGGATTCACTGGCGTCAAAGTCCTCTGTTCTCGACATCTATCTAAGAGCATTAATAACATAGCCACGATCCATGTGCTGGCCAACTTCTGGGGATGCAGAACCAGCAAGTTCATTTCCTTCAACTCTTGTATGTCTTGGAACGAAGATGAATGTGACTCCACGCACAACAGACCACTGCAGCGATTCAGCCTACTGTCTACGTACAGAACCCGCCTAGACCTTTCAGATCATACTCATTGAATCACTTAGTTAGTTAGTCTTTCCTCTTGAACCTAAGGCGGCGCATAGGGCAGGAGTCATAGCTCTCCATGTCTGGCGGTTTGCTGCTACCTGTTGTAGATCCTGGATGTTCACTTGGCCATTGAATGAGCCTTCTCTGATGATGGTTCTACGCAAGGTCTCTCTTGGTCTTCCCCGTTTTCACTTACAAACATTATTCATGTTCATATGTATCGCTTAACTGACCTCACGTCTGCTTCTCTTCTGCAGGCTAGATATCCAGAGTCTTAAAAGCCGAGAGGATCGACTTAATTGCATCGGGTTTTATCCCATATGGCTCGGTCTCTTTCCGCAGGACGGCCTGCAGAAAGCGTCGCACAAAGCAAGAACTCCATAGCTCCAGCGCGTTGACATCATACATGGGGTGTCAATTGGTCTATCAGACATGGGACTATAGCGCGTTGACATCATACATGGGGTGTCAATTGAACTCCATAGCTCCAGCGCGTTGACATCATACATGGGGTGTCAATTGGTCTATCAGACATGGGACTATAGCGCGTTGACATCATACATGGGGTGTCAATTGGTCTATCAGACATGGGACTATAGCGCGTTGACATCATACATGGGGTGTCAATTGGTCTATCAGACATGGGACTATAGCGCGTTGACATCATACATGGGGTGTCAATTGGTCTATCAGACATGGGACTATAGCGCATTGACATCATACATGGAGGTCAATTGGTCTATCAGACATGGGACTATAGCGCGTTGACATCATACATGGGGTGTCAATTGGTCTATCAGACATGGGACTATAGAATGATTGTAGAATGATATATCAAAGCTGCCAATTGCAATGGGAAAAATAGTGCTGAAGTGCTATATAGAAACAACACTGTTATATAGGTGTGAAATATGGATAATAAGCAGACAAGCTAAGAAACATCTAATGGCAGTGAAGATGTGATTTCTGATCAAAATGCAAAGAATATATACCAAGGGCGAACAGAAAAAACAAACACCAAGTTCTATACACACGCACGCACGCACACAATTAAATAAAAACCGTGAAAAATAGACGCAGACAGTCAATATTTTGGGGCACATTATGAAAAGAGAAAAACTGGGAAAATTAAGAGACAACTGGAAGGATTGATGACAAAAGAAGACGAAAGAAAAAGCAAAATAATTTCCAGCAAAAATCGCAATTGTTGTGCCATTAAGATTACTTTTGCAAAAGAAATTAGTACAATGTCTGTAAAATGTAACTGTTTATACACATCCCATTAAATTCAACACAATGTATTCCCTTAGTGAATCTAAACACATAAGACGCAAACAATATGTTGCACGATGCCTGGCATATGTCGCTGCATCTCGTCAGGGTGATGTGATTATCTACACAGATGGGTCGGTGTTGAGAGGTAGGAGAAGTGCCTGGGGGTTCTTAGCAAAAGCCAATGGTCGACGTTTGGTGCAGGAGAGCCTGGCATATGATACCACAACATCTAGCTTAAGAATGGAGATGGAGGCGGTCAGTGCAGCTTTCCGCTGGTTGGAGAATACGATACACACACACATCGTGATTGTAACTGACTCAGAAAGAATGCTGAGTAGGGTGAAGACAGGCAAGCTTCGTGCAGAGTGGCTTGCTTCGCTTCGGAGGTCACGGGTGACAAGCATCGTCTGGATCTTTTATCCGGGGCATGCTGGTGTGCTGGGGAATGAACAGGCGGACAGAATGGCTGGCTCTGCAAAACTTGGTGGAGTATTGATGCATGACAAAGCAGATGTGGTTGCAACCTTGTGGGAGCATGTATACACCTCGGAGGAGCAAGTGGACCACCATGGTCTGGCAAGAATGCGACAGCGAGGGGTGATGAGGGGATCTAGCCGACGATCAACGCTCAGAGGAAAGGCGAGACGGACATATAATCAGATTGCTACTGGTACTATTAGTATTGGAACTCTTCGCTGGCTGCTGAGGATGGGGACGGAGCGCTTATGGGAATGCCCCGAATGATGTGATGTCGGTTCCTAAATCAATCAATCAATCAATCAATCAATCAATCAATCAATCGTCAGGGGCATACTGCAGAATTATACGAGAGTCGTTTAGAAGGTAATGCACCACATCGTTTTTCTCAGGTAATAAATGCAGAGAGAAGATGACATTTTGCACACTTGATTGAAATATGGCATGTGCCAATTGTGTGCACCAGAATGCAACTTAACCGGCCAAATAATATGGCTGTCCTAAACCGTTGAAATGGTGCGTATTAGCAACTAGCGTTATAAGCAGCGAATTGTGATAGAATGTCTCGTTGCAGAGAAGGAAACTGTTGTGAATATTCACCAGCGCCTATGTGACGTCTACTTGGTTCCAGTAAATATTTTTTCTTTTATTTCGAGGTCTTTCCCATCAATGTTGATATCTTCCAACGTTTTAAATAGTTCATCATATTTTACTTTATCAAATGCCTTGGAATAATCTATGAAGCACAAATATATGTCTTTCTGTATCTCTACTGATCTTTTTATTAGTGTTCGTAATGTAATATTGCATTGTTTGTACCCTTTCCTTCCTCAAATCCATACCATTCTTCACCAATTTCGATTTTGATTTTATTTCTTGTTCTTCTCATTATAATTCTGAGTCGAACCTTTGCTAAATGGTTTATGAGGTTAATTAAACGAAAGTCTTCGCATTCAATTGCTCCTAGGTTTTTTAGGTATAGCTATAAATACAGATTTCAGCATATCACTTGGCCAACATCCACTGCTGTAAATGTCATTCAACATTTTGGTTAATATATCTACTCCAAATTCTCCCAGTACTTCTAAGTCTTCTATTGTGATTTCATCTGGCCCAGGTGTTTTTCCTCTCTTCAAATGTTTGACAGTGTCAGCGACTTCTTCTTTTAGAATTGGTGGACCTTATAAGTTACTTTCTTCTGTTAATTCTTCCCTTTCTCCATCATATAATTCTCTTATATACTCATTCCACCTCTTCATTATAGCCTCTTCCTCCAATATCTTTCCTGTTTTTGATATCAAACACCCTGTTCTTATATTTCTTCTTGTGAGTTCACTGATTTGTCTGTGCATATCTTTTGTATCTTTAATAGAATTTAATCCAATTTGTATCCACTGCTCTTTTAACCAACTTTGTTTTGCCTTCACAAATTTATCTCTTATTTCTTTATTTATCTTACAATACTTTTGTTTGTCATCTTTATTCTGTTTTCTGTTGTCCATCAACCTTAAAATTTCTTCAGTCATCCATTTTTTCTTAGCTTTTTGACTTCTCTCCGGTATTTCTTTGCCAGTTTGATGAATGGAGTCTCTTAACACTTCCCATTGTTCATGTATATTCTGTATTTTAGCTATCGCATTGTACCCATTTATCACCGTCACTCTGTATGGTTCTTGAATTTCTTTATCTGCTTTCGGAACATCTTTGTTAAGTTTCATATTCTTAACCACTTTTTATTTCTATCTTCAATCTTATTTTCATTTGTTCACATAGTAGTACATGATCACTATTACAGTCAGCACCAGGCATTGTATTAACATTAATTAACGCATTTCTAAATCTTTTATTAATATGTAGTCAATGTGGTTAAGTAATTTCTTATCAAGGCATTTCCATGTGTAAAGTCGTCTTTTGTGGTGTTTAAACCAGGTGTTTCCAATTATCATATCATTGATATTTGCCCATTCTATTAGTTTCTCTCCTCTTTCACTTCTTGTACCTAAACCATAATACCTCACTTAATCCTCTATTGTTCTCTTTCCTACTTTTGCATTACAAATCTCCCACTACTATTTTTATTTCTTGTGATTTAATTCGAGACATCGCCATTTCTACTTAATTGTGAAAGTGTTGTATTTCCTCATCACTACTATTTGCTTTTGATGCGTATACTTGTAAAATATTTACATCTATCGGTTTGCCTTTCATTTAGACCATAATAACTCATAATACACCAGTAACCATTAACTGACTTGGCTGTTTTTTTTTTTTTTTAATCAAATAGTAGTCCTACTCATTTCACGTGAATAAATTATATCCAGAATAAATTATTGTGTGTGTGTCGGTTATAATTATTCCCGATCCCTTCCATCTCATCTCACTTATGTCTAGAATATTCATTTCATGTGTTCCATTCCTCTTATCACATTGTTTAAAACTCATTTAATGTCCTAACTGCCTGTTTAGAATAGATTATTGTCTGTTGTCAGTTAAATTTTCCAGATCCCTTCCACCTCATCTCACTTATGCCTACGAACTTCAGTTTGTATGCCTCATGTGTAAAAGGGTGCAACCAACGACTATATTAAAAGAGGCTAATGAAATTAGAACATTATATATAACAATAAGAAAGAGACAAACAGCTTTCTTTGGTCATGTGACGAGAAGAGAGGCACTGGGGAACTTCGTGACAACAGGAAAGATCAACGGGTAAAGAGACAGAGACAAACCAAGAGAAATTATGCTTGATGGACACAGGCGGTGGCACAGAGGAATATAATCATCAGAGTTGATCAAGCGCACCATAGGGCACATGATGATGACTTACAACTGACATAAAGTAATCATTTTTCTCCGTGCGAACGCAGGTGTTCAATAACCCAGGTTAATGAATGACGAGTAACCTGATCTGGCAAATAATCCAGATTAATGAATAACGAGTAACCTAATCTGCCAAATAACGTTGTAACATTTATCCTTTCGTTAGATTCCGACTTGTGTGCATTCGTTAGAGTCAGACACACAAATACAAATACGCACGCACGCACACACACACGCATGCTTGCACGCACGCACGCTTGCACGCACGCACGCACACAAATAACGGAATACTTATTTACTATTACACGTCCATTGTAGGACGTCGCGACCAACCGTCCGTTGATTTTCTAGGCGACTGTTGCGGCCAGTAGTTTGCCATTGCTTCCTGAATGAGAAGTCCACGTTTGAATCCAACTGAACAATGAAGGGGGTGGAATCTGGTATCTTGTTGTGGAGAGTGATGTGCATAAACATTGATGTTGGGGCCGAGTTAGCGTAGTGGCTAGACGCTCGTCTGCCGACCCGGTGGTCCTGAGTTCCAATCCTATTCAAGGTGGATTTTTAAAGGTCTCCCAAGTCGACCCAGCCTAAAGTGGAGACAGTGAAATGTCTGGGGGGGGGGGGGGGGGGGGGGGGGTAAAGGCGACCGGTCTCATATTGACGACATCACACGCTGAATGTGGATTGGTCTATAAAACTATAGATTTAGAACCACGTGACAAATGCGTTTTAGGCATAGGTAGAGATAGTGGTTGATAGGCATACAAACAGAAGTTCGTAGGCATAAGTGAGATGAAGTTGAAGGGGTCTGGTAAAAGGCTACTAGGGTACCTATGTCACAAGTAATAGGACGTGGGTTCTAATCCCCAGAAAGACATGAGCTGTGTATCTATTGAGGGTATATGAGTCTGCACACCGCGTGGCGCATGTATGAGCAAGAGACCATACGCTTAGCCCGAAGAGTTCCGCTACAGCTACAAGCAATGGTACAATGGTGTGCGCGTGTGAGCCTGTGCGTGTATGCGACGAGCAAGTGTCTGGGAGTGTGGGCTTTCTAAAATAACTATATGCCCGTGTCATTTGTAAAAGGTGCTTCCAGCTGTGCACAACGACGCGGCGAGTCGCGTGTCTCAACGGGGCCAGGAGATGTCGATTTCACAAATAACATTCGCCTCGCCGTTAAATATATAATGATGTACATGCAGCTTCTTATGTCCAGTGCTCAAAAGCAGCCAGCTGACGGGGACCGCACGTCATCGCAGCCATGGCGAAATAGTCTCTGCGATATTGACACTCGCCAAGTAACATGAACTCTACCGCGGAGCAAGTACGCCATAGGGCTTCCGGTCGTCAGATGTTGTTTACTTCTACGAGTGTTTTGCCCTGTTTAACTTTTTGACATTCCCGAGGGCGGATCCACCCGGGTCATGATTCTCAGGTATGCGTCTGGGACAGTTCTAAGTGAGTTACGTTCCGCTTCTTACATCCACTGCCAAAGCGTGCTGAAGCAAGTTTTGGGAGAGGGGATCTGTAACCTTGACTTTCGCCTTTATCCAACCTATAACATAATGGCAGACTTCTTTTGCGTCCCACCTTCGGCTGCAGTTTTTGTAATTTTTTTTTTAACGCTGCATATCCCTTACAGGACGTTGCAATCAACACCAGCATTATTCAGCTGCTGTTGATGTACTTGGCAAGATTACGCTCAGTAGTTTGCCATTGCTTTCTGGGCGACCGGCTCACATGCCCGCCCCCCCCCCCCCCCGATTCTCGCGCAGCTGCGTTACTCACGAGAATATACGGGATTACGGAGAAAGACGTTAACACCTATGCCAGGGAGACCGGCGTTTTTTGTAATTGCTAAACTAACTATTATGAGATTGTGCGCAAGTACCAATCTTCTTTGCCCACGCCTTTCCACATCAAAATATGCTCACAGTTCACGTCTTCTTGATGTCTTACGTTTCAATGCCAATAATTCCTTTTGTAACAAACCTGCTGGGATTTGTCGACCTGCGTCACACAAGGACCCACACAAAAAAATGACAGCGCTTTTGTAAACAACAAAAATGGATGCGTTAATGTGTTTGTTTACGTCTGCTTTGGGCTGCCACGTCTCTAACGCAGAAAACGAAGACAGCAGGGTCGAAAAATAAGGGCGTCTTCTCTATGATACCAAAACATGCCTTTATAACTTATAATGTTTTAGAAATGATATTTCCTTTCGGGGGGGGGGGGGGGGGGAAGAGGGGGGGGGGGAATGATCACAGACACGATAATACGGCCAAATCGCGGTTATTCATTCCTTCTGCAGCATGTCCTTTGCAGAACCTCGCTCCCATAACAACCTTCCGGAAAATATCTCGGTCTTGAGCATTATGTCCCGCATCCGATACACCCATCTGGAGACCATTCGCCACATTTTGGCACCCATCTTCTGTCTGGTCTTTCTCTTCCTCTCTTCCCGGGCATATAACCCTCCATTATTGTTCTCTCCAAACTTTCATGTCGTTTCCAGTGACAAAAACATTTCAATTTTCTTTGTTTTATGCTCTTCAGTACCCAAACGTCTTCAATATTCAGATCTTGTCGTATGGATGCATTTGTTCTTTTCTTTATCCGAGATATTCTCAGAAACTGTCTATAACATTTATATTCAAAGGCATTTATGCGCTGTTCAGCTTTGTGAGGTTTTAAGAAAATATATCTATATATGATAGACAGATATACTAAGGGTTTGATACAGCAAGTTGTCTAAGGACATCCCTGATGGGATGGATAATCATTCCCGAACAGCCCTTCAGAGGAACAATATAATAAGACTCGCGAACCCCCACTGTGAGAAAATTAGACGTTAAGTTTAATAGCCTACACAGAATTATAAAATAAAAGGTTCCCACATTAGGCTTATAAAGATCCTGGCAATTCACCACAGCAACAGAGGACCTTGTTCCCTCCTTAATTGTGTTGAGGCAACCTCATGTGGATCTAACATTATGTGTATCAAGAGTGACACATGTCGACTGGACTCAACAGTAATTGACCAAAACATCAACAATGGAAGATACTTCACACAGTTGAACATAACATTCACAATAGCTGTACTCAACAAGGTTGAACAAGACATTCATTATGAAATGTTCTCAACAACAGCCGGACAAGACATTCACAATGAAGTGTTCTTAACAACAGCTGGACAAGACATTCACAATGAAGTGTTCTCAACAACAGCTGGACAAGACATTAACAATTCCCTGTACTCAACAACAGTTGCATAAGACATTTACAATAAATGTACTCAGCAACCATTCTCAACACCTCCTTCGTATTGAGACTGGAGGGGTCAAATGAAGACCCAGGTTCCACCCAGTGAAAACAGAATGCACGTCGACATAATATATGCTTTGTTATACATTAAGTGAAAAAAAACCAGATACTTCATCCCAAACCAACCCCCAAATTCCCAACCTAAAAAAAAATAAGAACTCTCCTCTAACCATCATCATCACAATCCATAAAACGCTTCCTTCAACAACAGACCTAATGTAATTAAAATATTATCTCCTTCATTTGTCACTGAGGAAAAAAAAAATCACTTGTTCTGGGCAAGACATAAGTAAATAACTACTGTTCTGGTTCATTATCATCCTGTTGCCACCAGTAAGCGGTGTTAGGAAAAGCCCCAGGTAGCAGCCACCTAATGATATATTCCATACAAGTTCTTTCCCTCCTGTGAAACAGTATCTGAAGAGATAAAATTAGATAGATTCTTCAGTGATGACGAGACTGCCTGTGGAGCTGACGCATGGAGTCAACCAATACGGTGAGACCCCACTCTTCATGTTACTGGGAAGGTAAAGGCTCGGTACGTGTAGTTCACGACGTTCTGACGACCAACCAGTGATTTAGCACATAAATCCAACATTTTGCAGCATCTCACCTTGCAAGTCTAACCTCACCAAGTTTTCAGAATGGGACTAAAATATAAGACACTAGTTCTTGTCACTTAGTCAATAATCCAGTTTAAATGGGAACAAACAAATAATTTTCAAATCCTCTTCCTTCACATAAGCCACAGCTATTAATGAGCTGAAGTAGAAATTCCCCGAGAAATGCCAGTCATGCAGGCTTGAGGATAAATATGGGAAATGCAATGAACACAGACTTTACCCAACCATGGGCCTGCTTGAGGCAAACTGATGCCAGGAGGTCACTTAATAGATAGGGGGTCCTCTTCGCGGTGTCTTGAAGGTACATCCCTGGAACATTGCTGGCAATGCAGACCATGCCTGTGTTAGGGTTTAACGAACCGACCCTTTCAGTGCCATCCGCATAAGCATAGGAGGCTGTAAGTTTAGGCTGGTAATTCCAACCTGTAGTACTGTAGAAATCACTGACTTTCCATATAGATAAGTAGTTGAAGATTTGATTTGGTTGTCCCAAATGAAGGCCTCTCCACCATCCCCTTCTCTGCTGAGAAGCAGAGAAATTAAATCAGGGCATAAAATAGCACCACATCTTAACAGCGACCGCTCCAGATGAATTCCAAATATAGACTATGGTTTTGGCCCAGAAGATAGCGTCTTTAGGCAGGCATCAGCCAATAAAATGACTGCATGCGCCTTTATCATACCCTGCCCGATTCTAGAACCGTCCTTAACAAAATAACTATGATGTCATAGTATCAGGGGGGATACCGTTCTGTAGTTAAAAGTTTTTGACAGGACCTCTCTATGGACTGAGAATGTGGAGGACTGACCCACCATGTTACAAGCTTGTTTAGTTAGTGTCCAGGTCTCACAGGCATATACCGCAATAGGAAGGATGCAAGCTCTTACACATCTTTTTTTTTTTAAAGAGCTATCTGACCCACGCCACAATTTACTCAGTTGTTTTAGTTTCTCGGTCACTGCAAGCTAATTAATTCATTGTTACATGTTCTTGGCAGGGTGTTGCGACCAACCCCAAACCCAGCCCGATTTTCTAGGCAATGATACGTTCAGTAGGTTGCCATTGATGGCTTTCTATTTTAATTTAATATTTCTTAAATTAAGAATTCAAAAGACATTGGAAATATTGACTCACTTAAAGGAATAAGCCCAAAAGATAGAGCTGGTTATCAACCACGATAAGACAGAATATATGGTAATTTCAAGAGAAGGAATGGCTAAAAACTCTGGCCACATACAAATAGATAATATGACCATTAAAAGAACGGAAACATACAAATACCTGGGTACAATCTTCAACTGCTCCAACATCATTAGGGAAGAAATACAAACTAGAATCAATTCTGGAAATAAGATATACTATGCACTACAACATCTACTAAAATCAAATGCGCTATCTCGTAACACGAGAATCACAATATACAAAACACTGATCAGACCAGTTGTGCTGTATGGCTCTGAAACCTGGAGTACAACGAAAGGAGACGAATCCTTGTTACAAACCTTTGAGAACAAAGTTTTAAGACGCATCTTTGGACCCATTAGGGATAAACAAAGTGGAGAGTGGAAAAGAAAAAGTAACAAAGACATTTACGACCTGTTTAAGTTCCCGCTAATCACTGGTATCATGAAGGCTAATAGACTACAATGGCTGGGGCGTATAGAAAGAATGGAAGATAATAGGGAAACAAAACTCGCTTACACTCAGGAAATAAATGACCGTAGACCCCGAGGTAGACCAAGAAGACGGTGGAGAGATAATATATATATACAGACCTACAAGCACTTGGGATCAACGACTGACAAGAGAAGGTCAACCAGAGAGACGAATGGAGACGGATTGTATCTGCAGCAAAGAACCTCAATGGCTCGGAATGCTGAAGAAGAAGAAGAAGAAGAAGAAGAAGAAGAAGAAGAAGAAGAAGAAGAAGAAGAAGAAGAAGAAGAAGAAGAAGAAGAAGAAGAAGAAGAAGAAGAAGAAGAAGAGAATTCACTCTAACAGTTCCTATTTCGATTGTTGAGCTGTCTTAAACCTGTAAAATGTACAGGTGGGAAATTTACTAGATCAATAGTAACTGGATCAATAGTAACTTGCACAACAGTAACTGGATCAATAGTAATTGGTTCAACAGTGACTATATCAATAGTAACTGGATTAATGTTAACTGGATCAATGGTAGCTGGACCAATGATAACTGGATTAACAATAACTGCAGCAACAGTAACTGGAGCAATGGTAACTAGATCAACAGTAACTTGATTAATGTAAACTCAATGGTCGCTGGACCAATGATAACTGGATTAACAGTAACTGGAGCAACAGTAACTGGGACAATGGTAACTAGATCCATAGTAACTATATCCATGGTAACTATATCAATGGTAACTTTATCAATAGTAGCTTGCGAAAAGGTAACTGGATCAATAGTAATTGGATCAACGGTGACTGGTTCAACAGTAATTATATAAACAGTAATGGTATCAATGGTAACTGGATCAATGGTAACTACATCAATGGTAACTGGATCAATGGTAACTGGATCAATGGTAACTTGCGCAATAGTAACTGGGTCAATGGAACTGGGTCAATGGTAACTGGATCAATGGTAACTAGATCAATGGTAACTGGATCAATAGTAACTGGATCAATAGTAACTTGCCAATAGTAACTGGATCAATGGTAACTGGATCAATGGTAACTGGATCAATAGTAACTTGCGCAATAGTAACTGGATCAATGGTAACTGGATTAATGGTAACTTGCGCAATAGTAACTGGATCAATGGTAACTGGATCAATGGTAACTAGATCAATGGTAACTGGATCAATAGTAACTTGCGCAATAGTAACTGGATCAATAGTAACTGGATCAATAGTAATTGGATCAATGGTAACTGGATCAATGGTAACTGGATCAATAGTAATTGGATCAATGGTAACTGGATCAATGGTAATTGGATCAATAGTAACTTTCGCAATAGTAACTGGATCTATAGTAACTTGCGCAATAGTAACTGGATCAATGGTAACTGGATCAATAGTAATTGGATCAATAGTAACTTGCGCAATAATAACTGGATCAACAGTAATTGGATCGACAGTAACGGGATCAATCGTAAGGTACTTTCCTTTCTCTGACTCTGCCATCCCCATCACTGAAAAAGTCTGCCAACAAATAGAGTTTCCGATGATATGGACAAGAATAGCAATTACCAATTTCCCTGAGAACAAGTCTCCATTCAGCATCATGTTTCAGTCCCTTGCAGAACGTCTCTCTCAATATGGATTCCGAAAAGTTCCCCTGACCAAGGTGTCTTCGATATCCTGTGCCCAAGGTGTCTTCAATGTTGTGTCCAATGTGTCTTCAATGTCCTGTACCCAATGTGTCTTCAATGTCCTGTGTCCAATGCGTCTTAAATGTCCTGTGCCCAAGGTGTCTTTAATGTCATGTGCCCAAGGTGTCTTCAATGTACTGTGTCCAAGGTGTCTTCAATGTAATGTGCCCAAGGTGTCTTCAATGTCCTGTGTCCAATGTGTCGTCAGTGTACTGTACCCAAGGTGTCTTCGATGTCCTGTGTCCAATGTGTCTTCAGTGTACTGTACCCAAGGTGTCTTCAATGTCCTGTGTCCAATGTGTCTTCAGTGTACTGTGCCCAAGGTGTCTTCAATGTCCTGTGCCCAAGGTGTCTTCAATGTCATGTGTCCAATGTGTCTTCAGTGTACTGTACCCAAGGTGTTTTCAATGTCCTGTGTCCAATGTGTCTTCAGTGTACTGTGCCCAAGGTGTCTTCAATGTCCTGTGTCCAATGTCCTGTACCCAAGGTGTCTTCAATGTCCTGTGTCCAATGTGTCTTCAGTGTACTGTGCCCAAGGTGTCTTCAATGTCCTGTGTCCAATGTCCTGTACCCAAGGCGTCTTCAATGTCCTGTGTCCAATGTGTCTTCAGTGTACTGTACCAAAAGTGTCTATGTCCTGTGTCCAATGTGTCTTCAGTGTACTGTACCCAAGGTGTCTTCAATGTCCTGTGTCCAATGTGTCTTCAGTATACTGTGCCCAAGGTGTCTTCAATGTCCTGTGCCCAAGGTGTCTTCAATGTCCTGTGTCCAATGTGTCTTCAGTGTACTGTACCCAAGATGTTTTCAATGTCCTGTGTCCAATGTGTCTTCAATGTACTGTACCCAAGGTGTCTTCAATGTCCTGTGTCCAATGTCCTGTACCCAAGGTGTCTTCAATGTCCTGTTTCCAATGTGTCTTCAGTGTACTGTACCAAAGGTGTCTATGTCCTGTGTCCAATGTGTCTTCAGTGTACTGTACCCAAGGTGTCTTCAATGTCCTGTGTCCAATGTGTCGTCAATGTACTGTGCCCAATGTGTCTTAATGCCCAGTGCCAAATGTGTCTTCAATGTCCTGTGTCAAATGTGTCTTCAATGTTCTGTGCCCAAGGTGTCTTCAATGTCCTGTGTCCATCTTTGTGCTGGTAGACCAGCACACTTTATTCTTTATCACCATCATGTGCCATGCCGAAGAGTGTGGGCAGTCATGATTTGCAATCTCATACGATCATCAGTCTTGGACCAGGTCTGTGTTCTTGTCTCGATTATGCCATGTGATCAAGCCATTAAGATACTTATTAGTTATTTCTTTGCTTTCCCCTTTCACTTTTCCCATTTTTCCATACAATCGGGGAGTCGGGAGTCTCCGTGAGTCTCTGTGGCGAAGTGGTCAAGCCGTTTGAATCGTGCTCCGAAGGTTGTGGGTTCGATTCCGGCCCGCGCCCTTCGGTTTACGAGTTAAATGTTTTGGAGACTCCCGTGGGTCGTCGCTAAAAGCTAAGGAGTTCGTGCTTTGTGCGACGCTTTCCGCGATGCGGAAAGAGACCGAGCCATATGGGATAAAACTCGGTGCAATGAAGTCGACCCTGTCGACTTTTAAGCAACTTTTATCTCTAATGAACGATTATAATATTGTTATGATGTTATGGTACGAGTTGCGCGTTGCCAAGAGCGCAACTCACGTGAGTTTGCACATGTGAATAGTCCTGTTAAATAAACGGTTCGAAACTATCATTGCCATGCGTATGAGTGCAGTTCTTGAACGCATGCAATTGTTTCACCTCTGTCTTGAATTGCGAGCCAGAATTATGTTTAAGTAAGACTATGACAGGGAGTGAACGTGGGTCTCGTCCGGTTTTGAACCGTATGTATAATAGAGAGTGAAACGTTGCTAACTCTACTGGTTAGTTAATCTATATAAGAAAGAGAGTGAACGAAGGCAGCCCTTTGTGTGAAGGCGATCTCTAGCATTATTGTTATTAGAGATATAAAATAGATTGGCTGATAGCTGATAAATAGAAAAAGAGAGATGTCTATATCATCCGACTAAATCACGACAATTTGACGGTAGAAATTATACATCCATACATGGATGAATATATACAAACCTATACACAGACAAATTGACAGTGCACTCTGTCTTGAATTGCGAGCCAGAATTATGTTTAAGTAAGACTATGACAGTATGTTTTCCATCTTGCAAAAGGCTACCTTTGCCATAGTGATTCTTATACTAATCTCCACAAGGCGCCTTCAGTCAGATGTTATTACTGTTCTAAGAGTGTTGTTCTAATATCCAGAAGGCGCCTTCAATTAGATGTTATTACTGTTCTGAGAGTGTTATTCTAATCTCCACAAGGCACCTTCAATTAGACGTTATTATTTTTCCAAGATTGTTGCGCCGATTAATCTTGTTAAAGGTATTTCCCATGTACTTGGATATTACAATGTGACATCTCATTCTTCCCGGCGACAAACGAAGTCTCTGTCTTCCTACTATTTAAGTCTAAACCTAGTTGCTCGATGTATTTTCATTCTTACCATGTGTTCCTCTGGCTAATGTGATTACTACTTTCCCAAATAAGGCTAATTTGTCTATTCCATCAGTCAGGCTGTTTTACTTTGTTTCATTAGTTACCGTTATTCCACATCCTTAAGTGCTACTCCCTTTGTAAATTCTGAGCACAAATCTGGATCCGCAAAGATTTGCATTGATTACGACTGCACTGTACATTAAAATTAACCTACCACTATAGCACGGCCGCACAATATGCTATTCTATCCACAGTATTTATAACATTCCAATTATCATTTTACAAATATCCCCCCATCCCAGTAATTTCCCATTGTTTCACCATTTTTCTGAGTGATTTCCCCTGCAGTTTTGCAGAAGCAAGAAGCCGATTAAAATCGGCTTGGCTTATTAACGGTTGATTTTGTATTTTATGCATGCGAAACAATTGCAATAAGTATACAAGCTAAGATATATCTAAACCGGTAGAATGTGGTTTCTCGTGGAAATGCAATGGTAACCATGCCAAGCCAATGTGCACGTAAAATACTAAACTGATTCAAGAAATGACATGTCAAGATTTCTTTGGGCTCGTAATGAAGAGAAATTACCTTGACAACGTAGTGACAAGCACAGTCGATGGGAAAAGAGCAAGAGGAAAGCCAAGCGATAAATGCCTGGATGGTACGGCCACATGGCATAATCGAGATAAGAACACAGAGCCGATCCAAGACTTTGGTGATCGTTTAAGATGGCGAATCATTACCATCTACACTTGGTTGGTTGGTTGGTTGGTTGGTTGGTTAGTTGGTTGGTTGGATGGTTGGTTAAGTTAGTTAGTCGCGGTACCAACTTCACGGAAAAGGGTCGTCACCATAATTCTCCGTTCCTGTGCCAGTAGACATCACACAAAATGCTCCTCACTGCCCCATGTGAAAAATTGAACAGACAGAAGTCTCGACAAACCAACAACCCTCACAGGTATATTATGCATAATGCCATTGCCAGAATGCCAACACAAAAGTCCGCCACGAAAAATAAAGTTCGTCGATGGAAGCGGCAGTCACTAGAAAACCAGCAGCCACACATTACTGCATTAGGCAAGCATGCATATGATGATATGTTGTGTCCCCTTATGCTCTCAGTATACGTTTGTATACACTTTCCACCCTTATTATAGACGGCTAGGTATAGGATCTCACTACCCAAAAGATCTGTCAGACGTGGGGTATCAGTAGACACCGATGGTTCTCAAATTTGACACCGGTAATGTCTGAGTGAGAGGCGGCGGTACCATAACCTTATAGCAAATCATTGCCCAAGGCGAAGTATCAAATCTGGTGTTTGTGATTATAAACACATTCACAGCTTGATCAGTCCCCAGTTGTCTCGACTTGTATGGACACACGTGATCATCATCATTGCCCGAGGCGAAATATCAAATATGGTGTATGTAATTATGAACACATTCACAGCTTGATCAGTACCGGTTGTCTCGACTTGTATGGACACACGTGATCATCATCATTGCCCAAGGCGAAATATCACATATGGTGTTTGTAATTATGAACACATTCACAGTTTGATTAGTACCGGTTGTCTCGACTTGTATAGACGCACGTTATTATCATCATATGCCGTGCCAATATGCATGGCCGGTCATGGTTCGATACCTCTCACCAACGTTTTGGATCAGGTCTGTGTTCTTGTCCCACATATACTGTTAACTGACGAAACACGATGTTCTATTCATTTGTAAACCCATGAGTTTCCTTCTTGGCAGTGACCATACAGGCCAGTGGCGGTAAAGAGACCTTCTGCCTACCGTCGCCAAGATGAGACCATAACCAACAACTAACTATTCGCCAGTTGCTTTGATGCTCAACCTACCAACTGCAACCCTGGTTTCATG
This sequence comes from Cepaea nemoralis, assembly GCA_014155875.1. Lineage (NCBI taxonomy): Eukaryota > Metazoa > Mollusca > Gastropoda > Stylommatophora > Helicidae > Cepaea > Cepaea nemoralis. Next base: position 341,448 of record JACEFZ010028181.1, read on the forward strand.
TTACCACGTTTCTAGGTCTATACTGTACCTTTAATTCACCTCCTCAGATCATCGGTGTGTATACTGTACCTTTAATTCACCTCCTCAGATCATCGGTCTGTTTACTGTACCTTTAATTCACCTCCTCAGATCATCGGTGTGTTTACTGTACCTTTAATTCACCTCCTCAGATCATCGGTCTGTTTACTGTACCTTGAATTCACCTCCTCAGATCATCGGTCTGTTTACTGTACCTTGAATTCACCTCCTCAGATCATCGGTCTGTTTACTGTACCTTGAATTCACCTCCTCAGATCATCGGTGTGTTTCCTCGTTTAGTTCGCTGCTGTTCTAGTTCTAGTCGCTGCACAACAATCCAGGTCATATTGTTGCCGCATGTCACCGTTCGCCGAGACTGCGAATAGCTTTGTGTAGATGCTTGTATGAGCTCATCTTCACTCTACAACAGACGAAGCTCCCGCTGGAGCAATGATGTGTCTTTTTCAGCACAATAAACGACACCAATTCTCCAATCCTCCATTATGAAGAACAAGACATGATTTCCACATTCCCAATTAATGTGCCACTCAATTGGTTTTCTTGTTGCTAGCAGTAAATACCTTCTATAATACTGCTAATGAACAGAGAATACACGCAAAGAAATCCTGCAATATTTTTTTTAATGTCTGTATTAGTATCTAGGTTGTGTCAGGTCTTAGTCAGATATGACTGAGCTACCGTATGACAGTATACGGTACTACCTGCTTTCTGTTAGCACCGAATGTTGGGCGGCGCTTACCAAACCCGACACCTGCCATGTATCAAAATAGGGTATACGGTACAAGTGACAGTTGACAGGAATAGGCTAGAGAAGAATTAACGTGGTCTAGTATGAGACACGTAGGATAGTAATGATAGTTCAGCTATAGAACGACGGACCCAAGAAATGGAAAGCACTCGAGAGGTTACGTCCTCAACACGTCACGTGACCGGGTGGAGGTGACGTCAGAAGTAAGAAACAACTAGAATTTAGTTAGGCCGAGAGAGTCCTTGCGGGAGGTTGGGAAAACGCATCCAGGCGTTTGAGAACATCTCTAGAACACTAACCCAAGTTGCTACGATGAATTCGGCTCAAATTTAACGATTTTCCAGTCAAGGTCTGTTGTGCATTTGCCCAAGATGGCCAGCCATCGATTTAAGTTAACCTTTATAGAACACTAACCTGTGGTGTATGTGAAGAGGTAGCTGCTCCCTAGGCGATAGAAGTAGACACCAAAGACTAAGAATTATTATAGCAGTCGTTGCACAGAAATATATATATATATATATATATATATATATATATATATATATATATATATATATATATATATATATATAACGTCCTGCTACCCTCCGACACACTGTGAGAGTGGTGAGACAGTGGACGGCTGCGTGAATGTTACATTGACAATAATAAAAGGTGACCTGTTACTAGGACGCTGGTGTTGCCCTTTTCTACAGTTACTACATGTCTGTTTCGTGAAGAGTGTCAGGATATCTACAACGAGCCTTAAAGGAGATGCTTGGCAACACCCCACATTGTGCCAACGGCTTCGGGCGAAAGAGCGCAATTGGGAGGGTACAGGCCTTATCCTGGTGCGAGGAAATGCAACCTAAAGACAAAATGTCATGGCAGGGCAGACCAGGCCCTAAGCCTTGGTTGACAGCTGGTCTAGGATCGAAGCTCCGACAGGCGGACTGCTAGAGCATTGCTTTGATGATCCGGCAGCTTCTACAGCTTGTCTTGTTCCAGATGTAGAGGTGTTACCTTTCCTCTGGAGTGAACTAGGCAGGTCGAGAGAGGCATCATGCTGCATGGGCAACACATGGTCTCTATATTTTAGCCCAGGCTTTGTGCTATGGAGAGGCAATAACTCCATCCCTGGTCTTAACCGGTCTCGGAATCAAAGCGAGAGGTAGAAGTTAAGGGTTATAAGTCCTTATCAATTGACGTAGACATGGGGCGCCACGCGTTGCCTCTGACGGTGGGAGACACCTACAGGTGTCTCTGATCAGCTACCGCCCGCCTCAAGCTGGGCAGCCCCCGGCCAATTGGGTGCTGATCCGCCACAGCCTGCCTGCTTCAATGGGTGCTTGGGGCTAGGACAAAATCTGAATCGCAGGCTGTAAAACCAATGTACTAGGTACTAATAAAAAGAAAAATAGAAACCTCGAGCTGTGGCTTGCAACCTGGAACATAAGAACCATGTGTCCAGGATTTTTCACTGACTTGACAAATACTAACGATGCGAGAAAAACGGCTGTGATTTATGACGACCTCAATCGTCTTAACATTGATATTGCTGGCCTGCAGGAGACTCACCTCGCTGAGGAAGGGTCACGCGAGGGAAAAAATTACACCTTTTCTTTTGGAAGGGTAGAGGGCAGGCAGATAACGGGCAACATGGTGTGGGCTTTGCAGTGAAGAATTCGCTTCTGGGAATGATGGATATCCCAGCTGGAGGTAATGAAAGACTATTATCCCTACGCTTGGCAACCTCTTGTGGTTTTGCCACCATTATCACTGCATATACTCGCTTATATCTGTATATACTGCATATATCACGCCGACACTCGCTTCCTCTGATGATGTGAAGGATACGTTCTATGAGAAGCTAGACTCTGTGATCAAGGCAGTTCCAAAATCCGACCCCATTTATATGCTCGGTGATTTCAATGCTCGTGTGGGCAAGGACTCGAGTTCATGCCCAGTGTGCCTTGGAAAATACAACATCGGTCGTATGAACGAAAATGGGCAAAGGCTGCTGGAGCATTGCACCAGATATGACCGATGTATTACAAACTCCTTTTTTAAAACAAAAGAGCTGCATAAGGGCACATGGAAACATCCAAGATCCGGCCTTTGGCATCAGCTGGACTTCATTATCACACGGAGACAACATCTGAACCATACATCATTAACTCGAAGTAACCACATTGCTGACTGTGATACGGATCACTATTTGGTTGTTGCAGGGTTAGACTGAGACCAAAGAGAATCTACACAGCTAAACACAATTATAGCCCCGGGATTAATATTATTAACACTCACGATCCTGGAAAGTGCTTTGAGTTTCAACAGCAACTTGAAGACGCTTTCACTAATACATCAGAAAATGGGACGCAGAGGTGTTTCCAAGGCACCAGGGCCGGGTTATATACTGGCCAAGACCTATTGACGCGTCCTCGTCGAGCGTCCTGGGCAACAGGTCCCTTCGGGATCCTGGCTAAGGTCAGTAGGATCGCCGATTCCTCCGAAGTCGGAGAGTGTCTGCCTGTACGGCGAGGAACCACCAGTCTGCACACCAATAAGCCAGACATGGGACAACGGATACTCACGCAAACCTCAAGTCCTGTATGACATCACACTGATGTTGGACAACAGGATGCCTTCATCCGACATACAGGACTTCGCGTTGGAGCTCAAGCCAACGAACACAAGCAAGCACATCAGAAAATTATACAGTAAGTTAAAAGTGAAGTAAACTTAAGGAAACTATTTATAAAACAGCAGTAGGGGTTTACGTCATTGTGGATCATAAGAGGCTGGACTGGTTTGCGGCAAACAGCCAGATACTGCAGCCCTTAATTGTTAAAAATTAGACAGCCCTCTACGAAACAAAGAAAGAACAAAGTGTAACACTCTGAGTGAGCTGAAGCAAGCTAGGAAGGATGTGCAAAAGGCTGCCAGGCAGTGTGCGAATGACTATTGGATCAAGTTATGTGAATCCATTCAAAACGCAAGTGATAAGGGAAACATCAGAAGCATGTGTAAAGGGATAAAGAAAGTCTGTGGTCCAATGATTAAAAGATGTGCACCACTGAAAACCTTGACTGGAGAAATCATCACTGATAAGAAACAGCAGATGGATAGATGGGTAGAGCACTATTTAGAGCTTTACTCAAGTGAGACCAAACTAGCGGATGATGCTCTCAACGAAATAGAGGACCTGCCAACTCTTGACCACCTGGACACACTTCCTACCATAACAGAAGTTAAGTGTGCTATAAATGAACTTGCATCTGGCAAGGCTCCAGGTAAGGATGGAATTCCAATAGAGGTTATCAGGAGTGGGCAAGACACACTCACTCTACAGATCCACCAGGTAATAGAGCTATGTTTGCGAGAAGGACAAGTCCCACAGAATTTCAAAGATACAAGCATCATAACACTGTACAAGAACAAGGGCGATTGAAGCGACTGTAACCACTATAGGGGTATCTCACTTCTGTGTATTGTTAGAAAAGTGTTTGCCAGAATTGTTCTGCGCAGACTTCAAGTCCTAGACGATCAAGTCTATCCCGAATCACAGTGTGGCTTTCGACAGAACCGGTCTACCATTGATATATTCTCGTTGCGACAAATGCAAGAAAAAAATGCCGGGAACAAAATCAACCACTGTTTATTGCCTTCATCGACCTCACAAAAGCATTTGATTTGGTAAGTCGTGAGGGTCTGTTCAAGGCACTAAAGAAGACTGGCTGCCCACCAACTCTTCTGTCCATTGTGGAATCGTTCCACACAGGCATGAAGGGTAAATCAAGTTTGATGGTGCAACATCAGAAGAGTTTGAAAGCAAGAGTGGAGTTAAGCAAAGTTGTGTACTAGCCCCCCCCCCCCCCCCCTTCTTTGGAATATACTCTTCACTTCTACTGAAATATGCCTTTCGTGATCAGGATGCCGGTATATACATTCACTCATGCTCAGATGGCGGCCTCTATAATACTCAGAGGTTGAAGGCCAAGACCAAAATTAGGAGGGTACTAATCAGAGAGCTGCTTTTTTGCGGATGATGCTGCAATTACGGCCCACTCTGATGAAGAATTACAACATCTACTATCTGCATTCTCCAATGCTTGTTCTGAATTTGGTTTAACAAAAAGAAGACACAGATTATGTCACAAGGTGCACATGGGGTACCATCAATCTTTACTGACGACGCCGAACTGGAGATTGTAGACCATTTTAAATATCCAGGATCAGAGGTAAATAGCAAATTATCCCTAGATCAGGAAATCAACATCAGGATTGGTAAGGCAGCAACAACAATGAACATGTTAGCAAAAAGAGTCTGGGAGAACAGGAAGCTTACTGCCAAAACAAAAGTCCTCGTCTACCAAGCCTGTGTCCTTAGTACTCTTCTTTATGGCAGTGAAACCTGGTCAAACAGCTTTCATATGCGGTGTCTTCGAAGAATACTTGGTATCAAGTGGCAAGACAAAATCACAAATACTGAAGTATTGGAAAGATCTGGTTGTGTGACGGTGTGTTCCATGCTCAGTCTTAGACTTAGATGGATAGGACACGTTAAGAGGATGGATGATGGTAGAATACCAAAAGACATCTTTTTTGGTGAATTACAGATGTGTAGAAGATATCAGGGTTGGCCTCTACTGCGATACAAAGATGTGTGTAAGTGGGACATGATTGATACAGGCATTGATAATGCACATTGGGAGCAAGTCGCCGCTGAACGTGTTGCATGGAGGGCAACTATCAGAAATGGAATAAAGACAAAGGAGAAAATGATTGCAGATAAGCACACACACAGCGTGAGAGACGTAAGATGGTGCATGATAGTGGAAATGAGCATGTTTTCACATGCATCCACTGTAGACGAACATTTACAGCGCGAATTGGTCTTATCAGCCACACTCGCCACCGCCATGGGTCGTAATAATTAAGATTTTTAGAAGCGCAATGTACCAAACTATCGTCTGTCAAGACGGAAAGGTGGCAATGACTGAGTATCTAGGATCATGTCATTGTATTTCGCGCTGTTAATAATGAGTTATACACGCATACAAACAAGTGAGCGAGATTAAATAAACAAGATATCGAGTTTCTGAAAGGCAATCGCGTGATTCAAATTAAAATAAAGGCAAAAACGTTCTGCGAAACTCGGTGAATGTTTCGTCAGTGGGGACACAAAGACGGCTAATTATAGCAGCCTCGTTCGGAAATGATGACGTAACAATTGGTACAAGAATGGCGGTAACGGTAACAGTATGTGACAGGATGCCAGTGACGGTATGTGAAAGGATGACACTGACGGCATATATGACAGGATGATAGTGACAGTATGTGATAGGATGACAGTCACAATATGTGATAGGATGACAGTGACAATATGTGATAGGATGACAGTCATAATATGCGATAGGATGACAATGATGGTACGTGGCAGGATGACACTGACGGCATATATGACAGGATGATAGTGACAGTATGTGATAGGATGACATTCACAATATGTGATAGGATGACAGTGACAATATGTGATAGGATGACAGTCACAATATGTGATAGGATGACAATGATGGTACGTGGCAGGATGACACTGACGGCATATATGACAGGATGATAGTGACAGTATGTGATAGGATGACAGTCACAATATGTGATAGGATGACAGTGACAATATGTGATAGGATGACAGTCACAATATGTGATAGGATGACAATGATGGTACGTGGCAGGATCTCACTGACGGCATATATGACAGGATGATAGTGACAGTATGTGATAGGATGACAGTCACAATATGTGATAGGATGACAATGATGGTACGTGGCAGGATGACAATGATGGTACGTGGCAGGATGATAGTGACAGTATGTGAAAGGATGACAGTCACAATATGTGATAGGATGACAATGATGGTACGTGGCAGGATGACACTGACGGCATATATGACAGGATGATAGTGACAATATGTGACAGGATGACAGTGACGGTATGTGACAGGATGACAGTGACAATATGTGATAGTATGACAGTGATAATATGTGAAAGGATGACAGTCACAATATGTGACAGGATGACAGTGACAATATGTGATAGGATGACAGTGACAATATGTGACAGGATGACAATGATGGTACGTGGCAGGATGATAGTGACAGTATGTGAAAGGATGACAGTCACAATATGTGATAGGATGACAGTCACAATATGTGATAGGATGACAGTGACAATATGCGATAGGATGACAATGATGGTACGTGGCAGGATGACAATGATGGTATGTGGCAGGATGATAGTGACAGTATGTGAAAGGATGACAGTCACAATATGTGTGTCAAAGACTCGAACACATCCCCTCCGCTAGGAAGAGCAGTCATTGTTGCAGAGGCCAGGAGGGGGTAAGGGTGCCCCAGGGAAGAGCCGTGAAGATGAGGTAATGAGAGATGGTTAACCATTTCCCTCATGAGGCACGCAGGCGGTGTTCAGAGAGTTAACACTCTAATCACAATAACATCACGCCTCGTGGTAGCCATAGAGAAGTTGAGTATACACTCAACAGGCCACGTCTACCATCGGCGTGCGACGTGAGGCGACACGCACCAAGGTGAAAGTCAACCCGCGTGGTGTGTGACCGCGGAAGGCAAGACGGTCAGACGGGAGACGGGACTTCGAAGTGGTCACTTCGTTAGGATAGCGATAGGGTTTTTCTTGTGTTTATTTGTGTAGAAAGTTAGCTTAGCGGTTAGCAGCTCGTGATAGATAATACTGTGGCTTTATGTTGTGTGTTTCAATAGCGACTGTTCACTGCGTGTAGCGAGCCAACGGCAATAAATGTACCATTGATTTTCCTCGCACACGACTTGCAAGTTTTCTTGTATTGGTGTGGGAGAAGTATCCGATGATGCCTGTCAGTTGAGTTGTTGACAGGCCAGGGTAATTGTGGTGTCAAGAAGTGGTGCTTGGACGAAAGAGCCAAGCTTATACCCACAGTAAAGGGTAATTGTGGTGTCAGAAAGTGAAGCTTGAACGAAAAGTTCAAGCTAAATCCACTCATCCACAAAGGCTCCAGACTAGGGTTTAATTTGTGTAGTGACGGTGATTTGTGCAGACGAGAGAAATTTTGCAAGCTAGAAATGTGCCTATCGTGACGTATTAAACTGTTTAATTGTGTTTATGAAATATTTATTTAGTCAAAGTATGTATTCATCAAAGCTGTAAGTATTAATATTCTTGTTTTCTCATATTTATTTATATATTTACCTTTTTGTTGAGAAATGAGTACCAAAAATGATTCACGGCGGAGCGATACAAAGCCAGCCGACAATATCGATTTTTCATCGCGCTGTGCTGTGACGTCAGATGATTGACAAACAGTCGTCTGGGCTCATTAGCATACAGCAATCGAGTGTGTAGAGAATTGCTAAACGGCTGCCCGCCTGAATCGGTACGTTATATCATTTATTAGTTATTTATTTCAACTACTAAAGGAATATATTTATTTATTTAAACATTATGATGTTATTCTTATTTCTTTAAAAGCAGATATGCATATTTTTGGTCATATTTTCTCTGTGTTTACCGTCACGAGGGAACTATTTTTTGGCCAGGCAGATGATACTTGCCTGCACAACGTTTACAGAAATTAACTAGATTAGTAACGAAAGGCAATTACTGTTTAGAACAAAGACAGGACATTGACATTAAATTTAATTAATACATGTTCTAGTTGTTCGTAAGTCTGTCATTGTCTAAGTCATTGTCCTTAGTTGTCGGGTAAATCATATCGTTAAGGAGGCGTGTTTACTGCTGCCCTACATATCAGAGGGCAAACAACAGCTGTGCACATACACCTGTAGGCCAAATACCGTGTGCTACGTACGAAACGTGTCTCCACCCCAGTGTACCAAACAAGGTGACCTGTGTCAAAGGAGCTTCGTTCCCACATTAAGCTGAGTACAACTATATTTTTGGCATGCATTGTGATTAATAGTGCATCTCTTTTTTTTCAGCTTGTGATACACTATAATAATTTTTGTGCTCTGATATTCCAACATAGAATATTGTGCAACACATAAACTGGAAATAAAATTAATATTCCTTAACGAGGAACAAATAGATAAAATTGTAGATAAATAGGTAAATAAACAAAGCAGGGTAAGTCAACACTAGCTAATTACTTAACAGCATGGCGACCTTATCTGACTTTATAAAAACAGGTAAAGAGTTACAATATACAGGAAAAGACTTAGAAGAATATGCCGATAGAAAATTTAAAGAAGCAAATGATGCAGAAAGAGACGAACGCGCACGAGAAAGAGAACAGGATAGACAACACCAGATACAACTAGCTGAGATAAATAAACAAAAAGAAATGGAAATAAAGCATCAAAAACAGATGGCACAACTAGCTGAGATAACAGAACAAATACAGGTAGAATCAGAGACACGGTTAAAGATGAAACGTATAGAGTTAGACTCACGCGCAGAGATCGCTGCCACTAAACTAAAAAGGCAACAAGAGGAAAATAAGTTCAATAAATACAAAAACATTATCAAACCATATTGTAAAGAAGATTCCATAGCAGCCTGGACAGATAATGTAGAGTATCTATTTAAATATCACCAAGTTCCTTTAGATATGTGGGCTCCGATTTACATGAAGAATCTAAGTGGTGAGCCCCTTAAAGTAATAGAGTCTATTCCTATTGAACTTAGATCTAGCTATCAATACATCCATGATAGGATTATGCAGCACTTTTTACTTGATGCCCCTGGGTATCAGGTTCAGTTCTCAAATCTAAAACCTAAACCTAGTGAAACCTTTATTGATTATGTTTCAAATGTACAGAGTGTACTAGACAGGTGGCTTAAAGCAGCTAACATAGGTAAAGACTTTGATAGATTAAAAAACTTAATTAGCTATGGACAAGGTTATATCTACCATACCTTCTCCTTTTGCTAAGTTTTTGCAGCAGTCAGACATTGAGAACATCGAGCAGTTTGAGAAAAAAGGCTCAAAATATTTTTCTGCAAACAGAGATATTTTTAAGACCTCAATTGACTCGGAAATAGTTTCTTGTGTGAAAGACCAACCAAAAAAGTATCAGAATAGAAAACCATTTCATAAAGTCCACAAGAAAGAAAGTAAAGTATCAAAATGCATCTACTGTCAATTTTTTCATGACACTTCTGCGATGTGTGACAAATCGCCAAATTATCCGGCGCATCTTGAAAATGTGATCAAGAAACAGCAAAGTAAAAGATCTGCATACAGGCGTGCGATCAAATGTTTTTTTTGTTCCTGTTATGGCCATTACTCTAATAAGTGCCTTGGGCGCCAACGTTTGAAAGCTAACAATGCTATGTTGCTTGACACCTCTTCAGATAGTGAGAGTGAAAGTGACTTACCTAATAACCAAGCAGAAAATGTTTGTGGTGCATACGATATGTTGAGCTTCGACAGCTGTGAACGATGTCACCAATTCCATACAGACGCGAAACTAGAATGTGGACATACAGTACTATGCTCATCTGAGAGTGTAAACGCAGCAGTAGCCTCCAGAGGCAATTTGGTGTTCCACAATGCAATGGTCAATAATGTACCATGCCAATGTTTGCTGGATAGTGGCAGCACCCTTATTGGTCTTCGAAAACAACTGGTGAATCCGGGTGATTACACAGGTGATACTGTCAAATGCCGAACCTTTTCGGGTAACATTGAGACTTACCCTTTGGCAAAAGCCCGTATTGATTCTCCTTTTCTTTCGGGTACCTTTACTTGTGCAATACTTGAACAACCCTTGTACTGATTTAATTTTGGGGTGTTTACCTCAACTGAAACAATGTACGATTGATGAAATAGTTGCATGGGAGAAATTAAATGCAGCTAAGGTAACAACCAGAGTTGACACTTCAAAACATCATGACCCATTACAAGATGAGACACTACTGATGTTTTTTCCAACCAGCACAGATGACACAAACACACAGAAATTTATACACCAGCAGAAATCTGATCTTAAGGTGTCTCCATATTTAAATTTAATGAAACAAAGAGCCAAAATCACCAAACATACATCAGTGTTCTCTAGACTGAAGAGTGGCATTTCAACCAGATGTTATACTACAGGTAACCATAAACAGGTGTTACCTGAACAAAACCGTGTAACTGTGCTAAAGAATGCACATAAAACACCGTGTGCTGGTCATCTTGCATACAACAATAACAGGCCAGGGTTTTTCAATAATATAAAATTATTTTGTCATAATGTATTTGCTTGTAATGTCTGTCAACAATTAGTACGAAAGTTTAAGGGTGGACATCCTACAGCTGAAGTACAACCCTCTACACTGGCACCCAAGCCATTTGATAGAGGAAGGGTCAGTTCTACCACAAGCACACAAACAAAGGTGCGAAAACAAGTGATCTTGAACTTGATCAAGACAGATTTAGGCTACTTCCATACGAACGAAATGGCAAGGACCATTCAAGGTGGTACATAACCATGGTACATGTTGACGATGAAATATCGATAAACAGACACTTAGAGATATTCCATGTCAACATGCGAAAACCTCACTTTTCAAGACAAGAGACAGAAGTAGTGACAGACGAACAGAGTGCACCAACACCTAGTGATCAGACGACAGACATACAGAGCGCAACTACACTAGTTAGCGAGACTGGCAAATCCGACGAGGGGCATACAGGTAGTGAACTTACAGAATACACATGAATAAATCAGAATACTGATGACTGGACAATACACCTACTGAAACTGAGACATGCCTTTGACAGAGTGCGACTCTTCGGTCTCACTGTCAAACCAAGCAAAGTCAAATTATGCCTAAAATAAATTCATTTTTGGGTCATGTCATTTCTCAAGTCCAACTATAGACTGACCTGAAAATTAGTACCAAAATTATGAATCTGACCATGTCTAACAGAAAGAAACAGGTCAGAAGCCTTTTGGGATTAGTAAATTACTCAGAAATTACAATTATATTTTCCAATGTCTTAAAATCTTCTGGAAATGAAATGTGAAAGATGCATTATTAATTTCTGCATTGTCAAAAATGAAAATCCGTTTTTGTAATATTCCAATCCTCCGCTTGCCTAATCCTAGGCTCGTTTATTATTCTAGGACAGATGCCAGCAGTACTAGGCCAATTTTTTGAGGGCATCTTCCATCCGAGTTGCTACGTGAGCCGTAAGATCACACCTGCTGAGTCCAGAGATTCCATATCACAGTTGCAACCCTAAGCGTCATCTATGCGGTGAGAAAGCTCCATCTAAGTTCTGACGGATGTTCACTGCATTGTCCAGACCGACAACTCTCCCATCACGGTCATCCAGAGTGGTGTGCATCGAAATGACCAGATATACAGGTGGTCACTAAGTTTACCATCCGGGGTGGAAATACCTGAAATCCCACAGATAAATGTAGAGTGATAGTTAGTACATGAATATCTGATAATATAAGATGTAAAATAGCTTACATACATATCCACATTATTGGCGTAATCATGTACCAAAACACTGAACTATCATGTGTCCGTAGACATCAGATTAAGAACTGTGCTGCTATACTTAGATACCACCGTGTGAACGAGGACAGCTCATTTCCAACTAAGCTCCATTCCGGTGTATCATGTGTGTGAAACGCAGAAAACATTGTAAGAACAGTGCTTAATTTCAGACACAAAAAGGCTGACCTACGACACCAGTTAACTCTACACGTGCACTACCGAGAGAACATTAAGATGACTATGTGATGTATTTCAGATACCCAGGCAAAGTGTGTAGATATATTATGCCTATACAACAAATGTACAAACATTAAGGCAACTACTAACCTGTGGAAACTGAAGACCATGTATATAAACTTATTGTGATATGTAAAAATTATTTTAAGATAACGATCAAGGTAGATGTAGGTTAGGGAAATATAATAGTTCTCATTTAGTTTAATAGAATAGTTAATACAGTATTTAGGATTTACTTAGCTTAAATATTAAAATATTAGTTTAGACATAGAAATACTTAAAATTAAATTTATGTTAGGAATAGTACCATTTAGAGTGTTACACTTCATTTAGCTATAGCTTAGTTTAGTTTACCCCATCTTAATAAAACCATAACATCCAACAAACATTACCATTTATTAGTATCATCCAGTCACACCATAATAACATAAAAACATTATATAAGTGAACATACATCATTTACAACATTTAGATTAACAACATCACTCATATAATTTCCATCTGCTATTAAAAACATTATTTAGCTTAGTATTGAGAAAAATAGATAATTTCTATTCATATCATCAATTTAATTAAGGTACATAACTCACATCACATTTATGACATTTAGTTAGTTAGATTACATCCCTTAGATTATATAAATATAAGAATTAATATAACCATATCATATAACTAACATAACAAATTTAACAAATTAGGTAACACATAGTTATAGAATTAATATTAGTATGTTAGAATATAGACCTTTATTTGAGTGTAATATAGTATCATGAGATCAAGGGAACAAACCATCAACCCTTGCTCAGCCATGTAAATATATTGTATATACTTGACTCGTGCAACAACTGTCGCACAGTCATTTGGCTCACTTATCTCAAATTGAGCCAAACTTGTACAGTGTCACTCCAAGGTTTTTAAATAATCAGAAGAATGGATGGAGAAGGATAAAAGATGTGTGACAGAATTAAGGGTGAAAGGAGTGTGACAGAAGTGTGAAAATAAGATCGAATGGAAATTAGGCGGGAGAGAGTGAGATCATTCAGCAAAGTCTTCTGCTGCCGGGTTCGAATTTTAATATTTGTCTGTGTTAGTGTTGGTTTTCGTTAGTCAAAATGTGTTAGTATGAATGTGTTGTCTGTAATAATAGTTTAGAACTTAGATTACAGTATTTTGGGTTTCATAACAAGGGAATGTAGTCACGAATTAGTGTTATACACCTGTTTGTGGCCACATTTAACCAAATTATGACACTTAAAAAACTGATATACATACACATGGGAATTAGAAACATAGAGTAGAAGTGAGATTAATAGATTAATTACATCCAAACACACAAACAACCAGGAAAACAAACATATAAATTACATACACTTTTTGTAAATCAAAGGGAGATAACTTTGGGTCAGGGGACATAATAGACAACGAAAAAACTAGCTTAACAGTGAAATGGAACTTTACACGCGGAAGCGATGTAGGTAAAGCCTATCGCACACACTCTTGTATAATGGTTGTTAGATATTATATGGGGGACATGAAGCAATTCATGTGTTGACCCTAAGAAAGTCAACTTTGTATGGGTAGTAAGTTAATTTACTATGTGAGGGCAGGTCTTATAAGACAACGGTCCGGTTCAGACATACCTCTAAGAAGTATAATATAGCATGTGAGAAAGGGCTCACGCCAACCAGTCAAGTTTGTGGCGATTGCCAGTAGCCAAGTAAAGTTTCGCTACATTGTGATAATAGTCAGTAGAAGTCTATTAGAATGCCCAAAGCCAGGTTATCTAGAGTCTTTGACAAAAATTAGAGACACTAATTTTTTTTTTGAGAAACCTCTTGCGTCACAACCAATGAGTGAAAGTTGATGACACAACACAGGAGGGGCGGGTGTGTGTCAAAGACTCGAACACATCCCCTCCGCTAGGAAGAGCAGTCATTGTTGAAGAGGCCAGGAGGGGGTAAGGGTGCCCCAGGGAAGAGCCGTGAAGATGAGGTAATGAGAGATGGTTAACCATTTCCCTCATGAGGCACGCAGGCGGTGTTCAGAGAGTTAACACTCTAATCACAATAACATCACGCCTCGTGGTAGCCATAGAGAAGTTGAGTATACACTCAACAGGCCACGTCTACCATCGGCGTGCGACGTGAGGCGACACGCACCAAGGTGAAAGTCAACCCGCGTGGTGTGTGACCGCGGAAGGCAAGACGGTCAGACGGGAGACGGGACTTCGAAGTGGTCACTTCGTTAGGATAGCGATAGGGTTTTTCTTGTGTTTATTTGTGTAGAAAGTTAGCTTAGCGGTTAGCAGCTCGTGATAGATAATACTGTGGCTGTATGTTGTGTGTTTCAATAGCGACTGTTCACTGCTTGTAGCGAGCCAACGGCAATAAATGTACCATTGAATTTCCTCGCACACGACTTGCAAGTTTTCTTGTATGGTGTGCCAGAAGTACCCGATGATGCCTGTCAGTTGAGTTGTTGACAATGTGATAAGATGACAATGATGGTACGTGGCAGGATGACACTGACGGCATATATGACAGGATGATAGTGATAGTATGTTAAAGGATGACAGTCACAATATGTGATAGGATGACAATGATGGTACATGGCAGGATGACACTGACAGCATATATGACAGGATGATAGTGACAATATGTAACAGGATGACAGTGACAATATGTGACAGGATGACAGTGACAATATGTGATAGGATGACGGTGACAATATGTGACAGGATGACAGTGACAATATGTGACAGGATGACAGTGACAATATGTGATATGACAGTGACAATATGTGATAGGATGACAATGATGGTACATGACACTGACGGCATATATGACAGGATGATAGTGACAATATGTGACAGGATGACAGTGACGGTATGTGACAGGATGACAGAGACAATATGTGATAGGATGACAGTGACAATATGTGACAGGATGACAGTGACAATATGTGACAGGGTGACAGTGACAATATGTGACAGGTTGACAGTGACAATATGTGATATGATGACAGTGACAATATGTGACAGGATGACAGTGACAATATGTGACAGGATGACAGTTATGGTATGCTTCAGGATGACAGTGACAATGTGTGACAGGATGACAGTGAAAATATTGACAGAATCACAGTGAGGGTATGTGAAAGGATGACAGTGACAATATGTGACAGGATGACAGTGACAGTATGTGACTGGATGACAGTGACGGTATATGAAAGGATGATAGTGACAGTATGTGACAGGAAGAAAGTGACAGTATGTGAAAATACGACAGTAACAGTTTGTGAAAATATGATAGTGACAGTATGTGGAAATACGACAGTGACAGTATGTGAGAATATGGCAGTGACAGTATGTGAAAATATTACAATGACAGTATGTGAACAAATGCCCAATACATGAAAGGATGATGGTGTCTATATGTGAAAGGATGATGGTGACAGTATGTGAAAGGATGATGGTGACAGTATGTGAAAGGATGATGGTGACAGTATGTGAAAGGATGATGGTGACAGTATGTGAAAGGATGATGGTGACAGTATGTGAGAGGATGATGGTGACAGTATGTGAAAGGATGATGGTGACAGTATGTGAAAGGATGATGGTGACAGTATGTGAAAGGATGATGGTGACAGTATGTGAAAGGATGATGGTGACAGTATGTGAAAGGATGATGGTGACAG
This sequence comes from Cepaea nemoralis, assembly GCA_014155875.1. NCBI lineage: Eukaryota > Metazoa > Mollusca > Gastropoda > Stylommatophora > Helicidae > Cepaea > Cepaea nemoralis. Next base: position 357,679 of record JACEFZ010028181.1, read on the forward strand.
TATGTGAAAGGATGATGGTGACAGTATGTGAAAGGATGATGATGACAGTATGTGAAAGGATGATGGTGACAGTATGTGAACAAATGCCCAATACATGAAAGGATGATGGTGTCTATATGTGAAAGGATGATGGTGACAGTATGTGAAAGGATGATGGTGACAGTATGTGAAAGGATGATGGTGTCAGTATGTGAAAGGATGATGGTGACAGTATGTGAAAGGATGATGGTGACAGCATGTGAAAGGATGATGGCGACAGTATGTGAAAGGTTGATGGTGTCAGTATGTGAAAGGATGATGGTGACAGTATGTGAAAGGATGATGGTGACAGTATGTGAACAAATGCCCAATACATGATAGGATGATGGTGTCTATATGTGAAAGGATGATGGTGACAGTATGTGAAAGGATGATGGTGACAGTATGTGAAAGGATGATGGTGACAGTATGTGAAAGGATGATGGTGACAGTATGTGAAAGGATGATTGTGACAGTATGTGAAAGGATGATGGTGTCAGTATGTGAAAGGATGATGGTGACAGTATGTGAAAGGATGATGGTGACAGCATGTGAAAGGATGATGGCGACAGTATGTGAAAGGTTGATGGTGTCAGTATGTGAAAGGATGATGGTGACAGTATGTGAAAGGATGATGGTGACAGTATGTGAGAGGATGGTGGTGACAGTATGTGAAAGGATGGCGACGACAGTATGTGAAAGGAATCCCAATTATGCCATTCTTCAAACGAGAAATCTTCATGCAAATGCAACATAACACTGTCGTGTAGAGTATAAGGCCCAGACCAATGCCCTACATAGCAGACGCAAATCTTGTTCTTATTTTCGTCCACAAAGGTTATGCCTGAGTTACCATTACAGTATTTATAGCACTACAAAGCTGAAAGTCTACAAAGCAGTTGTATTATCCACACTGCTATATGCTTGTGAAACCTGGACTGTTTATCAGCGACAAGCTAGGAAATTAAACCACTTCCACACAGTCTGCCTTAGGAAGTCACTGAAGATTAAATGGCAAGACAAGATCCCAGACACTGAAGTCCTAGAAAGAGCGTCCATGCTCAGTATCCACACTCTACTAATGAAGAATCAGATTCGCTGGGCTGGTCATTTGACTCGAATGCCAGATCATAGGCTCCCTAAACGAATTTTTTACGGCGAGTTGCGTTGTGGTAAACGCTCCCAAGGCGGCCAGATGAAACGCTTTAAAGACACTGAAAATCTCACTGAATGCTTTTGGAATTCATCATGACACCTGGGAGACTGCAGCCAGAGACTGAAATTCGTGGCGTGCATCATTACGCAAGGATGCAGTCATTTGTGAGGCAACCAGGACTGCAAGAGCTGTGAAGAAAAGACAGAACAGAAACACCACTGCAGAAAATCCTCCTCCAGAAACGTCAAGCATTCTTTGTCCACATTGTCAAAGAACATTTCGAGCCAAAATAGGCCTTATCAGCCTTCTTAGAACTCACGGTTCCATACTTTCAACCCCAATGGATGAAATGAATGGTCATCATTATTCTTGACGAACAAACAATAACAACAACAATAACAACAACAACAACAATTTATAGCACTATATACACTGCCAATGAAAACTGGTTCTTGCGCGCGCGCGTGTGTACGTACGTACGTATGTGCACACACACACACACACACACACACACACACACACACACACGTGCGTGTGTTCGCGTTTGTCATAAGAAAGATGCAATCGTCATTACCGGCGATATTATGCGAAGGAATCAACGGAAACACGTCGTAACAACTGGAAAGATTTGTAGAAAGAGAGATAGAGGAAGACAGCGACAAAAGATTCTTGATAGCCTTGTGTCGTGGCACGGAAGGGTGCCAACACTTGAATTTATATATGCCACTGGAGACAGTCATTAAGGCACTTTGTGATGTCTATCTGTCTGTCTGCCTGCCTGCCTATACCATTGGAGACGTTCAGTAAGGCACTTTATGATGTCTGTCTGCCTGCCTACCTGCCTATACCATTGGAGACAGTTAGTAAGGCACTTTATGGTGTCTGTCTGTCTGTCTGCCTGCCTGCCTATACCATTGGAGACAGTTAGTAAGGCACTTTATGGTGTCTGTCTGTCTGCCTGCCTGCCTGCCTATACCATTGGAGACAGTCAGTAAGGCACTTTATGATGTCTGTCTGCCTGCCTGCCTGAATGCCTATACCATTGGAGACAGTCAGTGAGGCACTTTGTGATGTCCTGCCTGCCTGTCTATACCATTGTAGACAGTCAGTAAGGCACTTTTGATGTCTATCTGCCTGCCTGTCTGCCTATGCCACTGGAGACAGACAGTAAGGCACTTTATAATGTCTGCCTGTCTGCCTATGCCATTGGAGACAGTCAGTAAGGCACTTTATGATGACTGTCTGCCAGCGTATGCCACTGGAGACATTCCGTCGCCCTGCTACTGAGTGAGTGCGTGGTCGACACTATGAGCTGTGAAATTCGCGTGGAATGCTTTTACATCCGTCCTGTACAGTGACCTGCATGTTCAGAACAATGGCTGTTGCTGAATTGACTGATTTGCCTTTTCGGTTCACGAGTGCATTTTTCAGGAGACTCATGGGAGTCGGCGCTGAAGCTACGGGGTTCGTGCTTTATGCGACACTTTCAGCGGGTCGCCCTGCGGTAAAAGACCGAGCCATGTGAGAAAACCCGGGTCAGTGAGGTCTTTCTGGTGACTGCCGAGTCCATCGATGATGAACTGTGGTTTTCGTGGATGAATTTTGTGATGACATTCTGGCGGCGGCATTATGCCATAGTGTACCTGTGCGGGCTGTTGGATTGCCGAGACTCCTGTCTATTCTACTTTTCATATTGGACAGTGAGGAGCATTGTGTGTGACATTCACTGGCACAGGAATGGCGCATAATGGGGACGACCCTTGCCGTGAAGTTGGAACCTCGACTAACTAACTAGCCACTGGAGACAGTCAGTAAGGCACTTTCTGATGTCTATCTGCCTGCCTGCCTGCCTGCCTAGGAGACATTCAATAAGGCACTTTATGATGTCTGTCTGCCTGTCTGCCTATGCCGTTGGAGACAGTCAGTAGGGCACTTTATGATGTCTGTCTGCCTGCCTGTCTATACCATTGTAGACAGTCAGTAAGGCACTTTTGATGTCTATCTGCCTGCCTGTCTGCCTATGCCACTGGAGACAGACAGTAAGGCACTTTATAATGTCTGCCTGCCTACCTATGCCATTGGAGACAGTCAGTAAGGCACTTTATGAAATTGGAGATAGTAAGGCACTTTATGATGTCTGTCTGCCTGCCTGCCTGCCTATGCCATAGGAGACAGTCAGTAAAGCACTTTATGATGTCTATCTGCCTGCCTATGCCATTGGAGATAGTTAGTAAGGCACTTTATGATGTCTGTCAGATGTCTGTCAGAGGAGGAAGAGGAGGAGGAGGACGACGACGAAGAAGAAGAAGAAGAAGAAGAAGAAGAAGAAGAAGAAGAAGAAGAAGAAGAAGAAGAAGAAGAAGAAGAAGAAGAAGAAGAAGAAGAATTACTTTGATACTTCTTAGCCGTGCATGGTAGTTGTATCATCTTACAAAGGAGTCATCACTCAGTAGCGTATATTATTGCGATTCTCGTAGCTTCTTCAACTCTGACACACTCCAATAAATTGGGACTATAATCTCCCATCGCCGGCTTCGTGGCTTAGAGGTTATGACTTTTCTCCGTAATCTCGTATACTCTCGTTGGTAACGTGATGACGGTGAGAATCAGCAGTGGTTCGAATCGCATCGGTAACTTACGGGGTATGTGACCCGGCCGCTCAGAAAGCAATGGCAAACTACTGAGCGTAATCTTGCCAAGAAATCAACATACAGCTGAAAGATGCTGGTGTTGACAGCGGTGTCCTGTAAAGGATATGAAAAAAAAAATAATAATCTCCCATAACCCCATTATGAGGCCAATCGATCGATATTATACAATTATTAATTGTGTCGCTCAATACTAGGTCGGTAGGGATAACAGCCAGCCAGCAGCGTCACAACTATCCTCAACAAACACATTTCAGGGGCAACATCAATTATCATAAACTTATTTCAACACAGAAATAAATAGAAAGAACAAGGTACATTCTTTGACAGAACAATATAATGTTGTAGCGAGGGAAAACACGCAAGTAGGCACGTGGTCAAACACAAGCTATCATTTATACCTGCCCGGTGTGAAGAAGTTTTTATTGTAGTTTAAGTTGCGACAATATTTTTCAAAAGAACAAACACATATATTTGCACCTTCCGAAGCCATTAAAGACAAACTAAAAAGACAAACACGTATCTTTGCACTTTCCGTAGCCGTTGAGGGCAGTGTAAATATAGTGGCACAATTATAAAACAACGGTATTCAATTAAGCATAAAAAAGATATTTAATACTAAAGAAATTACATTTGTTTCAAGAATAGGCACTCTTTCTGCTCTAACTGCACTGAACAAATGTGTTTATATAAGAGGGGGAAACGCGAGCCAGCAATGACAATGGTCAAGTACATGGCAGAAATATAAAACAATATAACATCAACAAGATATACAAATACCTAATAAATATATTCATCATGAGAATTCCAGAATTATTTGAATACATCCAGCTCAGGTTGCTTCTGAGACAATGACCAAGGAACATAGAATCTTCATGAACAGCAGCAAACACCGTGAGATCAAGACACGCAATACAATGTTCTAACCTCTGAAAGTAAATAATGGAGAACGTAATGCAATATGTGCACCTTTGACGTTTTTCTATTTTTAAAAAAAAAAATAGTTTCTTGGCAAAATTGAAAATGAATAATAAGAAGTAACCCAGTTTCTTTTTTTTTTTTTTAAACCAATGAGATTAGAAAATAAATCAATGTCTTGAGAAAGGATTAAATTTAGATAAGCACTTGGGTGGTAATAATGATGAAGAAACAAGAGCAACAGCAAGTATTTCGAGGGAGCTTCAAATGAAAACTTGAAAAGTGTGGCAGAAATTACAATAACCACGCCAGTGTCTTGTAACCTGTCGATATAGTTGTTAAGGATGTCAAGAGTGTTGAGCACGTGATATAACGGTGCAGGAAAAAACGGTGTGGTCATAATGACAGTTTAAAGATGCCCCCCCCCCCCCCACCTCCCCACTTTTGGCATGCACCAAAGAGGAGTAACGTTCTGTTATCCGGTTTTTGATCAGTGAAGGGGTGAAACCTATAGAAATTCATCGGCAAATGAAGATCCAGTATGATGGTGTGTGTGTGTGTGTGTGTGTGTGTGTGTGTGTGTGTGTGTGTGTGTGTGCGCGTGCGTGCGCGCGTGTGTGCGTGCGTGCTTGTGTGAGTCTGAAAAGTCGAGAGGATCGACTTCATTGTCCCAGGTTTGTCCCATATGGCTCGGTCTCGTTCCACAGGACGGCCTGTCATAAGCGTCGCACAAAGCACGAAATCCGTAGCTCCAGCGACGACCCCCAGGAGTCTCCTGAGAAAAATGCAATCGTGAACCGAAAGACGTAGCCCGGAGTTGAACCAGAGCGTGAGGCAGACGACTTTACCACTTCGCCACGGAGACTCCCTATATTATATATGAATGTTACTTATCTAATTCCTTTCTGTTGGCACGGCATCTGTGTGGTGGAATCCGCGTGTATGATCTACCAATAAGATTATTTGTTTTTGCTTCCATAATATTACCATATACATTCCTCTGCGTTTGTTTAACGTTTCAACTGTATGCTTGGGGGGCTGCGTGGTCTCAAGGTATGGTGTCCACCTCGAGTGCTAGAGGTTCTGGGTTCAAGCCCCGGTGTGGACCGGGATTTTTTTAACGTGGACTTCTAGTAATAAAATTTCTCCTGGTCTCTGGGTAGTGAGATCGGACGCCCGTGTGTATTGTTGCGCACGTAAACAATCCCTTGGCAGTTGGAAATCGAAAAAGTGTAGCCTAACGGCGCTGCCCAGGCAAAATTTTGAGTTAAAAATCTACCCAAAGTATTTCAGGATCCTCGCCGTGCTACGGAGTTCGTGCACTGAGCTGAGTTTCTCCAAACTCAGGTTTGAGTTAGGAGGAGAACGGAGCACTTATGGGTTACACCCGTGTGCCGCGATATTAACCCATCGACTAGACTAAACTGAACTGTATGCATCATCTTCATACACTGCCTACATCATTTAGTTGCATATCACAAGACGTCGCAGTCAACCCCAGCGTTTTTTTTTTGCTGTTAGGTTGTTGTTACTGTTGTTGTTGTTGTTCTTGTTGTTTTGCTGTTTGTAATTGCTTGGCAAATTACGTTTGGTAGTTTGCCACTGCTTTCTGAATGACCGGCACTCATACCATTGTATGAAAACCAGCGTAAAGCAGTCTGCTTCCAAATCGCCCGCAGCTGTGTTTCGAACGCGGTAAACGGGTTTACGAATTGCGCCTGTAACCCCTTAGCCACAAAGCAGGCGCCTAAATAAGCGACTTTTATGTTATTATAGGGTATAATTTTAATGACTGTGCAGTGTTTGAAAATATTTCCCGTCCAAGTTTTGTATTCAGCCTCGGTAAAGTTCATGCAACATAATAGGTAAATACAAAACTTGGAACGGCAATATTTTCAAACACTGCATAGTCATTAAAAATTCACTCTGTATATCAGCACTGTCTCATTTACCACCTCTGACGTGTCTCCGCCTTGAAGAAGTAGAGGAGCGTGTATGTTCCAATGACCTCAAAAACTATGCCGACGGTAGCGCAGCTTCTGGTAGGGTCTCCCATGTCGAACATGTGAATGGATAGGAACCAAACGAAAAGAGACACATACCTGCTGGCTTGTAGGTAGTCTAGGGACAGTCAAAGACTAGGGACAGCAAACCCGAAAATATGCTTGTCGAAGTCGGATGTACTGAGCCACAGGCTTGACGAAACAGTGCAGCGCAATTCACTAAATTAGGATGTCTCATTTATTGCCAGCAATTGTGTCCGTTGGGATCCTGGCAGCGCAGTGACCAGAACGCTAACGCTGTCAGTCTTGTGGTCTTGTATTCGAATTCCCATCAAGGATGGATTTTTTTTCTTTTTCTGTTTCACTGATCTTGGCTCAAAGATCAACGCAACTTAAACTGCATACCTGGAATATTTCGGGAAAGTTGTAACATTCTAGGTAACAATTCTAGAAACTGTCCTAGGAGGCATGGCTGTCACCTTGACTCCTTTCAGCAGGGCTGTCTCAGCATAATTCTTCTAGGAAAAGAACCTCCCGTCATTATGGTTGCCTGAGATCTTTTTCTATCTTATACTTCTTCTTCTTCTTTTGCGTTCATCGGGAGAAATTTTTCGGACCTGATTGCGTTGTGCCTGTTTGTAGCAGAGCTGCCATACTTGCGTCTTTAGGCCGACACATCCGACTTCTGCGGGCATTTGTTGAACGGGTTAACCTTCCCGGGTCTTTTTCTATCTTATTCTTCAGATTTTTTAATGGTTGGCTGGATTTTACAGATAAAGTTTCGTATGGGAATGGGAAGCCAGTCCCGCACCAGCCCTCCTTGATCGCCTCTTACGGCATACATAAAAGGTTATTATGTTACTATGCTTTGCTTCCGTTATAAGCCGCAGTAACACACTGGTGAGTGCAATGTATTACACTGCCATAAATGTTTCTGTTGCGAGTTTGTCTATTACAACCGCAATTGTATCTACAGACTGCCCGGGAAGGTTAACCCGGTCAACAAATGCCCGCAGAAGTCCGATGTGTCGGCCTAACGGCGCAAGAACGCAGCTCTGCTGTAAACAGGCACAACGCAATCACGCCCGAAAAAAAAACTCTCCGGGTGAAGGCAGTAGAAGAAGAAGAAGAAGAAGAAGAAGAAGAAGAAGAAGAAGAAGAAGAAGAAGAAGAAGAAGAAGAAGAAGAAGAAGAGAAGAAGAAGTAGAAGAAGAAGAAGAAGAAGAAGAAGAAGAAGAAGAAGAAGAAGAAGAAGAAGAAGAAGAAGAAGAAGAAGAAGAAGAAGAAGAAACTGCATCTTTCTATAGGAACTAACAGTTTCAGATTATGACAATAATCTCATCCATGACGTGCCACAGAGATAAAGTCACTCCATGTGCTGACATCCTGGCGCTGTGGTATGTAGAAGTACATATATCGCCAATTAGCGAAGACAAACAGCGGCAAACAAAAGAACAGTCTGGGCAGAAAAACGGATGGTGGAGATCAATGCTGGCAAAGCCTCCACAACACTCTACACGCTTCCGAACAAAGACAAAGCATGGAGAGATACCACTAGGAAATATTAATGTTTAAACGCATTCAAACCACAGGGAAATATTAATGTTTTAACCTATTTAAATCACTCGGAAATATTAATGTTTTAACCCATTCAGCAGTTGCAAGGACACAACTCTGAAAACTTTCCTAAAATGGAACTTAAAAACAAAGTTAGTTGCATGTTTGAATCACTGGTTAAAACATTAATATTTCCGAGTGATTTAAGCCTGCAACTAACCGACTTAACTATTGCAACAATGCGCCCGCTGCATGCTCTAATGGCGTCTACAAATATACAGCTAATGCTAAAAGGTTGTTAATGAACGGGGTAAGTTCAATGCCAAGGACGACTGTCTATCGACTACACTTAACTCTTCATAGAAACCAGGGTTGGCGACATAGGCATTGTAATTTCACGCCTACCACCTTGGAGTAATTTCAATAAGAAAGACCCTTCCCACAAAATATTTACACCATGAGTGATTCTGATATTATACACGCTCAGATCTTCGCCCGTGCTACTGAATTGGTGCACTGAGTTGTGATTCTCCTTGTATGGGCGAAGGCAGAAAGCTACAGCACCTGTGCAGATATATCCGTGTGTCTGAAAGTGATCCGTTACCAATCACAACCACATGACTTACTTGCAGTTCACGTCCAGTCTGTCGTCACGGCACACTACAGGTAAATATGTAATTAGCACTGACATGACAAGAGCCGAGCACGAACCTTATCTACCAGACAGTGGTACGTACATCAGCATAACGGTGCATGAGGTGGCCTACTGAAACATGCAATAAAGGCATGACTGATGTTTATGAACTAGTACATATATGACAGACTGACGGAAGCATGACAACGGGGTGACGTGTTGCTCGTATGCCTTCGCGGATGCTTGTAGTCGTGAAACTGTCGGTGTAAGAATATCAGCTGTAGATAGAATGACTACAGAAACGTCATCATAGAGGCTATTTGAAGCCGCCTATGTAAAAATGCCAGCAATAGATAAAAAACAAAAATCACGTTCAACAGCCGATGAAAGAACATCAACAATACAATGACGGCAAAAGTATATCACGTAGAGTACATGAAAGAGCCAGCCCATGTAAGAATATCAGATCGAAATTCATGGTGTACATAATTACGCAAGGGTGTCGTCACTTGTGAAGCAAACAGGACTGCAAGACATGTGGAGGAGGGGGGAGTGGGGAGGAGTGGGGGAGGAGGCTGGACCAAAAAAAACCATTACGGGAGATCGTCCTCCTATAACGAAAAGCATTCTTTGCCCACACCGGTCAGTTGGACTAAAATGTTGACTTCTCGTCTTAGACTTGGCGACGTAAATTACAAGTGCTCTAGAAGTAGTAGAACGTGCATGAAGTGTGCTTGAATTCAAAAGCAAGTGAATGCACAGACACACATACACACAACACTATCAGTATTTCACGTCCTTTCTCTAATGTCTGTTGTGGTTTCAGATGTAGAATGCACTTCATTTAACAGGCCTGAAATCCTCTGTTTTTGGAATCCTTGAAATTAGTATACAATACATCAATGGCATTAACTTGTCAAGGCCAGAATATGATTCCGGTGTCACATAATGCACGCTCGTGTGACATGTTACACTGTCATTTCAGACTCCATGCATTCACAAAGTGAACTGTTTCGGACTGGTAACGTGATCGATGGCTCGTAGATTGACACCGCCCAAGAGTGCGTGAACAGACAATGCTCAGCCGTTAGTATCATGTTTCTAGAAGATTTCAGAAGCCCTTTTGGAGAAAACTGTGCAATATTTCTTTAGCCAGCGTACTCGACGTGTACAGATGATATCCTGTAATGCTGTATCTTGACATTTGTCTGCTATCGAGTGTCTTCTGATTTATAATTCTCCAATCTTGCCTTATTTGAATCCATACTTATTGAGAATATTTCAAGCATTTATAATTCTGGTGTATATGCATTTGTTTATCCTGGATATTTTACAGGGTTCCTGCATTGGAACTGTGTGTGTGTGTATATATATATATATATATATATATATATATATATATATATATATATATATATATATATATATATATATATATATATATATACACACGTCCCCCCTTGCTGACGATACATTGCCAAACTTGGCAATCCAAAAATGTTCTTTCGTCTGCCATTTTTTGTTAAACTAGCCATCTTTCACAGATAGTTTTCGGAATGTCTGCCTTGTCCATCGTGAGTGCTGGAATGTCTGCCTTGTTCATCGCGAGTGTTGCAATGTTTTTCTTGTCAATCGTGAGTGTTTGAATGACTGCCTTGTCCATCGTGAGTGTTTGAATGTCTGCCTTGTCTATAGCGAGTGTTTGAATGTCTGCCTAGTTCATCTTGAGTGTTTGAATGTCTGCCTTGTCCATCGCGAGTGTTGTAATGTCTGCCTTGTCTATCGTGAGTGTTTGAATGTCTGCCTTGTCCATCGTGAGTATTGCAATGTCTGCCTTGTCCATCGTGAGTGTTGGAACGTCTGTCTTGTCCATCGTGAATATTGCAACTATTGGCGCTCTTGATGCCAGCAGATCTACCGGTCGTCGCCCCGTACTCCAGCATGACCCTGACAGTACATCCATGTAACTGTTAACTATCAACACACGACTACGCCATCACCACTCACTTCCACATACTTTAAGTCACGGACACTTGTACACCTGTAAGGCGCATTTGGGTATATGGTGCTACACCCACATCTGTATAGACCACTCGGCACTCGGTACTTCCAAAGACACTGGTTCTTAACCGGTGGGGAATTTCGCCCCCCCCCCCCCCACGGGGGGAATTTCGGGGTTTCCGGGGGGGGGGGGGGGGGGGGAAATGAAGATTATTTCAAGATTGCATTAATACAAGAACCGATTACTTGATCTTGTTTTTCCCTTCGTACGTTACGGTTCTGTACGTCTCACCCTTCTAAAATTCTTTTTATAAAGTAAGTAGACCCACAAATCACGTTTTATTTGGACGTCTAGACTTGTTTTAGTAGGTGCTATTAAATTTAGCTTCAATTATTACATATACTGTGTAGCTGCAGGGGGAAATTTTTAGGGAGGAAATACGAAGAAGAAAAAAAAAGGGGGGGGGGGGGGGAATGACGTTCTAAAAATATGGTGGGGGGGGGGGGAATGACGTCCTAAAAATATGGTGAAGGGGGGCACGGGCCAAAAAAGGTTGAGAACCACTGTCCAAAGACATTACTTTCATATTCTGATTTATGATAAAATGCACTGTCCTGGTCAATTCCCGTCGAGCCGAGTTGAGTTCAGTTGAGCTCAAAAACGACAGCACTGCACTCACGACATTCACACACGAGCTCCGTCTCCTCGTTTAACAGCCAGCGAAGAGTCATACTGTTACTGGTTCCAGGTGTCATCGGATTGAAAGCTCTCCTAGTTTTCGTTCTCCTGGTCTTCCTTTTCAGTTTTGAGATTCGTCCACAACACCTTCCGACACCCTGCCATATAATTATCTTTACATACGGGTTCCCAGTCTGTTCCACCGCTTTCTCCACCCTCGATTACTCGATAACCTCTTTTCAACTTTCATAGAACAAAAAAAAAAAAAAACTTAAACAAAGACAAACAGAGACATTGCATATTTTGAAGATAAAAAAAAAATACTGACATAAAGGAACATTCAAGGCCTAATTAAAGTATCGTGATCGCAAAATTTCCATCAATCAAACTTTCTATGACAACCTTTACAACAAAAACAACAAAAGATTAGCGGAAACCCCGATCGTTAGGGTAGCGATTACACTGCAAATATGCATATCCACAAATCACATGTTTCTTTTTAGCCATATTCGATTCAAATTAATTTATTGTCTAGAACTTCTGTTTGAATTCTATATCACCGTTGCAAAACACAATTCAAGAATAGATTGCTATCCGCGAAAGCATTGAGGTTCGCAGACTCTGGGAAACAATAACTGGGAAACAAACAAACTAACGGCTCAATACTGTCAGCTGTCTGATAACAACGCCTGTCGTTATGACAGCTCTCTTAATTTTACCGATCACGGAAATCGTTTTCACCGCCTTTTAATAATATAAACAATAATAAATAAAACATGATCAAGTTGAGTGGTTGAGTTCATGCTCCAAATGTAAACAACAACTTCCTGTCAGTCTAAACAATGTACACTACTCTGGCGAAGGAGTTACGGGAGGAATTCGTAATCCCACATACCACACCTGCGGTCGATTTGACAGCAGACCACCTTGCGTTAGTTTTCATACAATGGAATGAGTGCCAGTCGTTCAGAAATTAATGGCAGCCTACTGAACGTAAACTTGCCAAGAACGTAAACTTGCCAAGAAATCACAAACAGCCCAAAAATGTTGGGGTTGACTGCGACGTTCATTAAAGGATATGCACCTAACTTTAAAACACTAAAATGTGTGCTTCTTAAGTCCGCAGGATCAGATTATCGTGGTATTTTTACACCTGGTTGTCTTAAAGAACCGATTCTTAACTCTTTCTTTCTCAGGAAGCTGTTAATGTGAAGTATTTACGTCCTTATACTTACTTATCACAAACATCAGAAAGAGGCAGTCATAGCGTTTTGGCAATGTTATGAGAAGACAAAACTGGAACATGTGGTGAAACCAGAAAGATTTGCGGAAAGAAAGATAGAGGATGACAGCGTGAGACGATTCTTGACAGTTTTGTGTCATGGCACTGAAGGGAGTCAACACAAGATGTTGATCCATGACGTCAGAGATCGTAATTTGTGGAGAGGCATGATCGCCTACGCTAGTCGGCAAGGCTCTGGATGATGATATATTTCCCAAGCGGTAGAATATATGCCTGGATCTAACTATATTATTGTAATCAATATAGGACAAACAGGATTAAAGTAACAAATGGGATCACATGTGTTATTGCAACAACTGGATCGGGTTAATAATAACAGCCTTTGTAGGGGGCTGCGAGGTCTCGAGGTGTAGTGTCCGCCTCGAGTGCTGGAGGTCCCGGGTTCAAGCCCTGGTGAGGACAGGGATTAATTTCACGTGGACCTCTAGTAATAAAATTTCCCCTGGTCTCTGGCTAGTGAGATCGGACGCCCGTGTGTATTGTTGCGCACGTAAAAAAATCCCTTGGCAGTTGGAAATCGAAAAAGAGTAGCCTAACGGCGCTGCCCGGGCAAAATTTCGAGTTAAGAATCTACCCAAAGTATTTCAGGATCCTCGCCGGTGCTACGGAGTTCGTGCACTGAGCTGAGTTTCTCCAGACTCAGGTTTGAGTTAGGAGGAGAACGGAGCACTTACGGGTTACACCCGTGTGCCGTGATGTTGATCCATCGACTAAACTATAACAGCCTTTGTCAGTCATATATGATTGTAGATGTATTCTATCGTTGAGCATGAAGCCTTGGGTGCACTAGCTTGGACAAAGCAGTGTGATGAGGAGGCTGCTGATCTTTGTTTCAGTGGCAAATAAAGATCTTTAACATACATATATAACATACAAGATACGTATATATAATGAGGAGACACATGGCGCTCTTTGGTCAAGTGATGAGTAGAGTTAACTTGCTGTTTGTGATCTCATGGGAAGATTTTTTTTCGTACATCCTTTACAGGACATCGCTGTCAACACCAGCATTTTACCGCTGTAGTTGATTTCTTGGGAAGATTACGCTCAGTAGTTTGGCATTGCTTTCTGAGCGGCCGGCTCACTAATCCCATAAGTTACCAACGCGGCGAGAACCGCTTCCAATTTTCGCGTGCTGCGTTACCCTACGTGGATAAACGGGATTACAGAGAAAGTCGTTTAACTCCTAGGCCAGAGCTGGTGATGAGTAGAGAGGCATTGGAAAACATGGTGACGACTGGAACGATTAGCGGTAGAAAAGGCAGGAGCAGACCAAGAGAAATGATGCTGGAGCCAATAAGACCGTAGTATGCAGGATTATCAGCAGCAGAATTGATCCAGAATACCAAGGATCCAGATGTGCGTAAATGCAGGAACGCCTAGGCCAGCTGGCAGGGCACATGATGATGACGAAGCTGCACATGCGCCTGACATCCCTAATCATGTTATAAAGTACAGTAAAGAACCATTGCCCGCGCCTGACTGGCATCCCTAATCATGTTATAAAGTACAGTAAAGAACCATTGCCCACGCCTGACTGACACTCCTAATGATGTTATAAAGTACAGTAAAGAACCATTGCCCGCGCCTGACTGACACTCCTAATCTCTCTATATAAAATGCAATGTATGTCCGGATGTCATTGATGCGTTCGCGAACGGTCCATCTGATTGAGATGAAATTTTCTACATGTTTCCTTCTCATTCCCGTGCAACGAACTGTCATAGTTTGTTAGTGTACAGTTATTTACTTAATAAAATTTAATATTTTAATTTACATTATAATTTATATATAGCGAGGGGACTTAAGAAAAGTTATATCAAGGGACATAACTTTTAATAGCATTGCTATATATTTTATATATAATTGTTGCATTGTTATCAAAGCTTTATAAACTGTTTGTCTACAGTTATTTACAGGCATATGCGTTATAATATATAATGATAAAATATTTAAGGCACTTTTAAAGTTTTCATAAAAATAATGCATCTATTTTAAATACGTTAACATTTTCTTTTTATTTCTCTTCGACATCTATACAGTCATCCCAGCATTCATTGGGTTTTCATGATATCTTGGTAAGTTTACGTACACTAGTTTCAGATTGCCCTTCACTTTCATTTTTTTTAAATAAATGTCATGAAAGGTTGGTAAATGCTGGCAAAAAGAAATATGTCCAAATCTTTAGAAAGTATTAGTCAAACGGATATAATTATCGTCAGCTCAATAGCTACATGTCTTAAAAATACGACGCTGACTTCGGAGACAGCACAGAAGGCCACACATTAATAACTTCAGCAGGATCAGATATACTAAATAACAGCAGGGGCCGAATATGAATTAAATGAGACGCTCCCTGCCAGGGACTGGGCGAAGCCAAGCCGGGCTTCTTTTTTGGGAACGGGAACGGGAACGGGAGCAGGGGCCGAATATGAATTAAATGAGATGCTCCCCGCTAGGGGCTGGGCAAAGCCGGGCCCGGTTCCTATGGATGGATGGACGGACGGACGGACGGACGGATGGATGGATGGATGGATAGACTGGCCGGGTCGTCAGACAGACAGACAGACGGACGGACAGACGGGGACGGACAGACGGACAGGCGTATGGATGGATGGACGGACGGACGGACAGACAGACAGACAGACAGACAGAGAGGGGTGTAGGTAGGTATGTAGGTACGTAGGCAGGCAGGCAGGCAGACAGACAGATAGATAGATATGGGAGTGGGCGAAGCCGGGCCGGGTCCTCTAGTCATGTTATAAAGTGCAGCAAAGAACCATTGTCCGCGCCTGTAAGAGCGCGGGGTTATACAGCGCTAGCCCCATATTTTGACATCAATCAGCACTCCGTGAGTGATGAGGTCTAGATCATAAAGGCCATCTTTACTTCCTAGACTTTGATCATTGCAGGATGCGTCAAAAGCCAAGGGCAATGTTAGAAAATATTATCCAGTAATCGACGAGGATCCGAACACAAGTACCGGGCCGGAAGGCCAGCGTGCTAGTCACTACGCTAGCGTGACTTCCTAGTCATCTTGTATACGTAAACAGTTAAGTAAAGGACCATTTTATAGGTCTATGCGTGCGTAGGTCAGCATGGCCGAATGGATAAGAACGCGTGTTTCTTAAACATTCGATGTGCTGATGCCGAGGTAAGGGGTTCAACCCCTACACTGGACAGCTGGACTAACATGCTGACCTGTCGTCCTTGACTTGGGGACGTAAACTGTATGTACTTCAGAAGTCGGAGTGGGTTCGCCTGATGGCGAGGGACACTGCTAATAGGAAAAGCTAATCCACACGCAAAATTCAGTCCAGCACTACTAGAAGTAGTGTGTGTGGAGTACGCTTGAATCCAATGCGAACGAGCGCAAAACAAACAAACAAACAAACAAATATATGCGCACTGGGAATATGGTGTTATACAAGTTTTAGGCCAATCGTGGATGATGCGGTCAGTATCACGTCCGTGGTATTTACTTCCCAACACATTCCCTTGTACTCAATGTAAGCTGTGTCGACGTGGGAGTGGCGGTTAATTTTAAATATGCGAATCCATTCCTAGGCGATGAGAGAGATCAAAGAGATGCCAGGAATACTAGTTGGAGGTTATAATATAAATAATATACGCTATGCAGATGACACAGCATTGGTGGCAGATAAATCAACAGACCTACAACAATTGTTGGACACTGTAGTAACAGAGAGTACAAGGAAAGGACTCTCCTTGAATATCAAGAAAACAGTAACAATGGTGATATCAAAGAAAATGGTGACACCAAAATGTTACATAGAAATAAAAGGAAAAATTCTTAAACCAAGTGGATAATTTTAGATACCTAGCCGAGGGGTTACAACACTTTCTCCGTAATCCCGTTTATCACGCTGAGTCTCGTAGCCGGCGAGAGCTGGAGGCGGTTCTACCCGCGCTGGTGACTTGCGGGATAACTGAGCCGGCCGCTCAGAAAGCAATGGCAAACTACTGAGCGTAATCTTGCCAAGAAATCTACAGACAGCTGAAAGATGCTGCTGTTGACAGCGATGTCCTGTAAAGGATATGCGAATTTTAAAAAAAAGGGATATTTATAACATCAGATGGAAGATGTACAACAGAGATTAAGAGCAGAATAGGGCAGGCAAAGGCCGCATTTCAGAAAATGAAGAGTATCTTATGCAATAAGTCACTATCACTGAGTGTAAGAAAGAGAGTGCTAAAATGCTATGTAGAACCAGTTTTGCTGCATGGCAGTGAATTTTGGAATTTAAATGAACAAATTAAGAAGAAATTAGAAGCAACAGAGATGTGGTTCCTGAGACGAATGTTGCGAATTCCTTGGACTGCCAGAGTAACTAACGACGACTGCCTGAAACAGGCTAATAAAACTAGAACACTATATACAACAATAAGAAAGAGACAAACGGCTTTCTTTGGTCATGTGATGAGAAGAGAGGCACTTGGAGAACATCGTGACAACCGGAAAGATCGAGGGGAAGAGAGGCAGAGGCAGACCAAGAGAAATGATGCTGGATGGATTGAGACGGTGGCACGGAGGAATATCAGCAGCAGAGTTGATCCGGAAAACCAAAGACCGAGATCTGTGGAGAGCCATGAACGCCTACGCCAGCTGGCAGGACACTTGATGATGATGATGATGATGATTCCTAGGCGGATTAAACCCAGGACCACCGGGCCAGCAGTCAAGCATGCTATCCACTCCGTTGCCGCGATTCCCAGTCCAGTTATAGAAAGAAAAAACAAAAACACATGCTGCATACACACTAAATATGACCGCTCACAATTCTGTGGTTGTTTCCCTTCAACCGGTTGTTTCCCTTCAATCGACAAGTCCACTGCCAATAGTTCAGTGACGTCATAATGTCAGGCGCAAGTAAACATCGTATGAGGCCGCGTTTTCTCACACAGCTATGGATTGTCCCGTTGAGATGAGACGAGGAAGCTATCGGCCTAAGCTAGCAGGTCATCTATGAGCTAATATTAGTCCACATATTATATGTGATCAGTATCTGACACAGGTTTGCACTATCAGCTTGTTGTCTGGTATCTCAGCTTATACTAAGTTCTGTGTGTCTACACTGTTAGTTGTAAACGTACTCATGTGTGCGTGCGCGCGCGCACACACACACACACGCACATATATATATATATATATATATATATATATTATATATATATATATATATATATATATATATATATATATATATATATATAATACCATGTGGATTCCAGAAAAAGTGCGGAAGTGAGGAAGTGAGAAGAAGGAAGTAGAGACTAGAGGACGCACTATGGCTATGGTTGGCGACCGGGATTCAAACATGTCATCTTCAAATGACGACATCACCTCTCTGCAAGAAACAAGAGTACTTCAACCCATAACCAACTAGATGGCCCTTAAAACCCAAAAAAAAAAACAGGTGTCTACATTAGCCAGGTATATCATCCATCTTAACCCACAGCTATGGAATATAGATAGATTTCATATCTAACCACTGACATGGCACCATGGCTCTTAACATATTATATGAAACTAGCATAGGTCAAATAACAAACACATTGGACAGTCGTAATTCTGTGTCCAGCACGTTAACGAACATATGAAGAAGAGATATAATTGGTTGGTTCTAATGTTGTTCACACATTACACAGAAATATCAATTGGGGAACCCTTTGAGGTCACTGTGGAATTCATAAATAAACACACATGTATTATTTGAGGCCCCAGAAGTAGAAGGCATAAGCTGAGACTAGAGGACACACCTTTTTTTTCGCATATCCTATTTACAAGACATCGCTGTCAACACCAGCATTTTACTGCTGCTGTTGATTTCTTGGCAAGATTACGCTCGGTAGTTTGCCATTGCTTTCTGAGCGACCGGCTCACATACCCCCGTAAGTAACCAACGCGAAGCGATCCGCCACCGAATCTCGCGCAGCTGCGTTACCCTACGTGGATATACGGGATTACGGTGAAAGTCGTGAACCCCTTAGCCAGGAAGACCAGCAAAGGGCACACTAGACAACGTAATAATTGAAAGCAAAATTACCGACCGGGATTAGAATCTGTCATCTCCAAATGACGACGGCCCCTGGCTGCAGGAACAAGTGTACTTCCACGCATGACCAACTAGACATCTTCACATACCCACACTAGGATCCTGCTAGGAGACTTTTTAAATGTATGTCTTCACGGTAAATATTTGAGGCCAGCGTGGCCGAGCGGTCTATCGTGCTCTGATTTAGCATGCTGTGCCCTAAGGGCGAGGTAGTGGATTTATTCCCTACACCAGTTAGTTCAACTTCACGTTGACTTCTGGTTCAGAAAACAATGGCAAACTAACAAGAAATTATGCAAGTGTTATTCAGGACGTTGCTATCAACCCCAACCCCAGGTTTCTAGGCAAAGTTTACGTTTAGTAGTTTGCCATTGATTCGGAACGAGAAGTCAACGATGAAGTCTACTGTAGGGGCTGAACCCACAACGCTGCCGTCAAGGTACCGGAAGTTTAAGCCTAAGCGCATTAAGCCCCACGACCATGTATACCTTTAATGGCAAACTACCGAACATAAAATTGTCTAGGAAAACAACCTAGTGTTTGTTTATGGATAGTGATGTATGAATGAAACAATGTACGAGAGCAGAAAGTTCTCATCTCATCATGTTCCTCTTGTACCTTGCGGAATCGAGGTGAAGTATAAACAGTGGGAGAGTGCCCGCTTATGGGCTTCATGTATAGATATTCCCATTGACTCTGTTATTCCCTGCGTCCATCGTTTACGTGGTCGGCCTCTTCCTCTGCTTCCCTCTGGTCTGTACATCATTGCTTGTTGTGGTATACTGTTAGTTGGTAATCTACTTGCATGGCCAAACCATTTGACTTGCTGCCTTCTAATAAAATCTAGTACAGCTATAACCCCCACTTTAGTCCTGATTTCTTCATTTCTGATCCTATCTCTTCTTGACACATTGAGTATTCTTCTCAGGAATCTCATTTCTGTTATGATTTTTCATTTCTCTTTTTCTGTCATTGTCCAGGTTTGGCATTGGTAACATAGAGCTTGTAGGAAGATTGTGTTGTAAAGTGCTTTCTTGGTAGTTATTGATACATGTTTGTTCTTTAGTATTAGTGCCATTTGTCCAATGAGTTGGTTTGCTTCATTGCATCTATTTTCGATCTCGTCTTCTGATTTGCCACTTGATGATATTATACTTCCAAGGTACTTGAAACTCTTTACTTGTTTCAAGGGATGTTCGTTTAAGTGAATCGTTGTGGATCGCAGAAAGATCAGAAGCACAGAATGTCAGACGGGCCTGCGTGCCCAATTCTTAACCCTTTGAAAATAAAGTCCTTTCCTTTGTAAAGTCCTGCAAAAGACATGCAAATAACTGTACATATTACGGGACTAACTCCCCAACCATTTAGACATCCTGACGCAAGTAAAACAACAGCCAGACACAGCATAGCTGTTACTGTCAAAACATTGACAAAAACAAGTTGATCTTGTCATCATAACAAACCTGAAAGGCGGTGAACTGCTGTATCCTCACGAGGCAGACAACGGTAATACAACGTCATTAGGTAAATCCAAGAACGTAATTGCAACTCTGTTTACCCAAATTAATCACAAAATCAAGGCAGGTTTAGCAGACACATATACAGGATCCACCGCAATACGGAACACAGAATAACAAGCTCAACCAACTATTCTAGTTACTATACGAACAAACTCAATCTACTATTCTAGTACGGACTCCAGGACTGCAGACGAAAAGGAGAAAAGAATTTCAAGGACGCAATGACCAGAACTTCACCACCGGGCATGATTTCTTTGTTTCCTCTTCTTCCCCCGCCCCCCTTCCCTTCTTAGTCCAACATTCACTCCCCAGCTCTACTCCCCCACTGCTCTGCACTGGCGAGTCGGTCCTGTAGACCACAGGAAAGTTAACTCTGGGATACTTCCATACCTTGACATCCCCAACCCACCAGTCCCTCACGAACTGCCTCGCCATTATGTCGCGGAAGCGGAGGGGAACGTGGCTTAGATGCAAGGCCAAGTGAATGAGCTACAATTCAACTCTTCCATTCATTCTTCACAGAACCCACCCTAATCCGACCCCCTCCCCACTAGGCCCTGCAGATCCCAGCTGTCCAACTCTGCATTTTACTGTGTTTGATTCTTGGTTCTTAAAACTTCTGTCATTAACACTCCCCCCCCCCCCCCGCCCCCTCACACACAGATACTTCTACTTCCGCCGTTCAGCGCAAACTATCGTTTACCCCTGCCCACCCCCAGCTTGTCTGTACGACCAGGCTAGTCGGCATACAACCAGATTAGACATACCACAGAATCTTGCTTGTGGTTCGCAGTTTGACCCTTGGATAACCCTTTACCCTGATTCTGCAGAGTGCAGTGGTGCGGATGTAGTCATTCAGCCCCTGTCTCGCCGTCACTCCCCCCCCCCCCTTTCCCCGCCTCTCCCACCCCAGCCACCAACAGCACTGCGGTCAAGGATCTAGGTCATAACGGTTAGCTTGTAGTAGTTCAAATGGCGGCCATCTTGGACTGACCACAGAGATAACAGTAAACTGCTTTCGCTGGCCTGAAAACATGAAATCTTACTACAACTGTGCTGAATGATTGAGACTGCATTCTAGGTGGAAACTAGACTTAAAGATGTAAGGCAATGATTGGCATGCATAGGAAGGAAAATAAACGTCAAGGCCGTAGAAAACAACAGTGTCACACACGCAGTTCACGTCTGCCCGCAGGCCTTGTGGCCATGGGTTTAAATTCACACGGAGGCCGAGTTTTCCCCCCATTGACCTTGAATCCCAAGTTCACCCAACCTAAATTGGATACAAGCAAATGTCTTGAGAAGTAAAGGCTTACGGCGTGGTAGTGACATCATCCCTGGAATGCCAATTCGTCTTTATGTAGATGACTCTGACAACATTTTTCCCAAAACACACAGCTGATTCAGTGACAAACAAACAGTAGATTTGGACCAAACATGGTAGAACATCACATGAACAAGTATTATAACATAAATTTATGTTTACTAAGCATTGAAATAGAGGAAGAGACCACGAAATAAAACAAATAACACGATAACCCACGTATGGCGATATATGGTCCTTCTGTCCAAATGTCAATTTGGTGATATATCATTCGCCACTGAATCAGTTCACGCGTGTAAAGGAGGCCATTTATTGAAGATACTTATAAACACAGTGAAGGCCGGGGTTCATAGAACACCAATAGTTGCCGCTATTGAGCTTTCATTGTTTACTTCTGTATCCTGGTTATAATTTGATGTCTGCCCAATTATATCGTTGACATCCCCTAGCTCTTTTGCCATGAACACTTTCCATCAGTAAACTGTTTGGTGATTCGATGAGACCACAGTATTTTGTCTTTCTAATTATACGTTTCTGTCAGCAGTCATTTTTATACTGGCTTGTTCTATGATCGCCTTGTTTGTTTATTTGCTTACTTTCATTCACTAAACTAGTTTTACACTGTAAAGATCCATATTCCAAAAGCTCCGTTTTTAGCGAATGTCCATATTATTCAACTGGAGCCATGGCAGCTTTGGGGCTAAATGCTCTTACCTGTCCAGCGGGTGGTTATGGGTTCCAGTTCGCACCGAAGCATCTCAGCTCATCTTGTTCCTCTTGTACCTTGGGGTGTCGAAGTGAAGTATAAACAGCGGGAGCGTGCCCGTCTATGGGCTTCGTATATCAAGAACATCGAAGCGGATTTTGAAAAATAACCTGGGCACCCAAGTCGACCCGGCCTAAAATGGACACCATGGAATGTCTTGGGAAGTAAAGGCGACCGGGGTTATACTGGCCACATCAGCCCTGGAGTGCCGGTTGGTCTACAAAAATATGGGTCTAACACCTTATGTTCGATACGACTTAAAGCGTGTAAAATGGGTATGTTACTGTACTTTGTGTTAACTATGTCGAACATGTTATGATATTTATGTGGTAACTGTTTGAGAAGAAATCAATGTTTCCAAGTTGGACACGAATAAGATGTTATATGTATGTGATAACTGTTTGAAGAGAAATCAATGTTTCATGTTGTTTAATGTGTACTTTGCCTTGTCAGTTCTATAACATCTATAAGCATACATGAATATAACATTAACATCAGACGATGCTGTTGTCTTGCAAAAGCAACAAGCCGACAATGTAGGATAAACATTTTAATACCAGTAATGGACATTTGAGTACACCATCAATCGAGGATCACACATACAACTGTTCATTACTCCAGGATCATACATAACATTGTTCATCACGTCACGATCATACATAATATGTTCACTAACTGACGACCACACCAACCCTCAATCGACAACAGCACACATCCTCAATCGACAACTACACACACTCTCAATCTGCAACCATACAAACTCTCAACTGACAATCACACAAATCCACAATTGACAACCACACAAACCCTCAGCCGACAACCACATAAACCCTCAACTGACAACTATACAAATCCTCAACCGGCAACCTCACAAACCCTCAGCTGACAAAAACACAGAACCTCAGCTGAAAACCACAAAAATCACCAATCGACAACCACATTAACCCTCAGCTGAAAAAAACACAGAACCTCAGGTGACAACCACACTAACCCTCAGCTGACTAAAAACACACACCCTCAACTGACAACCACACAAATCCTCAGTTGACAAATACACAAACCCTTAATCGACAATCACACAAATCCTCAATCGACAACCACACAAACCTCAATCGACAACCACACAAACGGTTAATCAACAACCACACTAACCCTTCATCGACAACCACACAAACCCTCAATCGAAAACCACACTAACCTCAATCGACAACCACACTAACCTCAATCGACAACCACACTAACTCACAATCGACAACCACACAAGCCATATTCGACAACCACACACAAACCCTCAATCGAAAACCACACAAACCCGTAATAGACAACCACACAAACCTCAATCGACAACCACACTAACCCACAATAGACAACCACACAAACCCTCAATCGACAACCACACTAACCTTCAATCGACAACCAAAACAAACCCCGAATCGAAAACCACAAAAACCCTCAATCGACAACCACCAAAACCCCCAATCGACAACCACAAAAACCTTCAATGGACGACACATCCAACGGTGTATTGACTATTCATCACTCACGACAAAGCATAGAAATACCCCAACAGACACCGAGCTAGATAAACAATTATGGCAATTCCCTGGAGGTTGTTCATCCCAGATGTAAATCTGATAAGCCAAAGTGCAGCTGCCCTGTACAATATGGCGGCAAAATCGTGTCCTCGTGCATTCAAAACTATATTGAACAATTCACGGTCTTATAAACTAAGCAAACAGAAAAGATTACATTGCCAGAATATAACTGAAAGCAATAGGGGTGTGTTTTTTGGAATAATGTTGAGAATATAGTCAAAGCTAGATCACTCGTCAAAGCAGCTAAGAACAAGACAATTGAAATTTATTGAAAGTATGTGGGAGAAGTTGTTAGTCAGTTACATATCCTGTACAGGACGTAGCAGTCACCCCCATAGTGTTTTACTGTTTGTGATTTATAGGCAAGTTTACGTTCAGTAGTTTGCCACTGCTTTCTGAACGACCGATATTCATACCTTTGTAAGGGAGCCAATGCAAGGCGGTCTGCTTCCAAATCGCCCGCGGCTGTGTTTCGAACGCGGTATGTGAGGTTACGAATTACATTCGTACCTTATTCGCCACAGAGCCCGCACGGAAGAGGTAGGATAGAAGAACTGTTAAATTGTATCGGGAAACTGTTAAGCGAGAGGGGCAGGGGAAGACAGAGAAATGTGTGAAAGGTATGATTTAACAGCTGGGCAACAAACAATTATATATATGAGATACCAATGTCATCATTGGGTGGCCAGGATGTCGGAATGCCCGCTTCACACGCCATCGGAGGTGTAGCCTCTGTAAGGTTTGGGTGTGTTCGTTTGTTTGTTTGTTGTTTAATTAATTATAACCATCATCATCGGCATCATCATCATCATGTACCGTAACCCGCGGAAGGTTAACCCGGTCAACAAATGCCCGCAGAAGTCGGATGTGTCGGCCTAACGGCGCAAGAACGCAGCTCTGCTGTAAACAGGCACAACGCAATCACGTCCGAACAAACTCTCCGGATGAACGCAGAAGAAGAAGAAGAAGAAGAAAAAGAAGAAGAAGAAGAAGAAGAAGAAGAAGAAGAAGAAGAAGAAGAAGAAGAAGAAGAAGAAGAAGAAGAAGAAGAAGAAGAAGAAGAAGAAGAAGAAGAAGAAGAACCATAACTATATGCGTGCCAGGTCATGGTCAGCCATCTCATAAAATCACAAGTCCTGGATCAGGTGTGCTTCTTGTCCCGTTTATGCCATGTGGCCAAGCCATCCAGTGATTTATCTCTTTGCTGCCCACTTGTTCTTTCCCCATCAATTTTGCCAGCTATCACTAATTACGTTTTAGAGGTGCAGAATTAGATTCAGATCATCATCTGCTGATATGTAAAATTAAGCTGAATCTCAACAGATACATACCATCTTATACAGATGTCAATCAATACAACGCATGATGTTTTAGAAAATCAGAAATGAAGTAACTAAGAAACAGCGTATGATCAGTCTCTAATGAGTACCATGTCCTGCAACAGTTACTAGATGAGGTGAGTCGCAAGACCGCTGGCAACGGGAGTAAAGCAACTGGACCGAATCGTGTATGGAAATCCATGGGGGAGAATGGCATGAAAACATAAAGCACGGATAATATCACAATCACTTAAGAATAGAAGAAAGAAAAACTGTGTTAACGTATAATTTACATAATTACGACAGAGCCTATTAAAAATTTCACAAAAGGTAATAAATAAGCTAGGAAGCGGATACGGTGGATAAAAGACATATTTGGATGGCTTAGCAAGAGAAGCAGAAGTAGCAGCAATGAAAGGTAACCCCAGAGACCTCTGCAGCACCACAAGGAAGATTGTTGGAAAACACAATCAACTAATTGGAATGATCAAAATAATGATGTAAACGTTTTCACCAGCATAAAGGAACACATGAAGACATGAGCTGAATAGTTTGGGGAACTTCTGAACAAATCACTCACAAATAAACCTCCAGATATCCAACATGCAGAAGCAGTACTGGATATCTACTGTAAGTAGCAGTCTAAAGAAGAAATAAGAAAAGTTACCAAGCTTCTTAAGGATGAGAAAGCTGCGTGTCCAGATGGTATTCCAGCAGAAGCTATTAAAGCCAACACAGACACCTCAGCTGTATAGAAACATGGTAAACAGCTACTAATAAACTACAAACATTCATTAACTGGTGCCTGCGCAGAACAGAAGGCCAAAAATGTTACGACAGAACCAGTAATGAAGAATGAAGAGAACTAGACAGATTCAAGCGAATCAAGAGGCGAGGCGAGTGGGGGGGGGGGGGGGGGGGGGGGTGACGCTGGCGCTGCGGAGAACTTATGATATTAGTATAACAGACAAGTCATTTCTATGGAACCCACAAAGCCAGTGAAATAATGACCTAAAACATAATGAGAAGAGAATTAGAGCCAACAATAAATAATATTGGAAGGACTCTGGGGAAGCTGCATGATAAAAGAAAAGATACAACGACTTGTCGTGAGTTGATTGAAGGCCTATGTTCCAATGGGGCATGCGTTTTATTTATTTATTTTGTTTTGTTTGTGTGTGTGGTGTGTGTGTGTGTGTGTGTGTGTGTGTGTGTGTGTGTGTGTGTGTGTGTGTGTGTGTTTGCGTATGCTGGCTTTAAACAACTCAAACGTAGTCCATAAACGTGCTGTTACTTTTAGTGAACTGGGCTGATGTTTGCGTGTGGACTAACTTACCCTATTACAATGTGCCCCACCATCAGGCGAACCCACTCCGACTTCTGAGGTACTGTACTTGTAATTTACTTTCTCAAGTCAAGGACGAGACGTCAATATTTTAGCTCAAATGACCTGTGCATGGGTAGAATCCGCTAGCTCTGCATCAGCACACCGGAAGTTTAAGAGTGAGCTATCTTATCCATTCGGCTATGCTAACCTCCTCCGGGGTGGGGGGGGGGGGGAAGATATTGAGCAGAAGAAATTGTCTGTCCCCTAACTTCTTCTGGACCAAGCTGCTCCCCATGCGTTGATCAGTTACTTCTGTAAGACCAAACACTCGATGTTATCTAACTCCACCAGTTGCAGCCAGTTCTTGTACTTAATATTCTCTCTATTCTGGCTATCATTTTAACAACTTCAGTCCCACGTATGTATTTCTTTAACTCATGGCCTAGATTGTTATTATTTCGAAGGTACAAGTGATGGGTCATACAGAGTTAACTTTGCTAATAAATTTGCAGTAGCCATATAATCCAGCTCTCTCTCTCTCTCTCTCTCTCTCTCTCTCTCTCTCTCTCTCTCTCTCTCTCTCTCTCTCTCTCTCTCTCTCTCACACACACACACACACACACACACACACATACTATCTCTCTCACTCTCTCATAACGACAAACTGTATTGATTAAGCATTACGTCAGATTTACCCATAATCTTCAGACTTGCTCTGGTCGTCTTTATCAGGGGTCAATGCCCGCGGTTCATTCTGTAAACTAAGATAATATAACACCGGAAAGTAGAATGAGGGAAACTTGTTGGTTAACACCAGACAACGACAAGAGGCAAGAGGGAGGAAAATGATCCATTACAGACAGACAACCTTGAGTGCTTGCTGGATTCTTTTTCACAAACATACATATGATCAAATTAAGCTCTGCAGAGATAAACAGAATGGGGGTATGTAAAGACCAAGAAACTCAATAACGTATTTTTAGTATCATGCATAATACATAAAAATAACATTATGCCAAGGTGATTGGGTTATATAATAGTACACCTGGCACCTTACCGTCTTGAGAGGCGATGGTTTGTTACATTGTGCTAAAAAAAAAAAAAAAAAAGCATAATAACTACAACCTACGCCGGGTAGCGAATGTGACTGATCAGACCAATTGGCGCGGCAAATGTTCGTCCACAATGTATGCATGTGGACATATGGTCATTTCCAGCATGACGCACCATCTAGCGTCTCATACGCTAGGTGTGTGTGTGACCTATCAACAATCATTTTCTCCTTTGTCTTTGTACAATTGTACAAGTGCTGAACAAAGAACAGAGAGTGTGCACAAAAAGTAAATGTCAATTGACGAAAATGTTCAAATCGGCGAAAACGAATATATGATGCCCCTCTGCCGTGTGTCCAGGTGGAGGGGCTTGTGTGTTCCAATGACCCCAAGAGCTAGTTAGTTACCCCAAGAGCTATGACGACGGTAGCACAGCTACTGTTAGGGTCACCCATGTCGGACAGGTCAAGGGAGAGGAACCAGACTAAGAGACACACAAACCTGCTGCCTTGTAGGTGGACAGGGGACAGTCAAAGGCTAGGGAAAACACCCCGAAAAATGCTTGTTGAAATCGGATGAACTGAGCCACAGGCTTGACAAAGCAGTGCAACTAACTTAAACAATTCATGATGCCACAGTTTAAAATTAATCAGTATGGTGCTAATCCCGTGAAGTCCCATCAGGTGGTGATAGTGCCGGACCCCCTGCTTTGAGGGAGTCCACCTATTACTGTCTCGAGGGGGTCCACCTATTACTACATTTCCCTGAGCTGTGGAGTCAGGCACAGAGGAGTAGGTTAAGAGCTATTGATCAAACACCCCGAACACTCAACATACTACAGTGAAATGCTGAAGGAGTTTCTAACAAGAAAGTCCCCTTAACACATCGTCTTCATAAAGATAGAATAGATGTGGCATGCATTCAAGAGACACACCTCAACGCCAATCGCAGATTCTCAGTCAGAGGATATCAGGCCACGAAGGTTTTGACCGCGAAGGACACGAAGGAGTTCTTCTTCTTCTTCTTCTTCTTCTTCTTCTTCTTCTTCTTCTTCTTCTTCTTCTTCTTCTTCTTCTTCTTCTTCTCCTTCTTCTTCTGCATTCATCCGGAGTTTTTTTTTTCCCGATGTGATTGCGTTGTGCCTGTTTACAGCAGAGCTGCGTTCTTGCGCCGTTAGGCCGACACATCCGACTTCTGCGGGCATTTGTTGACCGGGTTAACCTTCCCGGGAGTTTCTTAGGACGTTTGATTCTCACTGTTGTGGTGTTATCTCCCATCCTAGCTGGCCCATATAGAACAGCCAAAGACATCCTGGTCAGTCCTCAGGGGAAGGCAGGGGCAGACCATGGGCATTCCCCGCCATCCAAGGAGGCTTCCATAATTGCAGAGCCAACACACAGCGCTCTGGTACTGGGCTCACCCAAGGAATCGTCACGTCCTGCACATGGCTGCTTAGCCTCACTTCCGTATATTGGGCCTTCCATTCACCATAGGCTGTTCTTCCGGAACAATTGCAGTATCCTGGAAATGAAGAGGCTGACAGACTGGCAAAAGAAGGGCGGAAGACTAAACCAGCCTGACATAGACATAACCTACAATGAGGCAAAGAGGTTTATAAGAGCAGCACTCCATGGTCTATGCCAGAAATCCAAAAAAGTTGTAATACAGTGGATCCCATCACATTGCAGTATACCTGGAAATGAAGAGGCAGACAGACTAGCAAAAGAGGGTGGACGATTACCACAGCCTGACATAGACATAACCTATAATGAGGCAAAAAGGTTTATAAAAAGCACTTATAGAACCAAATGGGAATCAGAGCATCCAGGCCACCAGAAGGATGATGCATATTACAAACTCGACCGAAGAGAACAAGTAGCAATCTTCAGACTCCGCACAGGACACAACAGGTTGAAATACCACTTGTTCAACAAACTAAAGATAGGAGATAAAGATGAATGTAATTGTGGAACTGGTAAAATGACAGCAAAACATTTGCTGCAAGAGTGCCCAATATATGCAGAACAGAGAAAGATATTTTGGCCCACACCTGCTTCATTTGAGAACATGCTCTATGGAGATATCAACAAGCTCAAGTTGACCACAGCTTACTTTAACTACATTCAAGTTGACATCTAAACGTGCATGAAGAAGTACTTAGACTGCCACACTTCATACCACAGGTATGTTGGTAGCAAAAGCGTCCCAGAGGCATGAAATGGAATATTGCTTGGCTAGCAAATCCATTACATGGAAAGTCCGAATCAAAAGCTCATTGTGTGGGCGTCATCAAAGGTGGAAAAAGCGTCCCAGTGGTACGGAACAGAATATTGCTTGGATAGCAAATCCATTAAGTGGAAAGTCTGAATCGAAAGCTCACTGTGTGGATGTCATCTGCAGACTGCATTCTTCTGGTTTCCGGAGGAGCAGCCTATTGTGACTGGAAGGCTCAATATAGGGAAGTGAGGCTAAGCAGCCATGTGCAGGACGTGACGATTCCTTGGGTGAGCCCAATACCAGAGCGCTATGTGTCGGCTCTGCAATTATGGAAGCCCCCCTTGGATGGCGGGGAATGCCCATGGTCTGTCCCTGCCTTCCCCTGAGGGCTGACCAGGATTTCTTCGGCTGTTCTAAATGGGCCCGCTGGGATGGGGGATGACACCACAACAGTGAGAGTCAAACGTCCTAAGAAACCCTCCGGGAAGGTTAACCCGGTCAACATATGCCCGCAGAGGTAGGATGTGTCGACATAACCGCGCAAGAACCCAGCTCTGCTGTAAAAAGGCACAACGCAGTCATGTCCGAAAAAATTATCCGGATGAACGCAGTAGAAGAAGAAAGAAGAATATCTTATGTGGATGGCTTCTTCTTCGGCGATCCTGTTTGCTACTTCTGCATGGGTCACAAACAAGAAGGTTAGCTTAAGGTCTCCCAGAGTTTGCCACGATGGATCGCTCCTGTAGGCCACATTTTCTATTTCTGCCTGACTATTGCCGTGTGTTGGGCACGAGATGGCTCGAGGGATTTACTTATTGGATTCGAGGTAACATAAAAAGTCTCTTATTTACTAGTTTTTAATCAATTTACCTACACATCGTAGGATACATATTTGTCTCCAGTTTATAGGATCCTTTCCTAGTTTTACGACATGCTGAATGCATACCCCCTTCCAGATAGATAAGGGCCTATTTGCCAGCTATGTTGAAGATATTTAACGGATATCTTTTGCCAGCGTGTCCAAGTTGTTTGAGGATTTCAATTGTAATGCCATCAGCATTTTTGGTTTGTGTCATATTTTTTTTTGCATATCCTTTACAGGACATCGCTGTCAACACCAGCATCTTTCAGCTGTATGTTGATCTCTTGGCAAGATTATGCTCAGTAGTTTGCCATTGCTTTCTGAGCGGCCGGCTCACATACCCCGTGAGTTACTGATGCGATTCGAACCACTGCTGATTCTCACCGTCATCACGTTACCGACGAGAGTATACGAGATTACGGAGAAAAGTCATAACCTCTAAGCCACGAAGCCGGATTTGTGGCACATTGCGAGGCAATATTCGTGCTCCTGCAAGGCAAATTTTGTCGACACGCGCACTCCGCTGGGGTTCTTGGATTAGAGTTTGTTAGGATTTATCTGGACTGAATTTTCTCTGGTTGACATGTTTTGGCCAGTAGGTCACATGTTGCCTTGCCTATCACAAAACCCGAGTGTACCGTTAACACAGTTTTGGCTCTTTCTGTAGTCTCCATTTATTGTTTTAGGCTGGGTCAATTTTAAAAATCAGCTCCGAAACGGATGCAAATTCATGATAACGCGGTGGAAGACGCGGTCTATCGACTACGCTAACACGGCTCCCCCTGAAGCAAATCTATATCTATAAAACAAAGTGTATGTATATATGTATGTAAATATGTTTGTCCTTTATTTGTTCGCGAACGGCCCATCCGATTGAGATGAAATTTTCTACACGCCTTCCTTTCATTCCAGAGCTGTCAACTGTCATAGTTTTTTTTTCTTCTTCCTCCTCCTCCCTCCTCCCCCTCCCAAAATACGTACGTAAATATATGATGATGATGATGAAAGAATCCCCGAACCAAAACGCTAGGGAAAGGGAAGAAAATGACGTCACTACACAGAATCGTCACACGGCAATCATCATCATCAAGTGCCGTGCCGGCTGGCGTAGGCGTTCATGGCTCTCCGTAATTCTCAGTCTTTGGTTTTTTGGATCAACTCTGCTGCTGATATTCCTCCATGCCACGGCAATATCAATAACAATTCATCTTTTTATGTGTAAGGAAGTTATCTACAGTCGTGTAGAAGGGAAGAACTAGACGAGTATGAATTCGGAATGGCGAACTCTCTCCTCCCTCCTCCTCCCTCTACCTCCTCCTCTTCCTCCTCCCTCTCATCCCTCCCTCTTCCTTCTCCCTCTTCCTCTCCCCACCTCCTCCATCCTACTCCCTCCTACTCCCTCCGCCTCCTCCCTCATCTTCCCTCCTTCTCCCTCTCCCTCCTCATCCCTCCTGCCTCCCTCCTCCTCCTCCTGCCTCCTTCTCCCTCATCATCATCCCTCCTCCTTCTCCCTTTTCCCTCTTCCTCCTCCTCCTACCTCCTCCTCCCTCTACCTCCTCCTCCTCCCTCCACCCTCCTCCTCCCTTCTCCTCCTCTTCCTCCTCCCTTTCCTTCCTCCTCCTCCTCCCTCTACCTCCTCCTCCCCCTACCTCTTTCCTCCTCCCTCCTCCTCCTCTTCCACCTCCCTTTCCTTCCTCCCCTCCTCATTCTCCCTCCTTCCTCTCCCTAATTCCTCCTCCTCCTTCCTTCTTCTCCCTCTGCCTCCTCCCTCTTTCTCTCCCCTCCTCCTCCCTCCTTCTCCCTTCTTCTCCTCCTCTCCCCTCCTCCTCCTACCCTCTTCCTCTTCCCCTCCTCCCTCTCCCTCCTCCTCCTCCCTCTTCCTCCTCCTCCCTCTTCCTCCTCCTCCCTCTTCCTCCTCCATCCTCCCTCTTCCTCCTCCTTCTTCCTCCTCCTCCTTCTTCCTCCTCCTTCCTTCTCCTCCCTCCTCCTCCCTCTTCCTCCTCCTCCTACCTCCTCCCTCCTCTCTTTTCCTCCCTCCTCCTCCTCCCTCTAGCTCCTCCCTCCTCCTCTCCACTCTTCCTCCTACCCTCTTCCTCTTCCCCTCCCCCTCCTCCCTATCCCTCCTCCCTTCACATTCCTCCTCCTCCCTCTTCCTCCTCCTCCCTCCTCCTCCTCATCCCTCCTTCTCCCTCCTCCTCCTTCCTCCTCCTCCCTCCTCCTCCTCCCTCTCCCCCTCCTCACTCCTCCTCCTCCCTCTACCTCCTCCCTTCACATTCCTCCTCCTCCTCCCTCCTCCTCCTCCCTCTCCCTCCTCCTCTCTCCTCCTCCCTCCTCCTCCTCCCTCCTCCTCACCACTCCTCCTCTCTCCTCCTCCTTCTTCCTCCCTCCTCCCCCTCCTCCTTCCTCCTCCTCCCTCTCCGCCTCCTCCCTCCTCCTCCCTGTACCTCCTCCTCCCTCCTCCTCCCCCCTCTACCTCCTCCCTCCTCCTCCCTTCACATTCCTCCCCTCCCTCCTCCTCATCCCTCCTCCTCCCTGCTCCTCATCACTCCTCCTCCCTCCTCCTCCTTCTTCCTCCCTCCTCCTCCCTCTCCCTCTCCGCCTCCTCCATCCTCCTCCCTCTACCTCCTCCTCCTCCTCCCTCTACCTCCTCCTCCCTCCTCCTCATCACTCCTCCCCCTCCTCCTCCATCTTCCTCCCTCCTCCTCCTCCCTCCTCCCCCTCCTCCCTCTCCGCCTCCTCCCTCCTTCTCCCTCTACCTCCTCCTCCTCCCTCCTCCTCCCTTCACATTCCTCCTCCTCCCTCTTCCTCCTCCTCCCTCCTCCTCCTCTCTCCGCCTCCCTCCTCCTCCCTCTACCTCCTCCCTTCACATTCCTCCTCCTCCCTCCTCCTTCTCCCTCCTCCTTCTCCCTCCTCCTCCTCCCCCTCCTTCTCCTCCTTCTCCCTCCTCCTTCTCCCTCTCCCCCTCCTCACTCCTCCTCCTCCCTCTACCTCCTCCCTCCTCCTCCCTTCACATTCCTCCTCCTCCTCTCTCCTCCTCCCTCCTCATCCTCCCTCCTCCTCACCACTCCTCCTCTCTCCTCCTCCTTCTTCCTCCCTCCTCCCCCTCCTCCTTCCTCCTCCTCCCTCTCCGCCTCCTCCCTGTACCTCCTCCTCCTCCCTCCTCCTCCCCCCTCCCTCCTCCTCCCTTCACATTCCTCCCCCTCCCTCCTCCTCATCCTCCCTGCTCCTCATCACTCCTCCTCCCTCCTCCTCCTTCTTCCTCCCTCCTCCATCCTCCTCCCTCTACCTCCTCCTCCTCCTCCCTCTACCTCCTCCTCCCTCCTCCTCATCACTCCTCCCCCTCCTCCTCCTTCTTCCTCCCTCCTCCTCCTCCCCCTCCTCCCTCTCCGCCTCCTCCCTCCTTCTCCCTCTACCTCCTCCTCCTCCTCCCTCAACCTCCTCCCTCCTCCTCCCTTCACATTCCTCCTCCTCCCTCTTCCTCCTCCTCCTCCTCTCTCCGCCTCCCTCCTCCTCCCTCTACCTCCTCCCTTCACATTCCTCCTCCTCCCTCCTCCTCCTCCTTCTCCTCCTTCTCCCTCCTCCTTCTCCCTCTTACTCCTCCCTCCTCCTCGCCTCCTCCTCCACCCTACTCCTCCCTCCTCCTCCTAATCCCTCCTCCTCCCTCCTATTCCTCCCTACTCCTCCTGTCTCCTCCCTCCTCCTCCCTCCTCTTTCCTCCTCCACCTCCCTCTTCCTCCTCCCTCCTCCATTTACCCAAGACAGACAGACAGTCAGACAGATAGTCGGGAATGGGATCTTATATGACTACTTATATAATTTAAATGAGATGCTCTCCACCATGGGCTGGGCCGGGTCAGACAGACAGACAGATAGATAGATAGATAGATAGATAGACAGACAGACAGACAGATAGATAGATAGATAGACAGACAGACAGACAGACAGACAGACAGACAGACAGACAGACAGACAGACAGACAGACAGTCGGGAACGGGAATTTATATGACTACTTATATGAATTAAATGAGATGCTCCCCACCAGGAGTTGGGCGATGTCGGGCCGGGTCAGACAGACAGACAGATAGATAGTCGGAACGGGAACTTATATGACTACTTATATGAATTAAATGAGATGCTCCCCATCAGGGTCTGGGCGAAGACGGGCCGGGTCAGACAGACAGACAGACAGACAGATAGACAGACAGACAGACAGACAGACAGATAGTCGGTAACGGGAACGAGAACTTATATGACTACTTATATGAATTAAATGAGATGCTCCCCACCAGGGTCTGGGCGAAGCCGGGCCGGGTCAGCTAGTATACCCATATAAATGGTTCTCTGTAAAACAAAAACACTGTTGCGGAGTTTGCATGTGACAATGTCAGGATATCTGTGGCAGACTTGTCAAACTATATACTCTATGTCAGACAAGCGCAGAAAGAAAGAACGTCGCCTCCCAGCAGGCAGCTGACCATTTCCGGAAGTACAAACACCGTGTCACATGATAGTGGCTGGCAGAATCAGTCCCCCCCCCCCCCTCCCCCCAACTGCAGCTGCTGGCTAGAGACGGTTTTAATCGCTGGGAAATTGGGAGGGGGGCGATGATACTGGCAGTTTCATTCATACGGATTTCTTATTCTTATTCTTCATCTTCTTCTTTTATATTTTCTTATTTTTGTTTCTTCTTCTTCCAGTCGAAGCGTATGTGTTATAAACGCAGTTTTACATTACGACTTACCAGGGCTCTAAGTCACCCACAGGCAATTTGGAAGCAGACAGCGTTGCGTTCATGTTCAAAGTTGTTTGAGCATTGGTCGGCCAGGAAACAATGACAAACTACTGAACATAAAATCGCTTAGAAAATTAAAAACAGGCAAAACCAAAATTATGGGGTTGGTGGCGACGGCTTGTAAAAGAACACGTAATTAACGCTTTTTCTTCCTCTTCCTCTTCTTAGGATAGGGAAAATTTAACAATAACAAAAAAAGATATAACGTTAAGAAATTATGTAACAGACAAGTTTAACACATATCTGTTCATTGATTTTTAATATTGCCACTTTTTACTGTAATTAGCATTGTCTTGGCATGACCTGAGATCAGCACCATGTTTCTTGTGTTTGGCTTTTGCGTACTACATTTCATCGTCTTTCGCATAATCCCAAAATGTTAATCACATAATACTTCATTTCCTTTGCTTCATGTGATGTCTTTCCCAATTCATTCATGGTTCTAACAATCCAGGAGCCAAGTCTGGAGGCTCTTCTTGAGTGGAAGTCAACAATACTACAGACTGTCTTCACACCACGTCACACTTCTAGGACGTGTCCATCACATGTGTACCGTTCACAACAAGGAAACAGATGAGTAACTTTTAAATATGCATATTTACATGTAACAAGAAACAAGTTTCTTCCATCTTGGACATATAATAACAGATTATGGCAGAAGTGAAATCAAAATCAAAAGAGAATAGGAATGGCCTAAAATACTTTGAACGGGATGAAATCAGTATTAACATCCAGAGAGATTAACAATGCATTAAAAATTATAATTGTCAAATGCTACGTATATTCAACCCTACTGTATGGCGCGGGGTGGGGGTGTGCGGGAGATTAAGGAGGGGGGGGGGGAGGGGTAAGATTGTTTCAAGATCGCGTTAATACAAGAACCGATAAACTGATATTGTTTTTCCCTCCATACTTTACGGTTCTGTACATCTCGCCCTTCGCGAAAGGGGAGGGGGATGACTGACTGACTGGTACCTTGCCGTCTTGACAGACGATAGTTTGTAAAATGGAGTTATACCGCTCCATAACACAAAGCTTGGGCTGAATTTAGAGACCAAGTGTTGTCCATGCAGCATGATCCATCTCTCGGTCTGTCTAGTGTACTCCGGAGGAAAAGTAACACCAATACGCCTGGAACAAGACAAGCCGCAGAAGCTGCCGGATCAGCAAAGCAATGCTCTAACTGTCCGCCTGCGGAGCTTCGATCCTAGACCAGTTGTCAACCAAGGCTTAGGGCCTGGTCTGCCCTGTCATGACATTTAGTCTTTAGGTTGCATTTCCTCGCACTGGGATAAGACTTGTACCCTCCCAATTGCGCTCCTCCGCCCGAAGCCGTTGACACAATGGCGGGTTTGGTAAGCGTCGCCCAACATTCGGCGCTAACAGAAGCAGATAATACCGACTACTGTCGTACGGTAGCTCAGCCATATCTAAGACCTGACATCATGGGGGGGGGGGGGGGGGGGGTGACATTATGAATATATGGTGAAGGGGTGCATGGGTCAAAAACGGTTGAGAACCATTGTTCTAGGAAGAGCCTTCTTGTATCTTGGTTGACTGAGTCGTATTTCTTTTCTTTATTGACTCCTTCAACGTTGGTCGGATTTGGCAGCAAATGTTTCATACGAGATAGGGTAGCCAGCCTTACGCCAAACTCTCTTAATTGTCTTATGTGACATGCACGTTAGGTTACAATGTTACTATTTTTGGCTATCCTTACAGGTCCGGTAACACAAGGGCGACTGATATTTCAATATAATAAAACAGGTCAGTGCCTCGTCTGCCGTCACAGTAAGTGACTCACTCAACTAACAAACGCATGTCCGAGTGCGGGAGACAAGAACAAACAAATGCATGCCACCAACTGGAATTCTTTCTGCCTTTGTGTATGGATATAAAGGTGGAAATTTTCGCGCCATTTCCTTCCAGTGAGGTCAAGGTTACACATGCTGGTTCATTGATGGCTCCCAACCAATCAAACTACCGCCACCGCATGCGTGGTCGTCATGTTAAATATCATATTCTGTAAACAGTAGTGAGGTATTTTCAAGACACCATAAGCGACTGAATACTTAGCAATATTTCTTTCTCCCTAAGGAAGTCTCTGTGACGAAGTGGTTAAACCGTCTGCATTGCGCTCCGAAGGTTGTGGGTTCGATTCTGGGCTACAACATTCAGTTCACGGGTGCAATTCTTCGGAGACTCCTGAGGGTCGTCGCTGGAGCTAAAACGTCCGTGCTTTGTGTGACACTTTTGTCAGGTCGCCTTGCGAAAAGAGACCGAGCCATATGAAATAAAACCTGGTACAATGAAGTCGATCCTCTATGCCTTTTAAACACCTTCCTTCTAACGCTGATTTTTACTGGGTCCAAATTGGGTACGTAAAAGTTAAAGCGAAGGACTCTTTTTAAGTGCCCAGAGGCGTAATAGGTACATAGTGTTAGCTTCACGTTTGCAAAGACAAAAAGGTCGCTGATATGGTCAATATCTTTTCTTCCCATGACATTTCCTGGTACGCGTGACTAGGTTGACCTGAGAGCTGAGGTCCATTTTTAAAATCTGTCTCAGCGTGAATTCGAACTCACGACCGTTAGGCTGGTAGGCAGGCGTGCTAGCCACAGCGTTAGTAAGGCACGCAAACTGGATAGCTGGGCTTCCTTTCTTTCTTTCTCCTCCTCTTCTACATAAAGGTGCAGAGAGATGTATGCTTTTGTCTTCTTATCTCCATGGTATAGATAGAAAAACGGCCTCGTTCTGTTCCAAGAATGTATTAATTTAGAATAACAACGAACGAACGAACAAACTTTATTTTCAAACAAAGTTTGTTCGCTTGTTGTTACAGACAACGGTCTGACTAGGAGATGAAGTAACAAACTGATGTCTGAGAGAGACAGAGTTGCAGTTGCAACTGTCTGAGACAATAAACGTTGCAGTAACAACATGGGCAGAGAAGGTTACAGTAACATCTGTCAGATATATAATTCTCAGCTTCGACCTGCATTAGCCTTTCGTGAGCAGTAGGGGTGAATGAGAATTATCGCATGTTTTTGTCCTACTTAGTGACATCTCCTCAAGACCACAATTAATGCAATTACATCTCAATATCCGCCTCAATTTAATAACCGGAAGTCCGTAGGAAAAGACACTGTATGTTTGTGTTGTTGTTGTTGTTGTTGTTGTTGTTGTTGTTGTTGTTGCTGCTGCTGCTGTTTTTATCATGATACCAAAGTAAAACAGACTGTAGGTTATCTCTAGGCTTCATAATAGAAATTTAAAAACTGAATGAATAGTTTGAACAGAAAAGAAAAATAATAAAAGGTTGACAAATCCATACGACAACACGGAGGATTGGTTTGTTTCCCTTTAGAGAGGAGGATGGGAGTGGAGAGAGGAGGATGGGAGTGGAGAGAGGAGGATGGGAGTGGAGAGAGGAGGATGGGAGTGGAGGGGGGAGGGGAGTGGAGGGGGAGGGGGGAGGGAGAGAGAGAGAGAAAGAGAGAGAGAGAAGAGAGAGAGAGAAGAGAGAGAGAGAAGAGAGAGAGAGAGAGAGAGAGAGAGAGAGAGAGAGAGAGAGAGAGAGAGAGAGAGAGAGAGAGAGAGAGAGAGAGAGAGAGAGAGAGAGTACACCACTGCTAGCTGCCCAGGTCAGAAGTCAGTGGTGTGCTAGAATTCAGCATGCATTTGTGCAAGGTTTATTTCAAACTGATTTTTTATTTTATTTTTTTCCCTCGCACGCTTTGAACTCAACCTTAATCCATGCACACTATTTATAGTAGTGATGGACTGAATTTTGCGTGCGGATTTCCATATTAACAGTGTCCCTCGCCAACAGGCGAACCCACTCCGTAATTCACGTCCCCAAGTCAAGGATGACAGGTCAACATTTTAGTCCAGCTGTCCGGTATAGGGGTTGAACCGCTAAACCTCGGCATCAGCACACCGGATGTTTAAGAACACGCTTTTAAGACCTGCATTTCATCCTGATAAATTCCATACAAACGACACACACATACACGTGACACGTACTAACACACATTTCCACCTACCCTGAGTAAGTGCTATGTACATTTTTGCCAGGACCACAATATGACGACCTACTCTTTGCGATGTTTAACATATGCAACTTGCACAAAAGGCCTCCTGTTTCTCGATCTGATACGAGGAGTCTACGTATGGCATTTCAACACTCCC
This sequence comes from Cepaea nemoralis, assembly GCA_014155875.1. Taxonomy (NCBI): domain Eukaryota; kingdom Metazoa; phylum Mollusca; class Gastropoda; order Stylommatophora; family Helicidae; genus Cepaea; species Cepaea nemoralis. The sequence continues at coordinate 397,639 of JACEFZ010028181.1, forward strand.
CACATCCGTATCCCCACCTAGAGACCAGGAGTGCGTGTGATATCGTTAGACATCAATGAATCTGACCCACACACAAAAGTGCCCAGCTCCTACGCTCAGAATGGAACAGGGTAGCTTCTGAGCCCAAGGCGGATGTGGTAATTGAACAGCCACGGCCGCCCACCTGCACGAGAACAGCCGGATGTTCTGCAGGTAGCACGTGCATGCACGCGGGTGTGCATGACAATTGCACAGAGTGTCCTGTCAGGTCATTGGCCGGACAAAGTACAGAAACTGGCACATCCTCAACACACATTACTGGCGGTACAAGAGAACAATAACAAGCATCCCCTTCCTCTGTTTGTCCTTTCCTTTTCTCTCTCTCACACACACATACGCGCGCGCGCGCATACATACTTAGACACACAGAGACACATACATCGCATACGGACACACTAACACAATTTGAAAACAAAGTAAGGCACCTAACGATTCACACAATAGCCAGCAACTCAACAACATAGCCACATGTCATGCAGACAGGGTTAGCGGGCTTTATTATGCATGGGACACCTAACTTCCGGCGTCAAGATATCAGACAGACAGACAGACAGACAGGCAGGCAGGCAGGCAGGCAGGCAGGCAGGCAGAGGGAGAGATAAAGAAAGAGAGAGAAAAACACTGTCGAACAGAATAAGAAAACTATTAGAGCATACAACAAAAATTGTTAGCGTACTTAAAAAGTTAAAAGGATCTTTACAGTAAATCGCAATACACTTAACCTGTTTTGGCGATTTGTGATTTTCTACGCATTACATTCAGTAGTTGAGCATTGCTTTCTGAACAAACATTTGCTTTCTGAACAATCAAAGCTCATACCATAGTTAAAAATCAACGCAAGGCCGCCTGCTTCCAAATCACGTGCAGCTGATTTTGAATCCGGTATGCGGAATTTTGAATCGTGTTAGCTACCAATCATCCACAGACGCCGGCGGTTACTGCAGCAGGATGTGGCAAAATAAAGTCTAGCAAATACGGTAGACTGAGTATCTGTAGAGAAACAATGATTACAAACTGCCAGTTCGCTCAAAGAAGACAGCTGTATATCCCTGGTGGTGCTAACATCGTTAATATAAGTAGCGGTAAAACTTACTAAAATTAGAAAGTTAGTCGTAAGAACTCCGACGCGGAGTAAACACGGCAAGGGGCTTCCGATCATCAGAAGTAAACTCCCTTCCCCAATCATTTCGGACCATTAATTTCCTAATACTCTCTGGGGGCGGTCCCGCCCGGGTCATGACTACGGGCGTCTTCCCCCTGCCGTGGAGACGTTCGTTCGGTCATATTCGTTACCCCTGTTGTTAAGCTTGTCCGTTAACTGTTACCTTGTCCACTCTCAAGCCCTCCCTCCCTCGGCGGGGAGAGCCCGTGCAGCCAGTACCTGCCCCTTGGCACGTGTGGTCGTGGGATGCCAGCTTCATCCCCCGCCACGGCCTCTGTCGCCTCCACATGTCTCCGTTGCCGTGTTCCTTCCCCGTGCCCCGTCCACGGCGCCGCACCCTATTAAGAAGCCGGATCTTCCTTTCTTTTCGGACCCACCTCTTGGTCTGTCTGCAACTGACTAGACCATGTAGTACGCATATCTCGTGAAAACGTGAGGAGTTGGTTATTAATGCAGGCTTGTTAAATTGCGCTCGGTCTGGGTGCGACCTAGGGTCGATATCGCTATCCATATCGGACAATGCATCAAATCTGTTCTTTACCTCTCCATTCAATTTATCTTTTATCTCCTCAATCTTCCGTGCCTGTAGATCAAATATTGTATTTCTTGGTGTATATTTGACTTCCTTGAATTTTATTTGTATATTGCTTTAGATTAATCTATGGCCGCTGTAGCAGTCTGCGCTTGGTATAGTTTTTGAGACTTTTAAGGCATTTCGAAATCTTCTGTTGATGAGAATGTAATCAAACTGATTTCTGATCTTATGATCAAGACTCCTCCATGTCCATAATGCCCTTGGGTGCTGTCTACACCAGGTGTATCCAATAATCACATCATGTTCTTTTGCCCACTGCACAAGTCTGCAACCTCTTTCATTCTGTTCCCTTGTCCATACTTGCCTACTATGCATCTGTCCTATTGATTTTCAACTTTGGCATTCCAGTCACCCATTCTGATATTTACTTCAAAATTCTTACATTTCTTGAAGGCATTCTCTAAATCATTATAAAATTCATCAATGCTGTCATCACTACTATCTGCTGTTGGTGCATAAACTTGTATGACGTTGAAATCAAAAGGTCTTCCATTAAACTTCACCAGTAACACTATCTGATACAGTCCAATATCCTGTGATCGATTTTGATCTCTCTGTATCCATTATAATTGCTACTCCTCGCTGTTGTTTCTCTCCACCAGAGTAGATTATTCTATATTCCTCAGATGTTATAATGCCCATTCCTGTTCATCTGGTCTCACATATACCTTTGTTTCTTGTTCCATATCCTTTACAGGACACCGCTGTCAACATCAGCATCTTTCAGCTGATTGTTGATTTCTTGACAAGATTACGCTCAGTAGTTTGCCACTGCTTCCTGAGCGACCGGCTCGCATACCCAATAAGTTACCGACGCGGAGAGAACGGCTACCGATTCTCGCGCACGTCATGTTACTCACGAGAGTATACAGGATTACGGAGAAAGTCGTGTAACCCCTAGACCATTGAGACCGGCCAAATATACCTAACAGGTTAATATTTAGTCTTCTCATTTCATTCTTAATGTTATCTAATTTTCCATCCCCACTCATAGTTCTTTTATTCCAAGTTCCTACTTTCAATGTTGCAATTCTTTTGCACTCAGTCGCATGCTGACAGTCTGGAGTCCCCTGGTGCACATGACTACCCCTACCGGGTGAGGCTGCTCCTATGGAGCACCCATTTACGCCGTTTCTCTGATTATCGATGAGTTTGCAATACATTATATTCTTGGCATCTGTAAAGAAGGTAGTTTCCATTGTTTTCCTTCCTAGCAGTGACCATACTGGTCGATGACCGTGGCCATTGTCTCCCAAAAAATAGATCCTCTGCCTACTGTCGTGAAGCTGGAGACCATAACCTACAACTATATGTTGGCTGCTCTTCAACTTCATCCACCACTTGCACCCATGTTTTATGGAATATGACAATTCAACGAAAGATGTGGCAAAATGAAGAAACAGGCAGAGATAAGCTGGTGTAATGTAGAATTCAACCTGGAGGTGACAACATGTAGAAAAGTAACATCCAGTGTGATCAATCAATCAGGTGCCGTCTCCACTACGAAGGTTGGTTACAATGGTTCTCCAACACTGTCTGTCTCTCGAACTGGCTGTACATTCTGTCAGATTGTTGTTTGTTTATCTCTTGATGTTATCTTCCCACTTGTATCGTTGTTTACCTCTTGCTCGCTTCCTTTCAACCTTACCCTCCAGTAAGATGTTTTATAACAATGTTATGTCTTTTAACGTGACCGAAATATTCCACTTGCCTCTTTCTTATTTCTTTCATCAACTCTCTTTTCATTCAAAGTGTTTCCCCCTCACCATGCGAAACTGAAAAGTGAGTAAGTATTGGTATGCTCGGTGTGTAGTAACGTTTGTTCGTAATAACAAGCCAAAGGATTCTGCGGTACAGGTAATCTGTTCATTTTCTCAGCACTTATTGCTTTCCCGATCCCTGTACCAATTTTGGGTTCCCGCAACTTGAAGGCGTTCATAACTCGATTACCAAAATATATTAACTCTTACAGTACGTGTGAGTTTTTCATGTCTGGAATTGGATCTTTTTTTTTTCTGCCTTAGTGCATTTTCATAAGCTGCTGACGTTGAAAGCTTCGTGCAGAGTGGCATGCTTCAATTAAAACATTAAAGATAGTTAGCATCTGTTTGATCTTTTTCACCAGGACATGCTGGTGTGGTGGGACACGAGCAGGCGGACAGACTGGCTGGATCTGCATCGTTGGGTGGAGTATTTGGTGAATGATAAGGCAGACGTGATCTGGGCCCTTTGGGGTCTTGTGTATAGTGTGGAAGAACAGATTAATAATCACAGCCAAGAGAGAATGGTGCGACAGGGAGTTGAGTTGAGTTGTTGAGTTGAGTTAAGAACCGACATCAATGCACTCAGGACATTCCCATACGTGCACAGTCTCCTCGTTCACCAGCCAGCGAAGAGTCATACTACTAATCGTTCCCACCGCTATCTGATTAAAAGTTCTCCTGGTCTTCCCTCTCAGTTTTGAGATTCTTCCAGAACCCCTGCCGATCCCCCGCAATCTCATTCTTTCCACATATGGGTTTTCAATCTGTTCTTCCGCCTTCTCCACCTGGTCCCACAAGCGCACGACCACCTCCCCCTTGTCCATAGGCAAGATACCACCAATGGTGCGACAGGGAGTGACCACGGGCTCTGGCCGATACTCACTACTCCAAGGAAAGGCCAGACGGACACATAATTAGGTTGCAACTGGTACCATTAGAACTGGGGCACTTCGCTGGTTGTTGAATATGATGACGGAGCGCGTTTGGGAATGCCCCGGGTGCTGTGATGTCGTTCTTGGCTTAACAGGTTTAGATTTTTCACGGCAACAGACTCCAACTCGATGCCCAAAGTGATTCGCGTGGGCAGTATAGTCGGTATTTCACCGACGGCCAGAACTTTTCCAGAACTTTCGTACTTGTGATTAAACGGCGAGAGGATCGACTTCAATGCACCGGGTTTTATCCCATATGGCTCAGTCTCGTTCCGCAGCACGAACTCCATAATTTCAGCGACGACTCCCAAGAGTTTCCGAGAAAACTGCACTCGTGAACCGAATGACGTTGCCCGGAATAGAAACCACAACATTCGAAAGGCGAGACAAGTGACGTAACCACTTCGCCACGGAGATTATCTTTGGTACTGATGTTTTAACGACCCTAGGGTCGTACCGGTCATAAAACAGTAACATTGAAACCACTGATAATGTAAAACATAAAAATATTATATGACTCCGCGCTGCAATAGTTTTGATGGCCGGGGGAAAGAAGTGAGAGAGACACAACAAGAGAACAAGCTAAAGACGCAATAACAGCTGACATGTATCCATAAAACTGTTTCTGTCATGGAAATAGTTACCTTGTACCACAGTCTGAAAGTTGTAGCAGAAATGACACTTTACTGCAAGGTAAAGTTTAAGCCATTTCTGAAACTACTTTCCAAAAGTCATAACTATTTATGGTACTTTAAGTAGGTAGTAATAAAATTACAGGCGTTTACATTTCCAGCACGTTGAAACGACAGGCATGTCATGTCTGTACTTGCCTATATTTGTAATACCTTTTAGAAAGTTAACGATTAAATCAATGAAAAGAATACTTTTAGACATTCGTGAGATTGTGTGAATACATGTTTAGCGACCGTATGAATGGTCATATTTCAATGTATCCTTCGTGTAGTTTTCACATTAGGAGTTGCAGTTTACAACATGAATCTGTATTAGTGATACAGACTGTTGATCCTAACAGCCCATACATTCTAACCACAAGCTTTGATATTTGAAATATGCAGGCATCTGTGTGCCATTTTGGGAATGTGCAGAGTCAACAGTGAAACTAGTCAAGGCATGACCCCAAACACCATACGACGAACTACAAGGAGGAAGAGCACCAGCTGGAGAGAAGGGAGAAGTAAAAAGCAAAACTAGAAGAGGAAGAAGAAGAAATGAAAGAGGAAAATAAATATATGTATATAGTAAAATCTCGGTTTTCGTTGCCTTCGGTTATCGTAGGTTCCGGTTTTCGTCGATATTTTTTTTTTGCGAAAAATGTGTCTAGGTTTTTGTCAATTACCTCGGATTTCTTCGGTGTCCCACACGACCTCGCTGCTAATTTTGCGAAAACAAAGGGACCCACGCATTCTTTAGCTCAGTTTAGTGTTGTTTTTCGTTGTGTGAGCATCACTTGCTAATAATAAAATATGAGAGCGGCATTAAGATTGCTTAAAACGGGCGCAAGTACGGGGAGTCCCTATCCACGATATGTTCCATTATGGCGAAAAAGGAAGCAATAAAGGAGGCTGACGTAGTGAAAGGCGTGAATGTGCTATCGAAACAGAGATCGCAAACAATTGAAAAATTTGAACTGTTATGATTAATTTGTTGGATAAATCAAAACCAGTTAAATGGCAATTCTGTTTCGGAAGCAATCATATATGAATGGGTCAGACTGTTGTATGCCCATCTCTTTAAGAAAATGCCTAAGGCGAGTGCTAGAGTACTTAGTGATATTAAGACCAGCAGATGATGGTTTGAAAATGCAAGAGGCGCACTGGCATACAGTGTTATTAGGCACGGCGAAGGTGCGATTTCGGACAAGTCTTGGGTCGAAAAAATAGTTTTTAACACTATATTTATTCTCTATAAAATGTGATGTTGATATGTATTTCGGAGTGTGTATTTACATTGATGCATATGTAAATAATTGCCTCAGTTTTCGTCGGTTTCGGATTTCGCCGATTGTTTTCGGAAGGATTATCGACGAAAACCGAAGTTTTACTATATTTTATACACACACACGCGCGCGCGCGCTTACAAGAATGCATGCAAACTCAAGTGCGCTGCCCGTAAGGTACAACAATATAAAATACAAGTTTACACACTGATGCACACTCAAGCACTTCCTGTAAGGTACAACAAAATAAAATATAAGTTTACAACACTGATGCACACTCAAATGCTGCCTGTAAGGTGCAACAATATAAAATACAAGTTTACACTTTAATGCACACTCACGCGCTGCCTATAAGTTACAACAATATAAAATACAAGTTTACACACTGATGCAAACCCAAGCAGGCCTGTAAGATGCAACAATGTAAAATACAAGTTTTCACACTTATGCACACCCAACCGCTACCTATAAGGAACAACAATATAAAATACGAGTTTACACAATGATGCACCCTCAAGCACGCCGCCTGTAAGGTGCAACAATATAAAATACAAGTTTACACATTGATGCACACTCATGCGTGATGCTAACTGGTGCACACTCAAGCGCGCTGCCTGTGGGGCACATATCTATATATGAAATAAATGTGTCCGAGCAGTTCATGAGGGTCGCAATGAATATGCAATTATAACATATAATAAGTATTACGTCTTGAAATTTACGGATGCAATATTTCAGCATGGTAGACGAGATTACGGACAGAATGTAAAGCACGCGTGTGTGTCCCAAAGCGGAACCCTGTTACCATAAATATGTGTGTTATAATCTCGCGTTATAGTGTATTTATTTATTGCCCCGTCTTCATCAAGAGTTTTTCAGAAATTTTTAATTTGGGAAGACAAACATTGGAATATGTTCTGACAATTGGGAGGAGTTGTGGAAAAAGAGATAGAGGAAGACAGCTAGAGAAATTTCTGGAGTCTTGTGTCATAGTACGAGATGGAGTCAACATATGAACTGATTCATGTCGAGGGAGATTGCAATTTGTGGAGAAACATGATCGTCCACGCCAGTATTTTCTAGCAGTGCTGTACTCTACAGGCAGCACGCATGGATGTGCATCAGCGTGCATGCTTGCATTTTATAGTGCTGTGCCTTACAGGCAGCGCGCATAAGTGTTCATGAGACTGCACGCTTGCATTTCATATTGATGTCTCTCAATCCTTTCTACTTTTAATGCAGTAATGTGTGGCTGCTGGTTTTCTAGTGACTGCCGCTTCCATCGACGATGAATTGTATTTTCTGAGGAGGACTTTTGTGTTGGCATTCTGACGGCGGCATTATGCACACTGTGCCTGTACGGGCTGTTGGCTTGTCGAGACTCCTGTCTATTCCACTTTTCCCTTTTCACTTAGAGCAGTGAGGAGCATTTCGTGTGATATTCACTGGCACAGGAACAAAGCATAATGGGGACGATCCGTTGCCGTGAAGTTGAAACCGCGACTAACTAACAATCTAACTAACTAACTAACTAACCAATTTCTTCTTCTGCTGCGTTCATCCGGAGTTTTTTTCGAACGTGATTGCGTTGTGCCTGTTTACAGCAGAGCTGCGTTCTTGCGCCGTTAGGCCGACACATCCGACTTCTGCGGGCATTTGTTGACCGGGCTAACCTTCCCGGGGTAACTAACCAATTTGATAGTGATGCACTCTACAGGCAGCGCGCGCAAGTGTGCACGAGAGTGTAACATTGCATTTTATAGTGCTGTACCTTACAGGCAGCGGGCATGAGTGTGCAAGCTTACATCTTAATCATGATGATCTTTCTTAAGTGCCACCTCAGCAATGAAGGTCGGTCTGACGAGTCTCCAATACTCCTTGTCCAGCGTCTTTACGGTGAAGTCATGCAGGTGTCCTCTAGTCTATCGCCTAATGTTGTCCTCCCACCAGTAACAGTGGTCTCTTCTCTCCTACACGTTTCCCATTAGCACATCCATCCATCCATCCATCCATCCATCCATCCATCATGTGCCATGCCGGTAAGCGTGGGCGGTCATGTTCTGCCATCTCACTCGATCACATGAATCGTGGATCAGCTCTGTGTTTCTGTCTCGATCATGCCACAAGGCCAAGCCATCCAGGTACTTGTTTCTAGGTCTTCCCCTTGGTCTGTTCCCCTCGATCTTACCAGTTGTCACCAAGTTCTCCAAATCATTTCATCTTATAACATGCCCAAAAAATTGTGACTGTCTACGTCTAATGTCTTCAATCAGTTTATGATTTTCATTTGTTTCTTGAAGGACTTGTTCGTTGGTCTTTCTGGCTGTCCATGGTATTCTTTGCATTTTCCTAAGAAACCACATTTCTACAGCCATCAGATGTTTTTCAGCCTGACTGCTCATTGTCCAAGCTTCACATCCATATAAAAGTACAGGTTCTATGTAGCATCTCAACACTCTTTTTCTCGTTTCAATTGACATCTTTTTATTGGTCAGTATGTTTTTCATCTTGCTAAAGGCTATTTTTGCCATGACGATTCTTGTTCTAATCTCTTCAAGGCATCTCCCATCAGATGTTATGACTGTTCCGAGATAATTGTACCGATTCACTTGTTGAAGAATATTCCCATTTACTTGTATATTACATTGTGGTATTTCGTTCTTCCTAGTGACGAGCATAATCTGTGTCTTTTTATAATTTAATTCTAACCCTAGTTGTTCACATCCTTTCATCAACAACAACAACAAAACTATGTCTCTGTCGCAGTACCTGAACTGTCTTACCTTGATTTCATTTACAAATGTTTTCTTATATCTTAAGTTTGTAATTCTGGTAACACTTTGTTTGTTGTATTCTCGTGGCGTGAAATTCTCCCTGTTTGTCTGTATATCCACATTACAAAAGCTCAAATATTACTATTCCACTGTGTATTTGTTTTCCACGTTTCTAAACCATAAAAAATAAGCCGCGTTCTGATTAACGTGAAAGGCACGAGGGAAGAAATAAACACCAACGGACTGTAGACAATAGAAAAGGACACTCGATTAACACTCGATTACTCTTCATTTTAACTGATCTATGACGCTCGATTACTCTTCATGTTACCTGATCTATGTTTCTGCCCCAAACAAAATAAAGAACATATGTGACAATCAATTACTTTTAATTTCAACATATCCATGTTTCTCCACTATAAAACTTATAAAGTATATAAACTCTTGATTACTCTTAATTTTAATTCATCACTTTGCTGTTTACGCTTTTTTCTTTTTTCTTTTTCGTTTTTTGGCGCTCGCTCGCTCGCTTTGAACTTTACTCCCTACGCGCTATTTCTAGTACAACTGGACTGAATTTTTTGTGTGGGTTAGCTTTCCCTATTACCAGTGTCCCTCGCCATCAGGCGAACCCATTCCGAGTTCTGCGGCAATTGTAATTTATATTCCTAAATCAAGGACGAGAAACCAACATTTTAGTTCAACTGATCGGTGTAGGGGTCGAACCCCCTACCTCAGCATTAACACACCGGATGTTTAAAACATGAGACGCAGTTTCATTTTGTTCAATGCTACTTTGGCCTCTCCCCCCCCCCCCAAAACTCTCTCTCTCTCTCTCTCTCTCTCTCTCTCTCTCTCTCTCTCTCTCTCTCTCTCTCTCTCTCTCTCTCTCTCTCTCTCTCTCTTCCCTCTTTTTTCTGCCTCACACATGCCATCACATGTTATTAATTGTGTTAGTTAATTAACCTTATTCCTCCAGCGTTAGTTAAATTAACCTTATTCATTCAGCGTGGTGCCAAGTTAAATTAACCTTATTAATTCAGCGTTAGTTAAATTAACCTTATTCCTTCAGCGTGGTGCCAAGTTACATTAACCGTATTCCTTCAGCGTGGTGCCAAATTAAATTAACCTTATTCCTTCAGCGTTAGTTAAATTAACCTTATTCATTCAGCGTGGTGCCAAGTTAAATTAACCTTATTCCTTTAGCGTGGTGCCAAGTTAAATTAAACTTATTCCTTCAGCGTGGTGCCAAATTAAATTAACCTTATTCCTTCAGCGTTAGTTAAATTAACCTTATTCATTCAGCGTGGTGCCAAGTTAAATTAACCTTATTCCTTCAGCGTGGTGCCAAGTTACATTAACCGTATTCCTTCAGCGTGGTGCCAAATTAAATTAACCTTATTCCTTCAGCGTTAGTTAAATTAACCTTATTCATTCAGCGTGGTGCCAAGTTAAATTAACCTTATTCCTTCAGCGTGGTGCCAAGTTAAATTAACCTTATTCCTTCAGCGTGGTGCCAAGTTAAATTAACATTATTCCTTCAGCGTTAGTTAAATTAACCTTATTCCTTCAGCGTGATGCCATCCACATCCAGGTAATGAGTTTGAATTCAACTTCAATTGTTCTGTTGTCTACTGCCCGTAGATGTCTACTCCTTTCCTCTCGCCTTTTACGCATGTTAATTAGTACCTGTTAATGCATTCCACTTGTTATTTCTATTGCCCCATGAGTTCCCTAATATCAGACATTTCCTTTGTACTACACCAACGCCCATTACTCTTACGCTGTTCCACAGACATTCCATCTCTGTCGTCATTATATAACTTTCGCACGAATATAAAACGACCCAGTAACAAGCAAGCCAAGTATAAACAGATATTGCCTAATGCATTTTTATTTCAAGCTACCATTGTGGTCAACGCTTCTCAATTACTTCATTAACCTACTCCATTGCTGTCTGTTCTGACATCATAGATGAATCTGGCCTTGCTTGTCACAGCCGATGCCTGGTGAATGTCGGAAAACTGCACACGATTACACAATCACTTATTTCTGATAATCAGTCATCAACGCCGCAGTTACATACAATACACCACAGCATTAGAATCTAAACAAGCAATGGGGTATTAAAGACCAGAGGTCAACGCGGTATATTGTTTTTGAATAAAATTTGATGGAACTGCGGTAAAGCTGTGAAAGTGTAAACAATATAAAATGACACAAAGTAGTGCAGCTTTACATAACAGAGTTAAGACACATACAGAACGTTGCGGCGATTAGCCTTCATCAGCAAACAAACACATTCACAAACACAACATATAGTCAAGGAGACCTCCTGTGACTACATCAGAAGGTGACGACAGGACGAGAAGAACAAAAGCATGGAAAAATATACTTTGCACATGCCCACATACACTAGCATTTTGTCTGCTGAGGGGTGCCTATGTATGTATGCGCGTTCACACATATCAGTCCACCCAGACTTTAAGACTCGCCCCTGTAATGACAAATGTGGTTTTGGGTACTACCACCTTCAATCTGGCGCGTCCCATACTTCACTAGCACATCCACTGTCATTGCTCAGATACCCTTGCCAGGCCGTCCTCCTACCCCGCCCTTTCCTTCTATGTGCTCACTGAACCGTAACACCCAGCGCCGGGCATCGGAATACATCGGAGATTGTCTTAGTCACTTGCAGATCCGAACGGTGAGGTGAGTATGCACGTTTTCTCTATTAACATTTTTTTCAATTAAACATTTTCTTCAACTAACATTCTTTTCAATTAACAGTTTTTTAATTCTCATTTTCTCCTCATTGCTACCATTTTCCCCATGCTTTTGTCCTTCTCGTCCTGTCGTCACCTTCTGATGTAGTCACAGGAGATCTCCATGACTGTATGTTGTGTTTGTGAATGTGTTTGTTTGCTGATGAAGGCTAATCGCCGCAACGTTCTGTATGTGTCTTAACTCTCTTATGTAAAGCTGCACTACTTTATATTATTTTTGGAATTTTAAGAGCCTGGTTGAATGTATTTTGAACATTCGACTGAATAATCACGGATGGCTATTAGATCCCCGGGAAGCCCTGGTATTCTACACATTAGCAGACTGATTTACTACGGTGATGCGGGATGTAAACACCAGAAATTTATGAATGTGGGATTTATTTTTTTTTAACTTCAATATTTAGTAAAGCTCTGTGTCGAATGCTAATGTGGGTGCCAGAGATACGACAGAAACACGACAAAAAATATTAACAATATGGTCATAGATATAGACGAACAAAGTGGGAGTTGCAGCTCACACCAACCCAGTTGGACGTGTGTCTGCCCTGGTAACCGCAGGGTTAAATATCTCGGGTGTCCCTTTTTTCAATAAAGCCAGGAGACGATGAAGATCGTGTTCAGGGCAAACTTACCCAACAAAGAGGCGAGAAAGCAGTAAGAGGCAGAAAACAGCATGACACAAGCATCAAGCTGTCATTAACAATGCCTGTTCAAGCAGCTGCGATCACAAATGAACGATGTGCTGCATCGTAATCAGCAAAACAACTAAGCTCGACAATTAATAATCAATGCAGCGAAGCGCACTCTTGAAGAATTGAAGACCGCGGTGAATATGTTAAAAGTTTAAAGCTAAAACTGAAAATATGAAAAACGAGTGTTGACAAAGAGGCAACAAATGTAACTGCTTCGGTAGGAACCTCGATATATGAAGCCCATACACGGCCAATCTCCCGCTGTTTATGCTTCATCTCGACACCGCAAGGTACAAGAGGAACAAGATGAGATTAGACGACAACATCTGAGCATACTAAAATAATCTGGCTAGTTATTGTAGCCTCCAACACAGTATATGGCGCATATCACGTGTAAATTGTTGCCTCTTTAAAGTTAATACACTCATGTTTTTCACCGTGGCTACTGTCCCACTTTGGCATCTGTTGCGAAATCTTCTGTTGTTTGTCCATCAAGAATGATGATGACCATTCATTTCATCCAGTGGGGTTGAAGGTATGGAGCCGTGGGTTCTAAGATGGCTGATAAGGCCTATTTTGGCTCGATATGTTCTTTGACAATGTGGGCAAAGAATGCTTGACGTCTCTGGAGGAGGATTTCCTGCAGTGGTTTTTCTGTCCTGCCTTTTCTTCACAGCTCTTGCAGTCCTGGTAGCCTCACATATGACTGCACCCTTGCGTAATGATGCACGCCACGAATTTTGGTCTTTGGCTGCAGCCTCCCAGGTGTCATGATGAATTCCAAAAGCATTCAGTGAGATTTTCAGAGTGTCTTTAAAGCGTTTCCTCTGGCCACCTTGGGAGCGTTTACCACAACGCAGTTCGCTGTAAAAAAATTCGTTTAGGGAGCCTGTGATCTAGCATGCGAGTCAAGTGACCAGCCCAGCGAATCTGATTCTTCATCAGTAGAGTGTGGATACTGGGCATGGACGCTCTTTCTAGGACTTCAGTGTCTGGAATCTTGTCTTGCCATTTAATCTTCAGTAGCTTCCTTGGGCAGACTGTGTGGAAGTGGTTTAATTTCCTAGCGTGTCGCTGATAGACAGTCCAGGTTTCACAAGCATATAGCAGTGTGGATAATACAACTGCTTTGTAGACTTTTAGCTTTGTTTGCAGGCTTATTCCAGTTCTGTCCCATACATTCTTGCACAGTCTGCCAAAGGTCGCACTGGCCTTGGAGATTCTTGCATTCACTTCGTCATCAATTGTGGCAGCTTTTGACACAGTGCCGCCAAGATAGGTGAATTTGTCCACAACACTTAGTCTATGATCATTCACTTTGATATTCGGCACAGTGTGATTATTCCCTGGAGTTGGCTGGTACATAACTACAGTCTTCTCCAAGTTGATATTGAGCCCAAAGTTGGCACAGGCATGTGAGAAAGCTGAAACATTATGTTGCATGTCCGCCTCTGAGTTGGCGTATAGAGCGCAATCATCAGCAAACAGGAGCTCTCTGACGGTGTCGCTGTTAATTTTGGTTTTAGCTTTCAGCCTTCTGAGATTGAATAACTTTCCATCCATACGGTAGTTGATGTCTATTCCAATGTCGTCGTTCTCGAAGGCATTCATCAACATGGCTGAAATCATGAGGCTGAACATTGTTGGTGCCAGGACACATCCTTGCTTCACTCCATTGGTGACAGGAAAGGGTTCAGACAGTTCACCATTTTCCTGTACTCCTGCCTGCATGCCTTCTAAGACTGACAGAACGAACCAACTAACCAACTTTATTTTCAAAGGGTCACAAGCTGGACACACAGGCCCGTCTTACAGTCGGTCGTTCCAACCACTCGTCTTTCACATCGCAATTATATGTTCCGTATTTTGCATGTTTTTTGTGCATGTTCCGTATTGCGCATGGCCGGGCCCCGTGGCGATATCGTCTCGGACGCGATTCGTAATGCTGCTTACCCGCGTTCGAAATACAGCGGCGACCGATTTAGCAGAAGACCATGTCACGCTGGTTTTAACGTGTTGGTATGGGCGCCGGTCGATGCAGAAACCAATGGCAAACTACTGGAAGTAAAATCTTGCCAAGACATCAACAGCAGCAGTAAAATGCTGGTGTTGACTTCAACGTCCTGTAAAGAATGTGCAACTTTTAAAAACAAATGTTGCATGTTAAATTCACAGAATAATGGAGGTCATCAGCATCATCATGTGCCATGGTGGTAAGCGTGGGCGGTCATGTTTTGCCAGCTCACTCGATCACCACAGTCGTGGATCTGCTCAGTGTTCTTGTCTCGACCATACAACGTGGCCAAGCCATCCAGGTATTTACTTCTCTGCCCTCCCCTTGTTCTCTTCCCGTAGATCTTGCCAGTTGTTACCAAGTTTTCCAATTTATTTCTGCTCATAACGTGACCAAAAAATTGTGGCTGTCTATATCTAATTTCTCTAGTCAGTTTACAATTTTCATGTGTTTCTTGTAGGTCTTGGTCATTGGTTTTTCTGTCCGTCCATGGTATTCTTTGCACTGTTCCTCAGAAACCACATTTCCACAGCCATCAGATGTTTTACAGCTTGTCTGCTCATTGTCCACGCTTCCTCCCGTGTGTTGCCGGGGCCCATAAGGGAAGCAAAGAATAGCACCACTGCAGCCTACCACGCATGTCGTAAGAGGCGACTAAGGAGGCTTGATGGTTCCGTCGCCCTGCTACTGAGTGAGTGCGTGGCGCGACACTGTGAGCTGTGAGTTTCGTGTGAAGTGCTTTTGAATCTGCCCGAGGTGTTTTGGAACGTGACTGCATGTTCGGAGTGATGGCAGCTGGCTATGTCCCAGAGTTGACCGGTTTTTGCCTTATGCAGAAATGCGTGGCTGCTGGGCTTCTTATTGACTGCCACTGCCATCGACGATGAACTGTATTTCGTGGACTGTGTGGGTGAACATCTAGGAAACATCCAGATGGGAAAATGGCTGACAGATTCCATCAGAAATGAACTGGGTGTTTTGTGGGGGACTATTGTGTTGACATTCTGGCGGCGGCATTATGCACAGTGCATCTGTGCGGGCTGTTGTTTGTCGAGACTCCTGTCTTTTCCACTTTTCACATTGGGCGGTGGGGAGCGTTTTGTATGATATTCACTGGCACAGGAACGGAGCATAATGGAGACGACCCGTTGCTGTGAAGTTGGAACTGCGTCTAACTAACTAACTAACTAACTAACTAAGTAACTAACTAACTAACTGTCCACGCTTCATATCCATACAAAAGTACAGATGTAGCACCTCAACACTCTTTTTCTCGTTACAAATGACATCTTTTTATTAATTTTAATTACCCATGGATTCCCCCGTCCTTCCATTAAGGGTATAGTTGCATGCATGCTGCACTTCTGTGTGAACTAGATATGATATAAACTTGGGAGTAACACCGGACTCTAATGATTGTACCACAAAGAGACGGTGGAATGCCCTAAACTGCTGCCTGGGAAGGCCAACGTGTAAAACAATTGCCAGGATAAGTCGGACGTGTCTACCGAAATGGTCAAATTGTACAGCTCCACTTTAAGCAGACACAACCACAACCCTAAATCGAACAAAGTCAGAAGAAGAAAAAACACTTTCTAGGTTTTACTTCATTAGACATGTAACCCATTATTCTATTTTCAGTTTCTAAACATATTATTTGTATTTCGTTAGCATGTCACAAATTGACATTAATATAAAATTACTTGAATAACATTCACATAGCGCCAGTGTAGCATTATTACTTGAATAATTTGGGTATTATTTATCTGCTGAGTTACATGTGTTTCGATCCATTCACAGTTCATATTTACTTTTACAATTATTGTATATGTTATATGCTGTGCGACTTTTCACAAGCGTTTCAATGAGTTGTATTATTTTACAGAACGTTCTGTTTCGAGTGTGATATGTGACTTACCTTTACAAATTAATTATATTTTACTTATCACACATGCACAAATCATATGGGGAAGTTTTGATATCTTTGATAATTGAAAAAAAAAAATATTCTCTGCTCCACAGACAAGCACATACAAAAACAGTAAGAAACACAGACAACGACAAACAGGCAGACAGACAGGCAGATGTACAGAAAGAAAGACAGACAACGACATGCAGGCAGGCAGGCTGGCAGGCAAGCAAGCACAGACGTACGGCCGGGCCGAGAGACCTACATGACTGATACTGAGAGTAAGACACAGACAAGACACAAGCATGTTAAGTCGGTACGGTGAAGACAGCTGACATCACAATCCCCCCTCCCCTACGTCCCCCCACTATAACGCTGTCGGATGGGGTATTCAGTCATCAATCACAACTGTCTGATCACTCCACGGGCTGCTCGTCAAGATCTTCCTATGTCTCCAACCTAAACCTGCCCTGTCATGTCGTACCTGTGTTGTTAACTCCGTTGTCGTCACCTTCAAATAGTTGCGTTACATGAGCAATGCTGTCGCAGTACTGTTAACACAAGAAATTAATACACACATAAGAAAGTAACAAGCTATTATTGCAGTTAACACAAGAGAGCCACAAAATGTTACTGCTAATACAAGAAAGTTACTAATTGTTACAACTAACACAAGAGACACAAACTGTTACTGATAACACAAGAGAATCACAAAATATTACTGCTAACACTCACAAAAACCATAAATTACATTACAGAAGAAAGCCACAAAGATAGACGACAAATCTGATAAACAATGAAACAGACTGAGTTTGTTGTTGCACTTACCTCCGAAATAGCTGTTGAAATCAATGTTGAAAGGTTGGTCTGCAGAACGTTCTACTCTAAATCAACCAGCCACATTGTATCTCCAACAGTATTTTCAAAGAACTACTTCGCACCTTGTTATGTAGCTCAAACAGCAGAGAAGAACATCGTATACAGATCTAAATTCCTTCACTAGCTTAGCACATCTAAATCTGTTGACACACATTCAATGCTTTATTTTTGGTTTTGTTTTTTAAATCTCCATACACGATGAATGTAGAGTTGCAGAACAATTTATCTAGAACACGGTCAACAATGTTGGAAGTACACGATCATCACTTTGTTACATAGAATGTTTTCTCTTAGTTTGGGGGTCAGATAAGTTCCCTGACGTCTACAAAGCAAAATCGAGTGTTTATATATATATATATATATATATATATATATATATATATATATATATATATATATATATATATATATATATATATATACACACACACACACACACACTTTTCCTCCATTTACCTCAATGAAGTTTTAGGGGGACACACACATACATATATGGAGATCAGTAAGACTGAATAAACAAGATCGCTTGTTCTAAAACATCCGGTGTGCTGATGTGGTGGGTTCAACTCCCTGCACAGGTCAGTTGGACTAAAGTGTGTTGACTTTTCGTCCTTGATTTGCGGACGTTAATTACAATTACTTATGAAGTCGGAATGGGTAGATGGCGAAGGACACTGGTAATAGGGAAAGAACATCCATACGCAAAGATCAGTCCAGTACAATAGAAGTAGAATCACGTGTACGGACTACGCTTGAGTACAAAGCGAGCGAATGAAATATATATATATATATATATATATATATATATATATATATATATATATATATATATATATATATATATATATATATATATAAGTGGTCCCATGGCAGTTGGAGTGTGAAGTACTTTATCATATTCTATGCCAGTAGTTCTAAATCGGTGGGGAATTTATCCCCCCACCCCAGGGGGGAATATTAGGGTTTACAATGGGGGAGTCGGGGGGGGGGGGGGGGAGAATTTGGATCATTTCGCGTTAATACAAGAACCGATTACTTGATTGATTGATCTAGGAACCGACATCACAGCATTCGGTGCATTCCCATAGGCGCTCCGTCCCCATCCTTAACAGCCAGCGAAGAGTTCCAACACCAACAGTCCCAGTAGCCAGCGAAGAGTTCCAACACCAACAGTACCAGTAGCTAGCGAAGAGTTCCAACACCAACAGTACCAGTAGCCAGCGAAGAGTTCCAACACTAACAGTACGATTACTTGATATTGTTTTTCCCTGCATACTTTACGGTTCTGTACATCTCGCTCTTCTGACATTCATTTTATAACGCCAGTAGACCCGCAAATCACGTTTTATGTAGACGTCTAGTCTTGTTCTAGTATGTGTTATTAACTTAGCTTCCATTTTTACGTATACTGTTAAGGGCCCCGGGGGGGGGGGGATTGATAAGGAGGAACTACGGGGGAAAAAAAGGGGGGGGGGTGTGACATTCTGAACATATGGTTAAGGGGTGCATGGGCCAAAAAAGGTTAAGAACCACTGTTCTAGGCTAAGGGGATGTGGTGGTCAGTTCCCTTCCTCGCAGCCTGTCCTTCCCAATGGAACCGCGCTAGTGTGGCGGCTAGACCTTTGCCTGTCATGGATTCGAACCCGCACGGAAAGGGCAGTTTTAATTGACCACAGCTCCCAGATCAACCCAGCCTAAAATGGTACCAGGACAAGTCTAGGGAAGTACAGGCGATGGGTCTGACACTGACGACATCAGCCACCGAGTGCAGAGTGGTCTATACAAATGTTGGTCAATCATCACATACTAGGGTCCGTTATGTTACTTGTTGAAGCAACTGAAGCGTAAAGTACGGTTATGCCTTACTATACTTTAGGCAAAGATATAAGAAGGTGTGGTGTTTTGTTCCCTTCCTCGCCGTCTTTCCATCACAGACAATGCCCAAGAAATTCTGAAAATGGTCAGGTATCCAACCCAGTCGTGTATTAATAGCTGTCGCCCATTACTGGGAACACGGTCATACGAGAATCGAGGGGTCCAATAGTAGCTTCGGTTTGGGGGGGGGGGGGGGAATGATAATATATCAGACGCAGCATTACAGCGGATATATCACTACTTGTATTTGAACCAATGATATAACAATCAATGAAACAGTCAGACAAGACGAGTAGTTTATTTCTTCTTTTCTTAAACGCGTGTGGTACAGACAAGAACCTGTTTCCTCATATTAAAAACATATGTGGTACAGACGAGAACCTGTTTCCATATATTAAAAATATATGTGGAACAGTCGAGAACCTGTTTCCATATATTAACAACATATGTGGTACACACGAGAACCTGTTTCCATATATTAAAAACATGTGTGGTACAGACGAGAACCTGTTTCCATATATTAAAAACTTGTATGTGGTACAGACCAGTTTCCATATGCTAGAAACATATGTGGTAAGACAAGAACCTATTTTCATATGTTAGAAGCATATGTGGTACCGACGAGAATCTTTTTCCATACACGTGTTTACGGATAAATCCCGTTTCGATGTCGATGTCAACCCAGATAATCGGAGTGCAAAGCTAGTACAATAGTGACTCCATACAGACAGGGGATTTATATTTTAATCTATGGAAAGTGCAATAACTAAGAATCTAACTTCCAAACGGCGTCAGCTACTACGAGCAGGGCTAACACCTCAAGCCGAAAACACCTCATAGGAAATACCACCAATGGCGAGTGACTAATTATTTTTCTGAAAATCTATAGACTATAGAGTGATACTGATCACATCACACATTAAGTGCCGATTAACCTATGTAAATGTGTCTCTAGCACCATATGCCCTTTGAGCACGCGGCTATAAAAGGATCCTTTTCTTTACTTACAGACTATAGCTCACGGGTTTATAAGTTCCTGTAGACTATAGATACAGAACCTATAATTAAAATAACCGCTTGTAAACAATGGACCGAGAGCACGGCATTATAGGTGTAAATTCTTCTAAAATATAGATACAGTGCGAGGAATTATAGTAACTTTGACATTATACGTGCAGATCAAGTAATTATAGTTATATTGTCTAAACTATAGATACAGTGCCAGGAATTATAGTAACCTCTACATTATGGGTACAGAAGAAGGAATTACAGTTATAACTTCTAAACTATAGATACAGAGCAAGGGAAAATAGTTATAACTTCAAAACTGTTAAAAAAACAAAAAACTTCTTCAAAACAGTAGGTATAATGTAAGAAATTACAGTTACAAGTTCTTATAAATTATAGACACCGGCATGGAACTGGAACTGCAGTGACTTCTTCGAAACAATAGGTATAGAGCGCGGGATTATTTCTGACTTCTTGAACGCTTTACTTGTAAGTCGCCGAATTATAGTTACACCATGTTCTAAACTATAGGTACGTAGCAATGAATTAAAATTTCTAACCGATAGGTACAGTGCAAGGAATTATAACTTCTAAACTATAGGTACAGCGCAAGGAATAATAGAAACTTCTAATCTATGAGGACAGAGCAAGAAATTATAGAAACTTCTAATCTATGGGGACAGAGCAAGAGATTATAGAAACTTCTAATCTATGGGCACAGAGCAAGAGATTATAGAAACTTATAATCTATGGGCACAGAGCAACAGATTATTGAAACTTCTAATCTATGAGGACAGAGCAAGAAATTATTGAAACTTCTAATCTATAAGCACAGTGCGAAGAATTATAGTCACGGCGTCTAACCTATAGATATAATGCACGAAATTATAGTTAGTCTCTAAACTATAGCCATAATGAACATAATTATAGTTACAACCGTTAGTAATCTATAGATGCAAAGAGCGGCATTATAGTTAAAACATCTTGTAAACTATAGGCACAGACCAGAGCTTTATGTGTATAATTTCTAAACAATAGGCACAGACCAGATAATTATATGTATAATTTCTAAACTATAGGCACAGACCAGAGAATTATAGTATAATTTCTAAACTATAGGCACAGACCAGATAATTATATGTATAATTTCTAAACTATAGGCACAGACCAGATAATTATATGTATAATTTCTAAACTATAGGCACAGACCAGATAATTATATGTATAATTTCTAAACTGTAGGCACAGACCAAAGAATTATAGTATAATTTATAAACGATTGGCACAGACCAGATAATTATAGGCATAAATTCTTCTCAACTTTATGTACAAAACCACAGTATCACAGCTATATACAATATTTATTTATAAAATAAAACTGCATCATGAAAAAACGGTTTTTACGATTAGACAATAATTTAAATTTATCACTACATAAGTTTGTACAAACGACCCAATGATGGTCCATCTTGAGATATGTCTTATCTCTTCAACATGTCAACAGATTTTCTATACAATTAATTACAAAATGTCCAGATAACGACTGACGAGTCTGTTTGAGTTGTGTGCGATCCCACCAATACGGTCTCAATTGATCATCCGTCGTCTGCTCCAACTGCATAGTTCTATGGTCTACTAGAATCCGTGATAACCACGTACCAAACATCGTTGGGTAAAATTAGATGGTTATAACAAATGGTTGGCAAACGTCATTAGGAAGTCTTCTTCTTCTTCTTCTTCTTCTTCTTCTTCTTCTTCTTCTTCTTCTTCTTCTTCTTCTTCTTCGACGTCATCTCCTTCTTTTATTTATTCTTTAGTTACATGTCACGGGAAGACATTGGAGATTCACATCTCTCTGTCATATACTATTTTGAGGAAGCTGGCGCTCGTACGTGATCTTTCAAGTGAATACTGAACCCATCTTAACATTTCTGTCTCTTGCTCTTGATTTCCCATGTTTGTCCTTGCATATTCGGAAAGTAGAGATGACTGTTATTGAGCTCATACCCAAGACCAGTGAACTAACATGTGATTAGAAACCTCTACAATTAAACGACAGATCTAACATATGTCCAGAAAACTCTAAAGACAAACGATACATTTAATATGTGACTAGAAACCTCGACAAACAAACGAGAGATTTAACATGAGACTAGAAACCTCGACAAACAAACGACAGATCTAACTTGTGAAAAGAAGCCTCGACAAATAAACGACACATTTAACATGTGACTAGAAACCTCGACAAACAAACGACACATTTAACATGTGACCAGAAACCTCGAAAAACAAACGACATATCTAATTTCCTAACAGAACCCTCGACAAACAAACGAGAGATTTAACATGTGACCAGAAACCTCGACAAACAAACGAGAGATTTAACATGTGACCAGAAACCTCGACAAACAAACGAGAGATTTACCATGTAACCAGAAGCCTCTACAAACAAACGAGAGATTTAACATGTGACCAGAAACCTCGACAAACAAACGAGAGATTTAACATGTAACCAGAAGCCTCTACAAACAAACGAGAGATTTAACATGTGACCAGAGACCTCGACAAACAAACGAGAGATTTAACATGTAACCAGAAGCCTCTACAAACAAACGACACATTCAGCATGTGACCAGAAACCTCGACAAACAAACGACATACATAATTCAACGTTTCTAACGGTGTTCTCCGATAAACAAATGCTGACTAGGGTTAAAACAAGACAGGTTACGTGCCCTTTACATGACGTTGTGATCAACTTCAAGCGTAGTGCATACACACTATTTATAGTAGTGATGGACTGAATTTTGCATATGGATTAGCTTTCCCTCGCTAACAGGCGAACCCACTCCGACTTCAGAGGTACTTGTCAAGTACCAAGTCAAGGACTACAGGTCAACATTTTAGTCCAGCTGTCCGGTGTAGGGGTTGAACCCCTAACCTCGGCATCAGCACACCGGATGTTTAAAACCATACGTTCTTACCCATTCGACCATGCTAACCTGCATTGGCTGTTTGATTTACTAACAACCATTGCTTCCAGTAGTTTGACATTGCTTTCTGAACAGCCCAGGCCTCATACCACCGAAATCAACACAAAGCGATCTATTTCCAAATCACCAGCGGCTTCCTTAGACCACTCGGCCTGGTATGTCTGGGACTTATGGAACTGAATTAACTAACCCCTAATCCACAGGCGCCTATGGTTCGACAATATACGAGGGGGCTTCACATGAAAACCTTACAAGTGTGATAGAAATTACATTAACCAAGTCATTGTCGTGTAAACTGTCAATGTTGTTGTTAAGGATGTCAAGAGTGTTCGGCAGGTGGCATCACGATGCAGATGAACACGGTGACGTCATAAGGACAGTTTAAAGATGGCCGCCCTTGTTATGATATGCACCAAAGAGGAGCAGCGTACTGTTAACTGTATATTTTTTTTTTGTCAGTGAAGGGGTGAAACCCATAGAAATTCATCAGCAAATAAAAGTTCAGTATGGTGATGCATGCCTGTCAGTCCAGCAAGTGTATGAATGGAGTAGGAAGTTGCAACACGTTTCGGTCGGATGAAGAGCCACAGCAGGTGGTGCACGAGTGGTTACACACGCGATCAAGAGAATTTTTTCTACAGGAATCCAATGACTGTATCGGCTCATTGAACGCAGTGGTAACTGTATAGAAAAATGATACATTTGTTCTTTACTTTTTCAGAATATATTCACGCAAAGTGAACACATAATGAGATCTGCAGAAAATATGTCAGGGATTCTGGTTAGTCATCATCATGTGCCATGCCGGTAAGCGTGGGTGGTCATTTTGCCATCTCACTCGATCACCAGAGTCGTGGATCAGCTCAGTGTTCTTGTCTCGACCATACAACGTGGCCAAGCCATCCAGGTATTTATTTCTCTGTCCTTCGCTTGCTTTCTTCCCCTCGATCTTGCCAGTTGTCACCAAGTTCTCCAGTTTATTTCTTCTCATAACGTGACCAAAAAGTTTTGACAGTCTACGTCTTTCATTTGTTTCTTGTAGGACTTGGTCATTGGTTTTTCTGTCTTTCGATGGTATTCTTTGCAGTTTCCTCAGAAACCACATTTCCACAGCCATCAGATGTTTTTCAGCTTGTCTGCTCATTGTCCACGCCTCACATCCATACAAAAGCACAGGTTCTATGTAGCACCTCAACACTCTTTTCCATGTTGCAAATGACATCTTTTTTTTGGTCAGCATGTTTTTCATCTTGCAAAAGGCTGCCTTCGCCATGGTAATTCTTGTTCTAATCTCTTCAAGGCATCTCCCATCAGATGTTATGACTGTTCCGAGATAATTGTACCGATACACTTGTTGAAGAATATTCCCATTTACTTGTGCATTACATTGTGGTAGTTCCTTCTTCTTATAGACCATAATCTGTGTTACAATTTAATTCTAACCCAAGTTGTTCACTGTGTGCAACAATCGCATCTACTTAAGTTTGTAGATCTTGTTCATTATCTGCAATCAATACTGTATCATCCGCATATTTAATGTTATTTATGTTTTGTCCCCATTGGTGATTCCTTTCATATCGTTAACATTTATGAATAAATTTTCACTATACAGGGGAAAAAAAAGATCTGGAGACATTACACATCCCTGCGCCACACCTCTCTTAATAGTCTGATATTGACCTACTTCAGTATCAATCTTTATGGCAGCTTATTGTTTCTAATATATGTTATTTCATGAGTCTAAGGTTTTTCCCATCAACTTGTAGATCTGCAAGCATATCTACCTTGTTGACATGTCTTATTTTATCGAAATCCTTTGTGTAGTCAATAAAGCAAAGATGTAAGTCTTTGTTTACTTCTATAGAACGTTAAATTTATACTAATTGTTTGATGTTGATTACATAATGTAAAAACCTTACGTTATGCTTATGACACCGTCCTGATTGCAACAAGTCAAATAAAAAAAAATTTAAAAAAAAAACTACAGGAAATGATAGATACAATGGTTGTAGAAAGTGAAAAAAAAGTGCCTTAGTTTGAATTACAGAACGACAGAAGTCATGGTGATATCAAAGAAATAGATTGTGCCTAAATGTGCAATTAAAGCAAATGGCGTTATTTTGGGGCAAGTGTAGACATTCAGATATCTAGGCACATGGATAACATCAGATGGAAGATGCACAACTGAAATAAAGAACAGAAAAGGACAAGGAAAGACTGCATTCTATCAAATGAAAAACGTTTTGTGCAATAAGTCATTGTCCTTGAAAGTTAGAAAAATAGTTCTTGCATGTTACATACAACCAGTTTTAATATACGGCTGCGAGTCCTGGACAATTAGTAAACAGGCGAAAAAACAACCTAGAAGCCTTGGAGATGTGGTTTTATAGAATAATGCAGAAAATTAATTGGACAGTCAAAATGAGCAATCGGGACATTTTGAGGGAAGCTGAGTCGCAAAGACAACTTATCACAAACATCAGAAAGAGGCAGTCATCGTTTTTGGCCATGTTATGAGAATACAAAAACTGGAACATGTGGTGACACCCGAAAATATTTGCGGAAAGAGAGATAGAGGAAGACAGTGAGAAAAGATTCTTGAAAGTCTTGTGCCATGGCACGAATTGATCCATGCCGTCGGAGATCGCAATTTGTGGAGAGGCATGATCGCCCACGCCAGCCGGCAAGGCACTGATGATTCACGCACACACCAAAAGATTTTAAAACAATAAAAAAACTTTAAGGTTTTCATTTGAACCCCCTCGTATAAAGGAAATACATACCCACAAGCTCTATGTAACAAACATTGAGAGCCAATTCCAATTCATCATGAGGATTTGCTTGGCAGATTAATCATGAAACAGTGGTCACAAATAAAGAGGGGACAGACGGGTGGGCGGGCGGACGGACGGACGGACGAACGGGCGGGCGGATGGACGGGCGCGCGCGCGCACACACACACACACACACACACACACACATACACACATACGAGATATAAGGTGTTTGTAAAGTCTCATTACACTTTGTATGTAGAACAAATTTGAAAAATAAGCAAAGGATGTCATCAATAAATGTGCTAAACAATTCAATACATTAGTTACAATAGTCACTGCCATGGTCTAACGCTGTTTTGGGGAAGCTAGAGAGTGCCAATGAAGTATTCTTTATAATAGGTGTTGGAAATGTCCACCACAGGCTTCAAGACATGACTGTGCGCGTCTCTTCATATTGTCAAATACCTTCTGCAATGTGTCTGTTGCTATTTCTTGAAAGGTAATTCTGACTTCCTCTTTCAGATCCTCAATTGTGTGTACATTATTTTTGTAAACATTTCCGTTTATGAAAACCCATAGATAATAATCTAATAGAGCTAGACCTAGAGAACGAGCAGGCCAAATTCCACGTGAAATTATGTGATTTGCGAATATTTCTTCCAAAATACGCAGCGGTGCTCTACCTGTATGTGCAGTTGCACCATCTTGTCTTGCTGGAACCTCGCTTCTGCAATTTCATGTTCACTCGCTGTTCTAAAAAAGGTTCCAGAATGTCAGTACGGGACCGATCGGCATTTATAGAATGCCAATTTCATATTTATGTTTTGTTCCCCATTTTCTCATCGTGCAGATGCGCTTCATAATATGCATTGAGATTAAAAATGCTCCAAATACGATTAATTTGGCTATTAACGTATCCAGATAGATTAAAACCATGCCTCATCAAATAATAATGTTACATAGAGAATTGACTCGTTTTCTTTAGCTAAAAATGCTTGAAACCACGTGGAGTACTTGGCTCTGGATTGATTATCACACCCTTTTATGTCAGACGCAACAGAAATCCTGCATTTAACCTGCTGCCCTTCACCTTCCTAATTTCACTATGCAGTGGATGTTGTGTGTTTGCGTTAATTCTGAGGTAGGCGCGTGCCCTGCAAACTTGTATTCTCTCTTCAATGGTTGGAAAATCAAGAAGGTAGCGCATCGCCTTGCATGCTGTATCTCTTGTACATCCAAGAATAATGCGCATAGCTTCATTCTGTATCCTTTCCATCCTTTCTATCTGCTTATGGCTGAGAGTCAGGATTGCCATTGCATACTCCAAAACAGACATGACCAGCCCCTCGTACAGAAGACATAGATGGCGCTGCTCACAGTTTGCTGCGGCCATCACCCGCATCGCTGCCAAACCCCGCTTGGCCTTTGTTATCACCTGGTCTATGTGCACATTATAAGCAAGGCTTCGATCAAACCGTATCCCCAGGTAATTCATTGCCTGCGTTCTTTCCACCGTCTCTGAACACAGCATTACAGTTGGTGTTGGATTGTTGACAATATGATTATTCAACGAGAACCAAGTCACTGTTGCCTTTGTTGGGTTGACCATTGCCCCAGCTTCATCACACCAAGTACTTATGCGATTGAGTTCGGTTTGTAGTTCCACAGCAACCTCCTCTCTATCCTTACCCTGACGATACACTAAAACATCATCGGCATACGACAATGTCCTGCCAGGTCCAGTGATCTGCTCACTGGTGATTCTCACTGTGTAGGCGTTGAACAGTACCGGAGATAATGGTGATCCCTGTGGTAGGCCAGGATATATTGTTGTTGGTTCCGAAGTCCAACTGCCACATCTAAAAACTACTTTCCGTTGGTAGAGGGCTGCAGCGATCCAACTAAGGAGGAATGGACTTACGTTTAGTTCAAGAAGCTGAAACATTAAAAAAATCCAGTGGTACTCTGTTGTATGCGTCCTCAAGATCAATCGCTGCAGCAACGGTTTCAGTGCCTGAGTGGAAACCTTCATAGACATCATGGGCAAAGACTTTTCCACTCAGACTTTCTTTATCCCTTCATACATGCTTCTGATGTTTCCCTTATCACTTGCGATTTGAATGGACTCACATAACTTGATCCAATAGTCATTCGCACACTGCCTGGCAGCCTTTTGTACATCCTTCCTCGCTTGCTTCAGCTCACTCAGAGTGTTACGCGTTGGTCTTTCCTTGTTTCTTAAGAGAGCTATCTTCTTTTTATCAATCAAGGGTTGCAGTATCTGGCTGTTTGCCGCAAACCAGTCCTGCCTCTTATGATCCACAGTGCCATAAACCCCTACCGCTGTTTTATAAATAGTTTCCTTAAGTTTACTCCATTTATCATTTACTATACAATTTTCTGATGTATCATTGAAAGCGTCCTCAAGTTGCTGTTGAAATTCAAAACACTTTCCAGGATCGTGAGTGTTAATAATATTAATCCTTGGGCTAGACTTGTGTTTAGCTGTGTAGATTCTCTTTGGTCTCAGTCTAACCCTTGCAACAACCAAAGAATGATCTGTATCACAGTCAGCACTGTGGTAACTTCGAGTTAATTATGTATGGTTCAGATGTTGTCTCCGTGTGATAATGAAGTCCAGCTGATGCCAATGGCCGGATCTTGGATGTCTCCATGTGACCTTATGCATCTCTTTTGTTTTAAAAAAGGAGTTTGTAATACATAGGTCATTTCTAGTGCAATGCTCCAGCAGCCTTTGCCCATTATCATTCATGCGACCGATGTTGTATTTTCCAAGGCACACTGGCCATGAACTCGAGTCCTTGCCCACACGAGCATTGAAATCACCGAGCATATAAATGTAGTCGGATTTTGGAACTGCCTTGATCGCAGAGTATATGTATAGACGTATATATATATATATATATATTCTTTTTTTTTTCTACCATCATCCCCCTTACTTCCCTGCCTCTGGGTGCTCGCCTCCTCACTGCTAATAGTTCATTTCCGGAACTTCTTCCTATGTTTATTGTCACATGATTGTCACATTCGCCCCACTGTTGTTTAGACAGTGACATTCCTGTTACAGTGTTAGTATTCTGGCCACCCGTTGTTTGTTCAATGTGAAAACACTAGTGGAAACGTTCGATTTTTTATGTCTTGTGTTTGTCTAGCTCCCTTGTCACATTTCACGTTCATTTGTCTTTACTGTCGCCAGCAGTTTCTCAATTTGCAAATATGGTCAGACGGTTCTAATGAACCTGTTCTAATTGTGAGTAGCGGCACAGGATATCAGAACTGGCGCTGCGCTTGACTGTTGCTCCTATTTCAGAGTTAGAAACCTTACTCAGACGTTCTTCTTTTGGGAGATAAATGGCTTTCTTTTTGCAACCATAAAAAAAGCCAGGAGGATCCTCTCCCTTATAATAAAGTTATCGTTGACTTTGTTTTGTGAATGCTGTGTTCACGTCACGTTTACCGCGTCTGCTATATAGCTTTACGTCATTAGCTTCGAAATATGTGCCGCGAACTTTCTAATCACGAAGTAATGATCAGAGTTATAATCGTTCTTGATATTAGTACAGTACTTTACGTACTTCACAGGGTGTCATTACCTGGGGCATCATTACTTTTTCACACACAGCGCTCTGTGCGTTAGTGGGCTCTCTCTCTCTCTCTCTCTCTCTCTCTCTCTCTCTCTCTCTCTCTCTCTCTCTCTCTCTCTCTCTTCTCTCTCTCTCCCTCTCCCCCTCTCTCTCTCTCTCCCTCTCTCTCTCTCAATCACCTTTCCGTCCGTCCCTCCCTCCCTCAGTTCATCCAGCCATCCATCTATATATCTTAAACATTTACACTCATAGATATATGGAGAGTGTGTGCGCGTATGTGTGTGCGTCGTGTGTGTGTGTGTGTGTGTCTTGTGTGCGTGAGTGCGTGTCTGCGTCTGTAATAGTGAGTGGGTGTGTGTGTGTGTGTGTGTGTGTGTGTGTGTGTGTGCGTGTTTAAAAATGTATGATAATAATGTTCATGTGCGTGATGGAGAGAAAGAGTATAAGTGTCTATTCTTCTTATGCACGACAGAACTCATAACAACAACTCAGTACGTCAAACAAACAGAGTGCCACCACGTATTAATTCAACGAAACTACAGCTTTTAGCAAAACCATAGCAATGCAAAAGTTAACACGGTATTACGAGCCTACTGCATAACCCCAGCAAACAAATTACAGTAACGTTTGTAAATACATACATCTTGCCGTAGCAACCCATGGCTGTGGGTCACTTACCAGTCGCAATCATGAAAGCAGACAGTGGGGGATTTTTAGAACGTGGTGGACCAGGAAGGAGAACAGGCACTGATGTTCCAACAGATTACGAGCGCGCTGGTGAAGTTGATAGCGAACTGCGTTGGTAATGTCATCACCACGGTTGGATGGGGTATGACGCCTGGACTCGTCGCTGGTAAAAGTGAGTGAAAGATTGGCCATCAGTCCCTCCTTGGTCTCAAGCCTACAAAATGTGATGACGCAGTCACATCAGATGCCCATTTTAGGAGACTGCTTCGAGTAAAAGTATTATTCTTATTAGTTAGTTGCATATCCTTTACAGGACGTTGCAGTCAACACCAGCATTTTTTGCTGCTGTGATCTATGAGAAAGTTTACGTTTAGTAGTTTGAAATTGCTTTCTGAACGACCGGCACCCATACCATTTCGTAAAACACTAACGCAACGCGGCGCAGCTGTGTTTCGAACACTGTTTGCAGGATCACGAATTGCGTCCATAACACCTTCGCCACGGATCCCGTTCTGTTCTTAGAGGGCTTTTAAACTTACATGTTACAGAAATATTCTTAGAACATTGTGGACCAAGAAGAAGATTAAGTGCGGATATTCCAAAAGATCCAAACATTGTCGAAAACGGCTTCATAAGCGGCATCTCGTCTCGCAAACTGACATACCTTGGCCATATTAAACGCAACAATGGTTTGGAAAGAACAGTTCTGGAAAGCTGGCTCTTCCAAGAAGATGATCACGGGTGATTGCAGACACTCTTGGGCATCCTCGAAGAAAATGGACACGGGTCATTGCAGACACTCATGGGCATCCTCGAAGAAAATGGACACGGGTCATTGCAGACACTCATGGGCATCCTCGAAGAAAATGGACACGGGTCATTGCAGACACTCTTGGGCATCCTCGAAGAAAATGGGCACGGGTCATTGCAGACACTCTTGCACATCCTCGAAGACAATGGACACGGGTCATTGCAGACACTCATGGGCATCCTCGAAGAAAATGGACACGGGTCATTGCAGACACTCTTGAGCATCCTCGAAGAAAATGGACACGGGTCATTGCAGACACTCTTGGGCATGAAAATGTGGCAGGGGAAATGGCAAATGATTGGACATCTTCTGCTGGGCGGGCTGTGATGAGAGCGACATGCTGCTAATGATGTCTAACTGTGTGTTAAAGTTAGTTGCATATCCTTTACACCAGCATTATTTGATGGTGTGAACTCTTGGCACGTTTACGTTCCGTGGTTTGCCATTGCTTTTCGAACGACCGGCACCCATACCATTTCGTTAAAAAAAAACAACGCAACGTGGTCTGCTGCCAAATCACGAGCAGCTGTGTTTCAAACGCGGGTATGCGGGATCACGAAATGCGTCTGTAACGCCTCCACCACGGAGCTGGCAACTCTGTGTGTACCCGCTAAAAGAAAACGCCTTTCTTACAGGCTCATTTTAGGATGATGGGTCTCCGTGACCATGTGATCAAGTCGCCTGCCTCGCGCTCCGCGGGTTGTTGTTTCCTGACTCCGTCATTGGCTTCAAGAGTGCAGTTTTCTCGGAGACTCCTGGGGGTCGTCGCAGGGGCTAAGAATCTGTGCTCTGTGCGACACTTTCGTCAGGCCGCTCTGGGGAAAAAGACCGAGCCTTATGGCATAAATTCCGGAGCAATGAAGTCGATCGTCTCTCACCTTTAACCCTGAGAATATGATCTATTACTAAACTACAAAAGAGTACGTCCCAAGTTGGTTTCAGGAAATTAGCTCCAGCGCCATAGCTGACGGTTTACTTTTATTAATGCTTCGGTATCAGCTCAAAAGCAGTCGTCGCCCACTATATGTCGTCATCATATGGCGTGGGAGATCATGCTTCACCACAGGTACCGATCTCCGTCGGCATGGATCAATTCATGCTGATTCCTTCCGTGGTATGATACATGAATATCAAGAATTTTCTTTCGCTGTCTTCCTCTGTCTCTCTTTCCACAAATCTTTCCGGTTGTCACGGCATGTTCCAGTTTTGACTTCTCATTATGTGACCAAATATGATGGTTTGTGATGAGTGGTTTCTGCGACATGTTCAGATTACATTCTTTTATTAAACAACATCTCCAACATTTTTTCGCTTGTTTACTAATTGACCAGGATTCGTAGCCGTATTTTAAAACTGATTCTATGTAACATGCAATAATTATTTATCTAACTTCCAATGACAAAGACTTATTGCATCAAATGTGCTTAATTTAACAGAATGGAACTATATTCTTTATCTCTGTAATGTATCTTTTCCCCCGAAGCATAATGCTATCCTGGACAGGGTGCCTTTTCTTTCTTCATCTAATGTGGTGCATCTTCAACTTCCGTTATAAGTATTGTGGACCTTCGCCATTGTTTTGAATATATTACATTCTGTCTGCTGTATAACCATACAGCTCTTCCAGACATTGCATCCATCTTTTGACTATAGATATCATCTTGTTCCAGTAATACTGCAATTGTCCTCGGTTTAAACACTTCGAGGCATTTCGTGTTTTTCTGCCTGCTAGTGTATTTATTTCTTGACACATGGAATGTGAGTCTTTTCCCCAGGTTGTCCCAGTCTCCATGCACTGTTGATTCAGTCAGATTTCTTTAGCATCTTTGCATTTGTTTACTATTTTTTTTTAAAGTGTATTCAATTCTTTCACCCATCTACAGAATTAGAATTTCAACCGTCACCCATTTTTAGGTGTGTGTGTGTGTGTGTGTGTGTGTGTGTGTGTGTGTGTGTGTGTGTGTGTGTGTGTGTGTGTGTGTGTGTGCGCGCGCGCGCGATTCAATGTTTAAGTGGAATAATTTCTACTGATGTCTGTTGGACTGATTCCCGTAACATGTCCGTTGTTCATAGTCTTATCTCCATGGCACAATATCTGATCTTCACAGTAGTATTGTACCTTTCTATAATTTCTTTGTCTGTTTTAAATAATGCTAGATCTAACTTAATTTTCTTTAGGGTTTCTCTTCTTCTTCTGCGTTCATCTGGAGTGTTTTTTCAGATGTAATTGCGGAGTATTGTTATGCACCCTTCGGCCTAGACCCTTAGGCCAACACATCCGACTTTTGCGTGCGTTTATGACCAGGTTAGCATTCCTGGGGGACTCTCACTTTTGTGGTGCCGTCCACATCCCAGATGGTCAAATTAGAAAGGTCGAATACTTCACGATCAGCCCTCGAGAGAAGGCAGGGACAGTCCATGGGCATTATCCGCCATCCAAGGGAGGCTTCCATAGTTGCAGAGCCGGCACATAGCGCTCTGGTGCTGGGTTCACCTAGGGAATCGCCACGTCCTGCTCATGGCGCTAGTCGCTGTGCCCGAAAAACAAAACAGTTAGAGCTGTTCCGGGCACGACGGACATTAGTAACACTAGCTAGTCAGAGCTGTTCCAGACGCGAAGGACATTCGGTAGACTAGATAGTCAGAGCTGTTCCGAGCACGAGGGACATTTCACTCGGAAGTTTTTGCGTTGTCCCTGATTTATTTACGCCCTTAGGCCAGCACATCCGACTTCAGCGGGCGTTTTTACGGGGTTGCCTTCCCGAGGGTGTGAGGGGCGTTTTAGACTATTACTGTCGTGGTGTCGCCCGCATCTCAGCTGGTCAAGGTAGAAAGTTCAAAAACATCACGGTCACCCCTCAAGGGAAGGCAGGGGCGGACCATGGGCATTCCCCGATATCCAAGAAGGCTTCCATAATTGCAGAGCCAGCACATAATGCTCTGAGACTGGGCTCACCCAAGGAATCGACACGTCCTGCTCAAGGCAGCTTTAATTCCTCACTTCCATGTATCGGGCATTTCGTTTGCCACTGGTCGCTCCCCACACAAACCAGGGACGGACAGTCTGCAGACGACATACACTCATTAAGCTTTCGCTTCGGACATCCACGTAATGGATTCGCTCGCCAATCGTTCCATTTCGTGTCAATGAGACGCTCTTCCACCTTTGACTACGCTCACTCTATGAGTATACATACAGATTTTCATCGTAACCATCGCGCGCGACTGGGGCGCATTTCCACCTTTAGGAACCTCTCACGAGGTAGGCGACATGTGCATCTCACCTCCATTTTATGGTAGGCGATTATCGGCCCGGCTCTCACATCCGAGGGTTAATGGCTTAGAGGCGTTCCACCATATTCCTAGTCTGAGAGCCTTAGAGAATGTGTCCGGACCAAGGATTAGTGGCATCTTGCGCCTGGTTTGAACTTTTGACTGCTATCCTCAGCCCACCTGCAGAGCAGCAGGCTGTGTCTCTCTTGGTCTGGTCCCTAGCCCAAGGCCTGTCTGACACGTAATAGTGCTTCCGTCGACAAAGCTCTTGGGGTCACTGGGACACGCAAGCCGCTCTTAACCTTATCTTTCCTATAACTGGCACACGGTCAGTGTGTCCATCTGCGACTGGTCTAGTGTTTACTCCTAGTAAACTGCTTCTGAATCTCTTTTGGAATCAGTATATAGTCATTTTAACTGCGAATATTATCTCCAGGGCTTTTCCACGTATATAATCGTCGAGGGTGGTGTTTGACTTGGAAGGCTAAAATGAGCAATTTGAACTTTTTGAAAGAGGCTAAGTCGCAAAAACCACTCATCACTAACCATCACATTTGGTCACATAATGAGAAGCCTTCCTGGCTAAGGGGTTAACGACATTGTTCGTAATCCCGTATATCCACGTGGGGAAAACAGCAGCTGCGAGATTCGGTAGCGGATAGCGCCGCGCTGGTAACTTACGGGGGTATGTGAGCCGGTCGTTCGGAAAGCAATGGCAAACTAGTGAACGTAAAATTTGCCTAGTACATCAACAGCAGCTGAAAAATGCTGGTGTTGACTGCAACGTCCTGTGAGGGGTATGCAACAAAATGAGAAGTCAAAACTGGAAAATTCCGTGACAACCAGAAAGATTTGTGGAAAGAAAGACAGAGGAAGTCAGCGAGAGAAAATTCTTGACATTCTTGTGTTATACCACGGAACGAATCAACACATGAATGGATCCATGTTCATGCTATTAATATGTCACCTCTCGCATTCCCATCACCTAGCCTAGGCCATACCAGTCACGTCACTCGCCTTTTGGTTGCCTGGTTGGGCACTGAAACTTCGAGTATCACTGACATTTCAAAATTGTTACATTAGTCCACGGCCATGTCTAATTCATTATACAATATATCTATATTTATATATACGTACCATCTTAAAAAGAGGCGAGGTATACAGATAGCAGAAGAACACCTGAATATAGCAACAAGTCAAATATAATATTCATCGATTACGAGAATGCATTCGACTGAGAGACCCGAAAAAAAAATGCTGGGCGACATTAGAAAATTACGGTGCACAGGGGCCTGTGCTGAAGAAAACAAAAAACGCGCCAGAGTATGGTATACAGGCAACTGATGAACTCATGTTCAGTCTTAGACTTCCATAGTGATAACAATTATCCACATGCGCACAATGTCAGCGACTATGTACTTAGTATGTCAGCTAAAGTAATATATGTTTATCCACTTCATATTTTTTTGCGCTCACTCACTTTGAACTCAAGCGTAGTCCATACACACTATTTATAGTAATGATGGACTGAATTTTGAGTGTGGATTTGCCTTCCTTATTAACAGTGTCCCTCGTCATCAGGCGAACCCACTCCGACTTCACAGGTACTTGTAATTTACATCCCCAAGTCAAGGACAACAGGTCAACATATTAGTCCAGCTGGTCTGTATAGGGGTTGAACAGCTGACCCCGACATCAGCACAACGAATGTTTAAGAACATGCGTTCTTACCCATTCGGCCATGCAGACCTGCATCCACTTCACATGATATATAGCTCTGCAGTTTGCACCTGAAGACACGGAGCGAAATATTCCAGGCAAGAAATCGTGCAATATTTTGTTTATGACGTCTGTGTTTAAATTATTATTATTATTATTATTATTATTATTATTATTATTATTATTATTATTATTATTACTAGCGTTTTGAGTCTCCAGTGGTCATTCCCAATAAGTTCTTACTTGCTCTATAAACTGAGAAACTAAGCTTTGTATATAAAAATGCAAACATGAAATCCTAAGAAACAAACAAAAAATTAAATCTTAAGCTACTAAACTGCTCTCCACGGGCCACTGGCAGCGACATAATCCAACGACCAAGAAACCATACAACCATAAAAGCCAGTAAACAAGACATGCATATTTATGTAACAGCTTCATTAAGACGAAATATATCCACCGTATTAACATAAGAACGCATTAAAAATGAAAACTGTCAAATGCTACGTATTTTCAACTCTACTGTATAGCGCGGAAGCTTGGACATTGGACAAGCAACTAAAGCAAGCCTTGAAGATGTGGATATACAGAAGAATATGTCGTATTTCATGGAAACAAAAACAATCAAATACAGACGTTCTAGAAAAAAATGGAATGAAAAGAGAGTTGCGAAAGAAATAAAAAAGAGACAAGTGAAATATTTCGGCCATGTTAAAAGACATAACAGTCTTATAAAAACCATAGTGGAGGGCAATGCTGAGGACAAGCGAGCAAGAGGCAGACAACGATACAAGTGGGAAGATAACATCAAGATGGACGAAGATCAATCTGACAGAATGCACAATCAAGGCGAGAGTTAGACAGTGGTGGAGATCCATTGCAGGAAACCTTCATTGAAAAGACGGCACCCGATTGATTGATTAATTGACTGATTTATTGAAATCTATTGATTGATTGACCGATTGATTGAAATCCACAGTGGTATTCGCGACCTACACCAAATTGGTTCCACTGACACTGCTAGCACTCCACATATAATACTCCTACTGTCTTATGCTTTGAACAGTTAGTAGGTTGGTTTAGCTCAGTGGTTCTCAACCTTTTTTGGCCCGTGCCCCCCATCACCATATTTTCAGAACGTCATCCCCCCCCCCCTTTGCTTATTTCCTACCTAAAAATGTGGCCCGTGCCCCCCTTCGCCATATTTTCAGAACGTCATTCCCCCCTTTAGTATTTCCTACCTAAAATTCCCGCCCCGCTCCTACACAGTATACGTAATAATGGCAGCTAAACTTAATAGCACATACTAAAACAAGTCTAGACGTCCACATAAAACGTGATTTGTGGGTCTGCTTACTTTATAAAATGAATTTTAGAAGGGTCATACGTACAGAACCGTACTTTATGAAGGGAAAAAACAATATCAAGTAATCGGTTCTTGTATTAACGCGATCTTGAAATAATCTTAATTCCCCCCCCCCCCCCCCCCCCGGAAACCCTAAAATTCCTGGGGGGGGGGGGGGGGGAATTCCCCACCGGTTGAGAACCACTGGTTTAGCTATTTAGCTGATTACAGTCGTTTTCTATTCTAAACTGGGTGTTTCGTCGCACATTCAAAGCTGAATAGTATGACAAAAACTTAATAAAATTTTACTATAAAAATAAATAATATCTTTATTAATAATTAAATTGTGTGATTTTGTGATCTGTATTCATTACTGCCTTTAAATATATACTATAATAACAATATGCCCCGTGAAGAAGAATTTAAGGACGCAGTTCGTAATCCCGAATACCGCGTTCGAAACACAGCTGCGGGCGATTTGGAAACAGACACCAATGCGTTGGTTTTTTTATGACATAGTATGGGCCGCCAGTCGTTCAGAGAGCAATAGCAAACTACTGAACGTAAACTTGCCAAGGAATCACGAACAGCCCAAAAATGCTGGGGTTGACAGCTACGTCCTGTAAAGGATTTGCAACTAACTTGTTTTTATTATATCATGACTTGCGTGATTGTTAGGGTCAAGTAAGGGTCAATGTCACGAAAAATAAACTTGTTAGTTTCGATCGATGCCAAACAAGACCTGACATTCGGCTGCAAAAACAGGCAACCCTTTGATGTTGTATAGACTGAGAAAAATAAGTCGCGTCAAAATGTCTACACCCGGTCGGCATTTTGTTAACAAGTTGTTGTTCGAGAAACGAATAATAACGCCATCCGTCTGTGAGGCGGGAGTCAGCCTTTGAAGTGATAGACGGAATGTCTGGACAGACGGCGGAGAGGATTCTGTGATGTGGGGAATTCTCTGGTTCACGGACAGACAGAACTATTGTTGTACGAGACAAAGGATTCCCCCAAATGAAAGCAAACTTGACGGCGGATTGACTCCAGTTAGTCTAAAACAGGAGGACAAAACCAGACTCTGGACTGATTGGCCTCTAGACTTTTTGGTGACGTCATTCAAGCCCGACTTAAAACCCGTTGCGGTAATCAAGTGGAGTTAGTCGACCAAGATTTCTGAAGTTTGAAGGATCGGTGCAGGTTCCGAGTTGTGTTTTAGAAAGAGACTATAGTGTCCAAGTGTTGATAATTATCGGCAGACATAGATCCAATCAGGGATTGCATAGTCTCAATTTGCAACCGGAAATAGGCGTATGGTATTCTATTAATCATATCTAACTTAGAGTATGATTAGGAATAGAGTACAGTACTGTGAGGTGATATAATGTATTATAGGATGTGGTGATACAATGTATTATAGGTGCGGTGATAGAATGTTCTATAAGTGCGGTGCTAGAAAGTATCATAGGAGCGTCGGCACTAGTATCCTATTGTGTGGCTTTAACTAGCTTGTGTGATATATCATTTTACTCAGGGAGTTGAGGACAATGTAGTGGGATAATAATTAGAGAGATTGAGGATGGTTGGGAGGGAGGAGGGGAATGTGAAATGGTAGGATCTTCCAGTAGGGCATCTGCTGGGTTTCTACCCGTTCCTTTATTCTTTCCTGGTGTTGCCATGTTTCAGACAATGTGAGGAGCTATTTGGCCGTATGACAGAGATCGGATCTCTGTTATAGATCTGAGTGCTGCTATTGGCCTACACTCACCTAATTCCGGCCAGGATTGAGTTGCTCTCACCATAAGTATTCTCTACTCAACAGGTTCCACGTATGTGTGCTATGATATTCAACGGTGAAGCTAGAACACAGTTTAGAAGATGATGGCTCAGGATTTGAAGACAGAAGTTGCTGAGAGACCTCTACATTGGGCTTATACCCCAGTTGGTCTGCGGGAACCTGGCTTCTGCTGAGCAGGACATGCCGATGATACTTATGTTTAGCAAGTGATAGTTGTATCACTGAACAGTCAGAACATATATATAACACTGATACCAGGAACATTCATATAAATTTATAGAAATACCTGGAACATTCAGATTGTGGTGTTAATATGAGGAATCTTTACAACCAGTGACACTAGATCAATTAAGATTTCCCCAGTAACAGTGACAATAGTGTTAGAAGTCTCTGAGTAACAAACAGTTAATAACAGAGGAAATTCATAGTGTGAATTAGATTCCATCCATCCATCATGTGCCATGCCGGTAAGCGTGGGCGGTCATGTTCTGCCATCTCACTCGATCACCAGAGTCGTGGATCAGCTCCGTGTTTCTGTCTCGACCATGCCACAAGGCCAAGCCATCCAGGTACTTGCTTCTAGGTCTTCCCCTTGGTCTGTTCCCCTCGATCTTACCAGTTGTCACCAAATTCTCCAATGCATTTGTTCTCATAACATGCCCAAAAAATTTTCACTGTCTACGTCTAATTTCTCTAATCAATTTACGATCTTCATTTGTTTCTTGAAGGACTTGTTCATTGGTCTTTCTGGCTGTCCATGGTATTCTTTGCATTTTCCTCAGAAACCACATCTCTACAGCCATCAGATGTTTTTCAGCCTGACTGCTCATTGTCCACGCTTCACATCCATATAAAAGTACAGGTTCAATGTAGCATCTCAACACTCTTTTTCTCGTTTCAATTGACATCTTTTTATTGGTCAATATGTTTTTCATCTTGCTAAAGGCTACTTTTGCCATGGCGATTCTTGTTCTAATCTCTTCAAGGCATCTCCCATCAGATGTTATTACTGTTCCGAGATAATTGTACCTGCTCACTTGTTGAAGAATATTCCCATTTACTTGTATATTACATTGTGGTATTTCGTCCTTCCTAGTGACGACCTGTGTCTTTTTACAATTTAATTCTAACCCTAGTTGTTCACTGTGTGTAACAATCGCATCTACTAAATTTTGCAGGTCCTGTTCATTGTCTGCAATCAAGACTGTATCATCTGCATATCTAATGTTATTGATGCATCGTCCCCCAATGTTGATTCCTTCCATATCTTCAATATTTCTGAAAATACTTTCACTGTACAGGGAAAACAGATCTGGAGACATTACACATCCCTGTCTCACACCCCTTTTAATAGGCTGATATTGGCTTACTTCATTATCAACTCTTATGGCAGCTTGTTGTTTCCAATATATGTTTTTTACAAGTCTAAGATCTTTTCCATCAATTTGTAGATCTTCACGCATCCTTATCATGTTGGCATGTCTCACTTTATCAAAAGCCTTTGTGTAGTCAATAAAGCAACATCGAGATGCCTCGAGAGATAGCGGAGAAACTCTTCACGTGACCGGAGAAGCATCACCTCGGTGAGGTTGTTTGGAATACATGGTGCTGGTGTGTTCTCAGCACAGTGATGAGAATGACTATACTCCTAAACACTGATCTGAGTCTATATACACCTTAGAATATACGGCACAGATTCTACACCTTATACACACATACACACTTCTCCTACATATACTCTTTGCTTTAATAAATTTCTTGTTTTTATTTGTTGAAGCTAGAGTTGTCAAGTATGTTATGTTGGGGAAGAATGAGAGGGGGCATGATCTAGGGGTGAGTAAGAGTGAGAAGAAGGTGTCTTCAGATTGAGGGAATGTTGTGGACGGAGTCTGCTGGATATCTCCAGGATAGTGATATTGAATAAAAATAAATGTGGGTGTTGATTCCCCTCACTCCAGGGGCGACACTAAAATAGTAAAGAAGAACAAATAACTATCACTACATTCTTTACATACGACAGACAAGAAGAAGAAGAAGATCAAGTTTTATAATGATATTATTATTATTATTATTATTATTATTATTATTATTATTAAAAGCGTTATACTGCAGCAAACATCATTTCCAATAAGTTGTTACTTGCTCTATAAACTGCCCAACTAAGCCCTCTATATAAAGGTACAAAGATTGAAATCCTAACAGAAATCAAATGAGAAACCATTCTCCACAGAACGCTGGCAGCAACATAATCCAACCACCAAGAAACCACACAACCATAAAACCCAGTAAACAAGACATGCATATTTATCAGTGTAACAGGACCATTAAGACGAAATAAATCCACCGTGGCATTCGCGACCTCTACTAACTGGGTTTCACTGCCACTACTAGCACTCCACATGTAATCGACCACCTCTCCAACACGGGGGTGTCACCAGCATATATTCTTTTATGTATATTTGCTCCTAATGCTGCCGTCGTATGCTTTGAACAGTTAGTAGGCTGGTGTAACTATTTATCTGAATACAGCCGCTGCCTTATGTTCAACTGGGTGTTACGTTACATATTCACAGCAGGAAGATTTGTGTGTGTGTGTGTGGGGGGGGGGGGGGGGGGGGGGGGTTTGTTCGCTAGCTTTTAACTCAAGCGTAGTCCATACACATACTACTACTACAAGTACACTGGACCTATGTTTGCGTGTGGATTATACTTCCCTATAACCAGTGTCCCTCGCCATCAGGCCAACCCACTCCGATTTTGGAGGTGCTGTAAGATATGATAATAAAATCTTGTGGCAAACTGACTTTTAAAAACATACATATCTTTAGGATTAAATACACTGTGCAGTTTCAAACCTCATATTTAATTCGCCCCTTTAATTGACTTGCATGACTGTTGTTAAGGACTGGGTCGTGGATATAGGGATAAGAGCAAATGATCGCATAGGAATACGTGATGTGCTGGTTGACGTGGTCTGAGTGATTCGTAAACCCGTGAACGGCTGAGTTAAGAAACTATGATAAGTCAAAGCAGCTATTTGACAAGAGATCATTCGGCGACCATCCATCCATCCATCCATCATGTGCCATGCCGATAAGCGTGGGCGGTCATGTTTTGCCATCTCACTCGATCACCAGAGTCGTGGATCAGCTCCGTGTTTCTGTCTCGACCATGCAACGTGGCCAAGCTATCCAGGTATTTAATTATTGGTCTTCCCTTTGGTCTTCCTCCCTTCGATCTTGCCAGTTGTCACCAAGTTCTCCAATTCATTTCTTATCATAACATGATCAAAAAATGTTGACTGTCTACATCTCCTTTATAATCAGTTTACGATCTTCATTTGTTTCTTGTAGGACTTGTTCATTGGTTTTTCTATCTGTCCATGGTATTCTTTGCATTTTCCTCAGAAACTACATTTTCACAGACATCATATGTTTTTCAGCTTGTCTGCTCATTGTCCACGCTTCACATTCATATAAAAGTACAGGTTCCATGTAGCACTTCAACACTCTTTTTCTCGTTTCAATTGATATCTTTTTATTGGTCAGTATATTTTTCATCTTGCAAAAGGCTACCTTCGCCATGGCAATTCTTGTTCTAATCTCTTCAAGACATCTCCCATTAGATGTTATGACTGTTCCGAGATAGCTGTACCGATTCACTTGTGTAAAAATATGCCCATTTACTTGTATATTACATTGTGGTATTTCTTCCTTCTTAGCGACGACCATAATCCGTGTCTTCTTACAATTAAATTATAATCCTAGTTGTTCACTGTGTGCAACAACCGCAGCAACTAAATTTTGCAGGTCCTGTTCATTGTCTGCAATCAAGACTGTATCATCTGCATATCTAATGTTATTGATTTATCGTCCCCAAATGTTGATTCCTTCCATATCTTCCATGCCTGAGTTCAGAAACTATGATAAGTCAAAGCAGCTATTTGACGCGAGATCATTCGGCGACCAGCGGTTGGCAAGTAAGCAGTTTCACAATCCCGTATCCCGTGTTCAAAATCAGTCGCAGTTATTTATAAGTAGTCCGCCTTGCGTTGACTTTCACAATAGTATCAGCGTTGGTAATTTAGAAAGCAATAGCAAACTACTGACAGTAAAACTGTCTAGAGAATTATACACATCTTTAAAAAATGCTGGGGTTGATTGTAAAGTCCTGTACACGCAACTAACTTAACTTTGTCTTCTGATGAATATGCCATCTTAACACGCACAAATAGCCACACAGATAAAACCTCTGAACAGTTTTGCTAGTCGGATAGCCTTCATTCCACGTTGTTAACATGAGAGAGACAGAGGAATCAAGGGAAACGAAAATGCAAATCAAGCAGCTAAACTGTGAACCAAAATTCTAAAAGAAATAGAAACAGGGTTAGGTAAAACATAAGTGAAAATCTAAATAAAAGAGGCAAAAAAAAATAAAATACTGAAAATAGAGATAAAAATGGAAAGAAAGCACGAAATGCAAAACTATATTCCACTTTATAAAGGAAATAAATGGAAAGACAGATAAAGTAAAATAGACAAATCCTAACACACAATTGGAGGTTGAGTGGTCTCGAGGTATGATGTCCGCCTCGAGTGCTGGAGGTCCAGGGTTCTAGCCCCGGCGAGGACCGGGACTTTTTCACGTGGGCTTCTAGTAATAAAATTTCTCCTGGTCTCTGGGTAGTGAGATCGGACGTCCGTGTGTATTGTCGCGCACGTAAAACATCCCTTGGCCGTTGGAAATCGAAAAAGAGTAGCCTAACGGCGCTGCCCGGGGAAAATTTCGAGTTAAAATCTACCTAAAGTATTTCAGGATCCTTGCCGGTGCCACGGAGTTCGTGCAATGAGCTGAGATTCTCCGGACTAGGACTTGAGTTAGGAGTAGAACGGAGCACTTATGGGTTACACCCGTGTGCCGTGATGTTGATCCGTGGACTAAACTAAACTAACACACAAATGTGGAGACATGATAGGAAAGGCTGTATTCAAATGGGAGGTACCAGTCTGTAATGCTATGAACAAAACAAAACAAAACAAACAAACAAAAAACACTTTTAAAAAGTTAAGTTGTATATACTTTACAGAAAGTAGCAGTCAACTCCAGCACTCTTTAGCTGTTTGTGATCCCTGGGCAAGTTCACGTTCAGTAGTTTGCCATTGTTTTTGAACTACCGACACTCATACCATTGTATGAAAAGCAACGTAATGCAGTCGAAC
Source organism: Cepaea nemoralis (assembly GCA_014155875.1). Lineage (NCBI taxonomy): Eukaryota > Metazoa > Mollusca > Gastropoda > Stylommatophora > Helicidae > Cepaea > Cepaea nemoralis. Next base: position 442,251 of record JACEFZ010028181.1, read on the forward strand.
CAGGTATGCGGGTTTACGAACTGCGTCAGTTACCCCTTCGCCGCTCGCTGGAACGCAAATTATTCCCATTTCCCCCCCCCCCCCCCCCCCCCCCCCCCCCCCCCACGTCGCTTGACGGCAGAAGTGGAAAATGATGATGATGATGACCCCCCTTCGCCATAGAGCCACATAAACCATTGATTAATACGCTACCTATAAAATAATGAAGACAGGATCTAACTAGAAATCTCAAAAGCAAAAATAAAGCAATGGCAATCACAGAACTACAGCAAACAAATAGTGAAAAAGAGATACATAGACTAGTCATACTATAAATAAGTGAACCTCGAAAAACAGTCAACATATGAATGCAAATAATTTAGAATAAAATTATCATCATCATCATCATGTGCCGTGTCGTTAAGCGTGGGCGGTCATGTTTCGCCATCTCACACGATAACCAGAGTCGTGGATCAGTTCTGTATTCTTGTCTCCACCATACCACGTGGCCAAGCCATCCTGGTATTTACTTCTCTGCCGTCCCCGTGTCCTTTTCCCCTCAAACTTGCCAGTTGTCACCAAGTTCTCCAATTTATTTCTTCTCATAACGTGCACAGCCATTAGATGTTTTTTTTTCAGTTTCAGTTCTTCTGCAAGAATAACTAAACAGGTAGCTAAATGAGAAATAAGATACTGAAATGCCATCACAGGATTTAAGAAAGAACAGAATTAAATCAGAAATAGAAACAGAACTAGGGTTGGAAAACAAGACAAACACTAAATTAGAATTTTATTTTTAACTAAGTGCTTTAAATGAGACCGAACTAGAGCAGGGATACAAATACATTAAACTTGAATTATTTATGACCAAAGTGTTTTAAATGAGACAGCAAAAGAAATGTTATAGGCGCAATAAATATACTTAAAAACAATTTGTTTTTGACAAAACAACGAATAACCTTCCCAATTTTGACCTTCTTAAGACTAAACAGTGCAGTCTGATAGAAAGAAACTACACGTCACCAAATCCCCGATTGCATTTGTTGGATGTTCTTACGAGGGTAAGTTAATAAGTAAGACACAAATGGCTGTAGAAAAATAACTAACTATGTTAACAACTTGAAACCAGTTTACTTTTATACATACATTGTCCCTTTATTTCTCAACATACTTTCCACCAACATTGATGCACTTAGCCCATCGTTTTATCAGTCCTCCCAAACCGGCTGCATAGAACTGTGTGCGTGTCAGCAGACTCACTTTAGTATACCTTAGTTCAAGTGTGTACACAAATGTATTTCGGTATGAACATGTGCATGCATATTTTATATATATATATATATATATATATATATATATATATATATATATATATATATATATATATATATGTGTGTGTGTGTGTGTGTGTGTGTGTGTGTGTGTGTGTGTGCGTGAGTGTGTGTGTGTGTGCGTGTGTGTGCGTGTGTGAGTGTGTGTGTGCGTGCATGTGTGTGTATGTGTGTGTGTGTGTGTATCAACACACTCACGTTAGTATACTTTAGTTCATGTATGTATGCAAGTGTATTTGTGTATGAACATATGCATCTGTGTGTGTATGTGTGTGTGTGTGTCTGTGTGTGTGTGTATGTGTGTGTGTGTGTGTGAGAGAGAGAGAGAGAGAGAGAGAGAGAGAGAGAGAGAGAGAGAGAGAGAGAGAGAGAGAGAGAGAGAGAGAGAGAGAGAGAGAGAACAGACTAACTGTAGTATACTTTAGTTTGTGTATATGCAAGTGTATTTGTATACGAACATGTGCATTTGTGTGTGTGTGTATCAACAGACTCACGTGAGTATACTTTAGTTCATGCGTGTATGCAACTGTATTTGTATATGAACATGTGCATCTGTGTGAAGTGAACGAATGTGAAATGAAAACGCGGTTAAGAAAACAGAGCACTCAGTTCTATGCAGCCGGTTTGGGAGGACTGATAAAACGATGGGATAAGTGCATCAATATTGGTGGCAATTATGTTGAGAATTAAAGGGACAATGTATGTGTCAAAATAAACTTGTTTCAAGTTGTTATCATATTTAGTTATTTTTCTACAGCCATTTGTGACTTACTTATTAACTTACCCTCGTACAAGCATAATCGGGCGCTGCAAAATAGGGGAGAGTGAGGCACCCAGTTTCATAATTCTCCATCATATCGAGTCCAGGCTTTGACATCAGCTGCTAGACATTTGGAAGCAGGCCACTTTGAGGTGATTTCAATAGTGTGAGGTGTCGGCCGTTCAGAAAGCAACGGTAAACTACTGAACTAACATTGCCTAGTAGATCATAATCAGTCAAACAATCCCAGGGCTGAATGCAGCGGTCTGTAAATGCCATGCAACTAAATTTCAACTGAGTGTACACAGGAATGGCGGGCGCGTTAGCCAAGCTGATAGCCGACTGCGCTGGTCATGTCATGAGCACGGCTAGAGGCGAGGTCGACTCCTGGACTCGTCGTCTGCGAAAGCGAGAGAAAGAGGGACCACCTATTTCTCCGTGCATTCAGGCTTACAAAATGTGATAGCCCTATCATTCAGGCTTAAAAAATGTGATAGCCCTATCACTCAGGTCTACAAAATGTGATATCCCTATCATTGAGACCTACAAAATGTGATATCCCTATCATTCAGGCCTACAAAATGTGATATCCCTATCATTCAGGCCTACAAAATGTGATAGCCCTATAACTCAGGCCTACAAAATGTGATATCCCTATCATTCAGACCTACAAAATGTGATATCCCTATCATTGAGATCTACAAAATGTGATAGTCCTATCATTCAGGCCTACAAAATGTGATAGCCCTATTATTCAGGCCTACAAAATGTGATATCCCTATCATTCAGGCCTACAAAATGTGATATCCCTATCATTCAGGCCTACAAAATGTAATAGCCCTATCACTCAGGCCAACAAAATGTGATATCCCTATCATTCAAGCCTACAAAATGTGATATCCCTATCACCAAGGCCTACAAAATGTTATAGCCTTATCATTAAGACCTACAAAATGTGATAGCCCTATCATTCAAGCCTACAAAATGTGATAGTCCTATCACTCAGGCCTACAAAATGTGATAGCCTTATCATTCAGACCAATAAAATGTGATAGTCCTATCGTTCAAGCCTACAACATGTGATAGTCCTATCCTTCAGGCCTACAAAATGTGATAGCCTTGTCATTCAGACCTACAAAATGTGATATCCCTATAATTCCGGCCCACAAAATGTGATAGCCCTATCATTCCGGCCCACAAAATATGATAGTCCTATCATTCAAGCCTACAACATGTGATAGTCCTATCATTCAAGCCTACAAAATGTGATAGTCCTATCATTCAGGCCTACAAAATGTGATAGTCCTATCATTCAAGCCTACAAAATGTGATATCCCTATAATTCCGGCCCACAAAATATGATAGTCCTATCATTCAAGCCTACAAAATGTGATAGTCCTATCATTCAAGCCTACAAAATGTGATAGTCCTATCATTCAAGCCTACAAAATTCGATAGTCCTATCATTCAGGCCTACAAAATGTAGGGCTATTTGAATCCAGACCGCCTTGCGTTGGTATAGTGGATACAATGGTTGAGTGCTGGTCGTCCAGAATGCAATGGCAAACTACTGAACGTAAACTTGCCCAGGAATCATAAACAGCCAATAAATGCTGGAGGTGGCGGCCACGTCCTGTAAATGATATACAACTAACTAATTACTACAGTACACTGAATAACAGATGCATTACTAACACGATTCCTAATCCAGCATACTGCGTTCGAAATCAGGTATAAGAGATTTGAAAGCAGACCGCTGCATGTTGACTTTTAACAATGGTACGCGCGTCGGTCTTTCAGAAAGCAATGTCAAACAACTGAACGTTAGCTTGCTTTGTAAATTACAAACATCCAAAACATACTGGGGGTGATTGCGACGTTATGTAAGGGCATTCAACTAAGCTTTAAACTGTTATGTTGTCTAGAGCGTCAAACAATACGTCTGTTTATTTATCAAACTAACCGGTCCCAGTCACAGACGCCATGTAAATGAGCCACGACGATTTGCGGCGCGTGTCACTATAAAAACTCTCATGAACATATGGCCACCACATGGAGGTAATATTAACTGACAGATATGATTATAGCAATTCTACATACAAGCAAAACCGGAGCTGCGACTTAGGGGACAGTGAAACTACGTTTGACAATTCCCTGACATACTGAGTCGAGGGTTCGAGATCAGCAGCGGGAGATATGGAAGCTTTTGATGGCATGAGGCGTCGGCCGGTAGGAAATAAATGACAAACTACTGAACTAAATAATAACTGACTAGTAAACACCAACATCTATCAAATGCTGGGGTTGACCGCAACGTTCTGTAAAGAACTTATGACTAACATTGACTTACAAACACGTCATGCAGTACTGCGTAAATAATGATCATTTCACAACAGTTGAAGACCTTGTTTGCCTGCCGTGCGAAATACTGCCTGCATGCTGTTAGATCTGTATCTTTGCACTTATCCGCACAAAATTGCTGATGTCTTCAGTATCATGCCGATAGCCTTCATTTTCCAAACATATTTTCTGGTACGTCATGAAAGTTTCTTCTTCTTCTTTAGCGTTCCGAGCCATTGAGGTTCTTTGCTGCAGATACAATCCGTCTCCATTCGTCTCTCAGGTTGACCTTCTCTTGCCAGTAGTTGATTCCAAGTGATTGTAGGTCTGTATATATATTATCTCTCCACCGTCTTATTGGTCTACCTCGGGGTCTACGAGTGTAGGCGAGTTTTGTTTCCCTATTATCTTCCATTCTTTCTATATGCCCCGGCCATTGTAGTCTATTAGCCTTCATGATACCAGTGATTAGCGGGGACTTAAATAGATCATAAATGTCTTTGTTACTTCTTCTTTTCCACTCTCCACTTTGTGTATCCCTAATGAATCCAAAGATGCGTCTTAAAACTTTGTTCTCAAAGGTTTGTAACAAGGCTTCGTCTCCTTTCATTGTACTCCAGGTTTCAGAGCCATACAGCACAACTGGTCTGATCAGTGTTTTGTATATTGTGATTTTGGTGTTACGAGATAGCGCATTTGATTTTAGTAGATGTTGTAGTGCATAGTATATCTTATTTCCAGAATTGATTCTAGTTTGTATTTCTTCCCTTATGATGTTGGAGCAGTTGAAGATTGTACCCAGGTATTTGTATGTTTCCGTTCTTTTAATGGTCATATTATCTATTTGTATGTGGCCAGAGTTTTTAGCCATTCCTTCTCTTGAAATTACCATATATTCTGTCTTATCTTGGTTGATAACCAGCCCCATCTGTTGGGCTTTTCCCTTTAAGTGAGTCAATATTTCTAATGTCTTTTGTTCATTTTCCCCTATAATATCTATATCATCTGCATAACCAAGCAGCTTGGATGTTCCTCCAATATCACATTCCTCCTTTACCTTCCTTACAACTTTCTCTAGAGCCAGATTGAAGAGTAGCGGCGATAGTGCATCACCCTGTTTCAAGCCAGATGTTATTTGGAAAGGGTCTGATTTCCTGCCTTTATATGTTACTGTATTATAAGTATCTTCCATGCATAGTCTGGTCATGTTGATTAACTTCCTTGGTATTCCAAATTCCTGCATAGCATTCCATAGACTATTCCTATGGACACTATCATAAGCCTTTTTAAAATCCACAAAAATGTTATAGGAGATCTCTTTTATATTCCCAACTTTTTCTCGGCTATTTGTCGTAAGATAAATATCTGATCTATTGTTGATCTGTTTTGTCTAAAACCCGCCTGGTAGTCACCTAATATGTCTTCTGAATATGGTTTTAGTCTATTTAGTAATACTGCGGATAGTATCTTATAGCTTGATGGACAGTAGTGATATTCCTCTATAATTTTCACATTGGAACTTGTCTCCTTTCTTAAGGATGGGTATCAATAATGACTCTTTCTAGTCATGGGGTAATTCTTCTGTCCTCCAGATTTTTATTATTAGTTCGTATAGCTTTAAATTTAATGCATGGCCACCTGCCTTTATAAATTCTGCAGCAATTCCATCAGCCCCAGTTGCCTTATTGTTTTTAAGTCGTGTGATTACATATAGGATTTCTTCAAATGCAGGTTCTTCAATTTGTGGTTCGCACGTTAGAACCTCTTCCTGTGGGAAATTGTTACTTGGAGCTTCACAATTTAGTAATTCAACAAAATATTCTTTCCACGTGTTGCACATTTCCTCATTGGTATTTATCATATTCCAATTTTTGTCTTTTAAACCATATGTGTTGTGTTGGTGCCCTCGTTTCATTAACTTCAGTATTTTTTTTTTTAACTATCTGGATTCGTTTTTCTGGTGATTAGTTTCCATATCTTTGATTATATTACTCATATATTCTCGCTTCTGCTGTCTAACTATTTTTGTAGTCTCTTTACTTTCATTTCTATATTGCTCTTCCTTTTGGATTTTTTGATGTCATTTAACCATAAATGTCTAGCATTCTTTTTCCTAATGACTGCTTCTTCACATTTTTGATTGAACCATCCGTTCTTTCTATGCGTGGTTAACACACCGAGACATTCTTCTGCGGTAGACTGAATTGTTTTACTTGATGTTCAACCAAGTTTGGTCAACGCTTTCCTCCAAAGGATTTTGAAGAGTTTCAAGATTACATTTTATTTCATCTGTAAATTTCTCTTTGACTGTAATTTCTTGTAGTTGTTCTCTATTATATGTTGGGTGTAATCTTTGTAATTTAGTATAGGAAGCTCTCTTAAGTTTTATTTTAAATTTTGCTCCAACGAGGAAGTGGTCGCTGTGGCACTTAGCTCCTCTATAACTTCTAACTTGTTGTATGTTTGATGCATTTCTGTTGTTAATTAAAATGTGATCTATTTGATTATAGGTTCTCTTGTCACATGATTTCCAAGTTTGTTTGTGTATATCCTTTCTTTGCAGTCTGGTACTGCTAATCTGCAGTCCTTTGGCTTCTGCCAGGTTGATGACTCTCCATCCATTATCATTTGAAGTTGTATGTAGGATTTCCATACCGGGCACTTTTTTATGAGTTTGCTCTCTACCTATGAAAGTATGGAGAGAACAATAATGGAAGGTTGTTTTTTTTTTTTTAGGCTCGCTCGCGTTGAACTAAAGCTTAGTCCACACACACTACTTCCAGTAGTGCTGGGCTGAATTCTGCATGTGGATTAGCTTTTACCTATTAACAGTATCCCTCGTCATAAGGCGAATCCACTCCGACTTCAGGGGTACCTGTAATTAACGTCCACAAGTCAAGGACGATAATACAACATTTTAGTCCAATTGTCCGCTGTAGGGGTTTAACCACTTATATGCCCGGCAAGAGAGGAAGAGGGGAGAGGGGGGGGGGCGGAAGAAGATGGGTGCAGGATGTGGCAGATAATCTCCAGATGGGTGTATCGGGCGTGGGATATCTTGCTTATGATCGAGAGGTTTTCCGGAAGGTTGTTATGGAAGCGAGGTTCTGAAAAGAACATGATACTGAATGAATGAATTAAAATTATTATTATTATTATTATTATTATTATTATTATTATTATTATTATTATTATTATTATTATTATTTCGGTTAGCGGGGTAGGGGTATCCCCTATCAAAGGAGATGTAAGACGCCTCCTTTCCTCCGTTAGTCTACGGGACACCCTTGGGCAAGGTGGAGTACCCGTTTAGCCCCCCCGATCAGGGTTACGTGAAGCCATGGAAGCAGGTTGTGGATGGAGTGTGAGAGCAGCCGACAGATTGTTGTTGGTTATGGTCTTGCACTCTGCGGCGATAGGCAGATGATCTCATCAGTAGAGACAATGGCTATGGCCACCGACTAGTACAGTCACTGCCCAGAAGGAAAGCAATGGCAAACTACTTTCTGCAAAACTTGCCAAGAAACCATAACAACCATGAAAGAAAACATAATAAGAAAGAGATCTGGTGGCGAGACCCCCAGGCCAGGCAGATCAGATAACACTGGGGAAGAGTGTGACACAGGGATCAGTACTAGTAATCGTGATGACGGAGTTAATCCTGACTGTGTTACCAAGGAAATCCCCTGTGTCAGACTAAGAAGTGAGAATAGCAACGTGGAATGTGAGAAGTCTGTATGAGGGAAAGCTTAAAGTAGTGTGTGATGAGATTGAGAGGTTAAACATTCAAATTTTAGGAATGAGTGAACATCGCTGGAGCGGCAAGGGACATTTTACAACTGAAAATGGAAGTATTTTCATTTATTCTGGTAGAGACATCGGAGGCCAGAGTGGAGTGGCATTTTGTTTAGATAAGACAACTGCAAAATCTGTAATGGGATATAATCTAGTTAGTGATAGAATCCTCACTATTAGATTTAAAGGCCGTCCAAAAAACACAACTCTCATACAGATATATGCACCTACTTCAACAGCAGAGGAGGACGAAATTGAAGATTTTTACAACACACTACAAGACACATTAAATAAGATTGGTCATAATGATATAGCAATAATAATGGGAGATTTTAATGCAAAAGTAGGTGCAGGAAGAGCTGAAAATGAGAGACACGTTTTAGGAAAATTTGGATTAGGAAATAGAAATTATGCAGGTGACAAATTAATTGAATTTTGCACCAGAAAATGAGTTCACGATAGCCAACACGCTTTTTAAACAACATCCAAGAAGACTCTTCACATGGAAGTCTCCAGACAGTATTACCAAAAATCAGATAGATTATATTTTAATACAAAGAAGATGGAGATCAAGCATAACATCTGCAAAAACCCTACGTAGTTCAGACTGTGATACAGATCATCAGTTATCAGAAGCAGATCTGAAATTAAAACTCAAAAAGCTTACCCGAGGACCAAGGCCACTTCGTTTTGATCTCACAAGACTACCAGATGCATACAACGTAGAAGTTAGGAATCGTTTTGGGGTCTTGATGTCTGTACACGAAGAAATGACACCTGATGAACTGACAGTACAAGCTAGAGATATCTTGATAACTGCAGCCAAAGATTTAATTCCGACCAAGAAAAAGCAACTTAAGCCATGGATTACATCAGACACGTTAGAATTAATAAAACAACGAAGGGAACTGAAACAGAAAGGAGGTGAATCCGATAATAGCAGGATGAAGTATAAATCTTTAACTCGAGAAATAAGAAAGAACACAAGAAAGGACAAACATCAATACATACAATATTGTTGTACCAGAATAGAGCAATATCATAAGACTGGAAGAGATTATGAAATGTTCAAAGAAATGAATTTATTGACAAGAAATGTTCAACCTCAATTGAATGTTATCTGTGACAAGATGGGAAATACCTTAACAGAATCTAGACAAATTCTAGAAAGATGGCAGGAGTACTGCAGTGGAATGTATGATATGAGTGACAGTGAGGATATGAATGAGATACATGAGCCAACGACAGCAGAGACAGAACCTGAACCCTCATTAGATGAAATTGCTTGGGCTATAAAGAACCTGAAGAATGGTAAATCTCCTGGATGTGATGAGATACCAGCTGAACTCATTAAAGCGGGAGGAGAAGAAAGCATACACATATATCATGCATTATGTACAAAGATTTGGAAATATGGTATATGGCCAAAAGATTGGAGGAGAACTATCTTCATTCCAATACCAAAAAAGGGCAACCTGAAATTATGCACCAACTATAGAACTGTTGCCCTGATCAGTCATGCAAGTAAAATTCTACTAAAAGTCATAATGGGAAGACTTCGTAAGAAAATTGAAGAAGAGATTAACGTGGTTCAAGCTGGATTTAGACAAGGAAGAGGAACAAGAGATCACACATTCAACATGCGTTTAATAATAGAGAAGTGTAGAGAATTTAATTTAAACCTATTCTCATGTTTTGGGGATTATTCAAAGGCATTTGACTGTGTACAGCATCAGAAACTTTGGGAAATCATGAGGACTATGGGCTTTCCATCACATGTAGTACAACTCATAAAAATGCTCTATCTAGACCAACAAGCAGCAGTTAGAATAGATGGCGAGGTATCAGATTGGTTTGACATCAAGCAAGGAGTCCGTCAGGGCTGCGTGCTGTCACCATATTTGTTTAACCTGTACGCCGAAAATATAATGAGAAATGTAAGAGATGATATAAACAGGGAGCTATATGATGCCCTAAATATCGGCGGTCATAACGCGACCATTGCAAATTCTTACAACCACTATCCGGAAAATAATTAATTCAAGTAATAACACAAACATTGTAAGTTGTTACAATCACTATCCAGAATATAAAGAATCCAAAAATAGTTAGTTGATCATATAAATAATTAATATGGGAATGTCCCGAATGCTGTGATGTCGGTTCCTAAATCAATCAATCAATCAATCAATCAATAATTAATATTGTTGAAGTCTAAGGAATAATGGTAGCTGTAGTAATTTTCTCTAAAATATTCGCATCAATGATAGCTGAAGCAATGGTATTCTCTAAAATATTAACAGCAATGGTAGCTGTAGTAAAAGTATTCTCTAAAATATTAGCATCAATAGTAGCTGTAGTAAAAGTATTCTCTAAAATATTAGCATCAATGGCAGCTGTAGCAATAGTATTCTCAAAAAGATTTGCATCAATGGTAGGTGTAGTTATAGTATTCTCTAAAATATTAGCACCAATCGCAGCTGTAGTTATAGTTTTCTCTCAAATATTAGCATCAATGGTAGCGTAGCAATGGTATTCTCTAAAATATTAGCATCAAAGGTAGCTGTAGCAATGGTATTCTCTAAAATATTAGCATCAATGGTAGCTGTAGTAAAAGTATTCTCTAACATAATAGCATCAATAGTAGCTGTAGTAAAAGTATTCTCTAAAATATTAGCATCAATGGCAGTTGTAGTTATAGTATTCTCTAAAATATTAGCATCAATGGCAGCTGCAGTAAAAGTATTCTCTAAAATATTAGCATCAATGGTAGCTGTAGCAATGGTATTCTCTAAAATATTAGCATCAATGGTAGCTGTAGTAAAAGTATTCTCTAACATAATAGCATCAATGGCAGCTGCAGTAAAAGTATTCTCTAAAATATTAGCATCTATGGTAGCTGCAGTAAAAGTATTCTCTAAAATATTAGCATCAATGGTAGCTGTAGTAATCAATCAATCCAGAAGGTGCCATCTCCACAAAATAGTTTGGCAGCAATGGATCTCCAGCATTAGTTGTCTCGCGCCTTGATTTTACATTCTGTCTGACTGCTGTTCGTCCATCTCCTGATGTTATCTTCCCAGATGTAGCGTTGTCTAACTCTTGCTTGCTTGCCTTCAATCTTACCTCCCAGTTTGGTTTTTATAAGAGTGTTATGTTTTTTTTAAAGTGGACGAAATATTTCAATTGAATCTTTTTTATTTCTTTCGTAACTCTATTTTCATTCCCAATTGTTCTAGAGCCTCTGTATTTGATTGTTTTTGTAGCCATGAAACACAACATATTCTTCTGTATATTCACATCTCCAGGGCCTGTGTTATACCTTCGAATTGCTTGTTCATTATCTAGGTTCCGAACCATTTAGGAGTGTTGAATATCCATAACATTTGACAATTCTCATTGTTAAGGGATTGACGACATTGTTCATATTCCCCTATATCCACGTGGGGAAAACAGCAGCTGCGAGAATCGGCAGCGGCTCGCGCCGCGCTAGTAACTTACGGGGGTATGTGAGCCGGTCGCTCAGAAAGCAATGGCAAACTACTGAATGTAACACTTGCCTAGTACATCATCAGCAGCTGAAAAATGCTGGTGTTGACTGCAACGTCCTATAAGGTATAAGCAACATTTTTTTTTGAAATCTCTTTAGATGTTAATACTGATTTCATGTTGAAAAGTTTGTTGGGCATTCCTATTCTCTTTTTTATTTTTGTTTCACTTCAGCCATCATCTGTTTATTACCTGCCAAAAATATGAGAAACTTGTTACTTGCTCTAGTAAATCCCCGTTTACTGTGATATTCATTGATGGCATCTACTTTCCACAGCTAATTATCATAGCTTTGAGATTATTATTATTATTATTATTATTATTATTATTATTATTATTATTATTATTATTATTATTATTATTATTACTATTAGCTAAGACACATTCTGCACTATTCCTGTTTACTTGTTCCACTAGATTGTGTAACTCTTGCTCGCTTTCTGCATTTTTCTTTATACGGTATCGTCAGCACAACTAAGGTTGTTTATGATTCTTCCATTTATGTTATAGCCAGGCAGTTCAATTTGTTTTAAAATTTCTTTCTGTGTTTAGTTTGAAGAGGCTTGGGGACACACGCATCCCTGCCGCACTCCACTTGTTATCTCTACGGGTGATGAGTAATTATTTCCGTATAGCAGTAGTAACAATATTCTCTAAAAGATTACCATCAAAGGTAGCTGTAGTAATGGAATTCTCTATGTGATTATCACCAATGGTAGCTGTTGCATTAGTATTCTCTATGAGATTATCATAAATGGTAGCTGTAGTAATAGTACTCTCTAAGATTATCATAAATGGTAGCTGTAGTAATAGTACTCTCTAAGATTATCATAAATGGTAGCTGCAGTAATAGTATTCTCTACATGATTAGCACCAATAATAGTAGTAATGGTATTCTTTACGAGAATACCACCGATGGCAGCTGAGGTAATAATATTCTCTATGAGATTATCATAAATGGTAGCTGTAGTAATAGTTTTCTCTAAAAGATTATAATCAATAGTAGATGTCGTAATATCTCTATCAGATGTAAAATCTTTATGAGATTGTAAAATCTCTATGAGATCATCATCAATGGTAGATGTAACAGTATTCTCTAAAATATTAACATCAATAGTAACTGTTGGATTAGTATTCTCTATAAGATTATCATCAATGGTAGCTGTAGTTATAGTTTTCTCTATAATTTTATCATCAATGGTAGCTGTAGGTATAACATTATCATCAATGGTAGCTGTAGTTATAGTTATCCCTACGAGATCAACGGTAGCTGTAATAACAGTATTCTCTATGAGACTATGATCAATGGTAGCTGTAGGTATAGTTTTCTCTAAAAGATTATGATCAATTGTAGATGTTGTAATAGTATCCTCTATGAGATCATCATCTATGGTAGATGTAACAGTATTCTCTAAAATATTAACATCAATGGTAACTGTAATAATAGTATTCTCTATGATATTATTATCAATGGTAGCTGTAGTTATAGTTTTCTCTACGAGATCAATGGTGGCTTTAGTTATAGTATTCTCTATGACATTATCATCAATGATAGCTGTAGGTATAGTTTTCTCTATGACATTATCATCAATGATAGCTGTAGGTATAGTATTCTCTATGACATTATCATCAATGGTAGCTGTAGGTATAGTATTCTCTATGACATTATCATCAATGGTAGCTGTAGTTATAGTTTTCTCTATGACATTATCATCAATGGTAGCTGTAGTTATAGTTTTCTCTACAAAATCAATGGTAGCTGTAGTTATAGTTTTCTCTATGACATTATCATCAATGGTAGCTGTAGTTATAGTTTTCTCTATGACATTATCATCAATGGTAGCTGTAGTTATAGTTTTCTCTATGACATTATCATCAATGGTAGCTGTAGTTATAGTTTTCTCTACGAGATCAATGGTGGCTTTAGTTATAGTATTCTCTATGACATTATCATCAATGATAGCTGTAGGTATAGTTTTCTCTATGACATTATCATCAATGATAGCTGTAGGTATAGTATTCTCTATGACATTATCATCAATGGTAGCTGTAGTTATAGTTTTCTCTACAAAATCAATATTAGCTGTAGTTATAGTTTTCTCTATGATATTATCACCAATGATAGATGTAGTTATAGTATTCTCTACAAAATCAATGGTAGCTGTAGTTATAGTTTTCTCTACGAGATCAATGGTGGCTTTAGTTATAGTATTCTCTATGACATTATCATCAATGATAGCTGTAGTTATAGTATTCTCTACAAAATCAATGGTAGCTGTAGTTATAGTTTTCTCTATGATATTATCACCAATGGTAGATGTAGTTATAGTATTCTCTACAAAATCAATGGTAGCTGTAGTTATAGTATTCTCTACAAAATCAATGGTAGCTGTAGTTATAGTTTTCTCTATGATATTATCACCAATGGTAGATGTAGTTATAGTATTCTCTACAAAATCAATGGTAGCTGTAGTTATAGTATTCTCTACAAAATCAATGGTAGCTGTAGTTATAGTTTTCTCTACAAAATCAATGGTAGCTGTAGTTATAGTTTTCTCTACAAAATCAATGGTAGCTGTAGTTATAGTTTTCTCTATGATATTATCACCAATGGTAGATGTAGTTATAGTATTCTCTACAAAATCAATGGTAGCTGTAGTTATAGTATTCTCTACAAAATCAATGGTAGCTGTAGTTATACGAGACCAATGGTAGCCGTAGTACCGCTACTTGGAACCAGACATGGTGAAACAATCTAATGAAGCAAATCCGGGAAGTCTACAAATCATTCTCCCGAAACCATCAATTACGAGGGTAAGTTAATAAGTAAGTCACAAATGGCTGTAGAAAAATAACTAAATATGATAACAACTTGAAATCAGTTTATTTGTATACATACATTGTCCCTTTATTTCTCAACATAATTTCCACTAACATTGATGCACTTATCCAATCGTTTTATCAGTCCTTCCAAACCGGCTGCATAGAACTGCGTGATCTGTTTTCTAAGCCACGTTTTCACTTCACATTCAACTTCGGCGTCATTCGCGAAATGTCTCCCGCCAAGGTGAGTTTTCAGTGTTTATGCTGACAAATGATTATTCCGTAAAGCGGTGCATAGCTGGGTAGAAAAAGTTAACGAGGGTGAGTCAATAAATCAGTCACACAGTTCTGTGGGATGGCAGGTAAATGAAAACACAGCGCGCAGTTCTCTGAACCCGGTTTGGGTGGACCAATAAAATGATGGGATAAATACATCAATGTTGGTGGAAATTATGGTGAGAAATAAAAGGACAATGTATGTATAAAAATAAACTTTTTTCAACTTATATTTAGTTATTTGTCTACAGCCATTTGTGACTTACTTATTGACTTACTATCGTACTATATAGCAGCTGTGTTCAACTATGCCTGTCACTTTATATAAAACGAGTTCAATTTCCAGCCTATATCCTTGTGTTGATTTCTATAATATGAGTGTCGGTATTCCAAACATCAATGGCAAACTACTGTACGTAAAATTGACTAGCAAATCAGAAACAGCCCAAAATGCTGGGTTTGACTGCGACGTCGTGTTAAGGACATGCAACGTAACTTGCTTTTAAGAATGTGTTTAGCCTATGTCTATGGTCTGTCTGTGAAATTCTGAAGGTAAAATAGAAACCAATACGGGGGACAGTCCTAATAAATAAATGTATAAGAACTATGTCTGTGTTGTAAAGAATCGCGTAAAGGAAATCTATACGTGTGTTGTCAGCAAAATTCATACTTTTACTAGCAAGGAGAAGTTGCCATCAGTCACAAAAGTTATTGCAGAATTTTAATTGCATGCACAGTTTTAAATAAATGTAAGTTCCAATCAACAAAGTTAACCTTCGCTTTAAAAAAGAAATATAGGAATATTTACAATGTTGCATGTTCTTTGCAGGACGTTGTCATCAACCCCATCCTCAGGTTAATTCTCTAGACAACTGCATGTTCAGTGCTTTGACATAGCTTTCTGAACGAGAAGTATAATACGTAATTCCAACTAACCGGTGTTATGAAATAATGCCGTTACCCCGCAGTCAGGGCACTGGAAGTTAAACAGCAAGCGCAATAAGCCCAGCGGCCACGCAGACATTATATATAGGCAGATAAATAGTTAGATGCAAATCCTGTACAGGTCGTCGCAGTCAACCCGAGCATTTTTGTTGTTGAAATAATGCCGTTACCCTCGCCGTCAGCGCAACGGAAGTTAAAGAGCAAGCACAATAAGCCCCGCGGCCACGCACACATTATATATAGGCAATAAAAAGTTAGCTGCAAATCCTTTACAGGTCATCGCAGTCAACACAGCATTTTTATGCTGTTTGTGATCTCTTGGCAAGTTTACGTTCATATTATCAGATACATTATTATAAATAAATAAGCATTCACAAATGGGTGATTCCGCGTATCTGCTGTTTAAGCCGATCTATGGTTCTGAGATGTATGTCTGCTGGTTACTTTTCAACGGTTATTTCTTACGTCAGTGTGTATATGTGTATGTCTGTGTACATGCGTGTGACACTATATCCAGAGCATTTGATTAACGGTCAGGACGTTACGCTAACAATGGCACAAGCGCGGTCAGACAAGGATTCGATCCAGTTTCTGTCGTTCGCTACAGGAGGGAAAGGCTAGTTACCTATTCCTCCGGGCAGCTACAAAAATGTGATGTTCCTCAGACTCCACATACTTACAGAAGGCCACTGGTACGGAACTGGCATTGTTTATGTGTTTAACGTTTAAAACATGTTAATATTCCGTGGTATTATCACATTAGACTGATAACATATGTACACGTATTAGAAATTATCATTGGGATTTCATGCTCAACTTTTATGTTGCGCACTCAAAGCTCAACTAAAACAAATGTTGTTACGTATCCCTTACGGGACGTTGCTGTCAACACCAGCATATTTCAGCTGCTGTTGGTGTACTAGGCAAGTGTTACGTTCAGTAGTTTGCCATTGCTTTCTGAACGACCGGCTCCCATACCAGCACGTTATAACACAACACGACACGGTCTGCTGCACAAATCGGTCGCAGCTGAGCTTCGAACGCCTGGTACCCGGCTCACGAACCGCGTTCGCAAGCCTTTAGCCACGAAGTTGTCAAGGCGCAACTGCATTACCGAAATTTGGAGGAATAAATTATTTGATGATTCAAAACAATGAATTCCCTTAGTGAGTATACACACAGGAGCCACAAACAATATGTTGCACAATTTATTGCCTGCCATATTCCGTTGCATCTCGCCATGTGATACTGCATAGATATAGTGCGTATGAGGAGAATATACAAACCCTATTATGGCTTAAATAATTCCACACATGGTCACTTAAACTGCGTTTATGGGGCGTTTGTTATCCCCTCAGTAATCGCAGATTCGTTATAAAATATTTCTGCTAACGAATCTGCGATTACCGTGGGATTAACAAATGTTCCACATTCGAACATGATCAGAGACTGCGTGTGTTAAGTATGTCAGCCATAATATTATTCATCTATTCACCTCACGTGGCATGACTTTGGAGTATGCGCCTGACGCGATGCAGCGAAGTATGCCAGGCAACAGAATGTGCAAGTGTGCATTGTTGGTGGCTGCTGTCTTGAAATATTTCATGATCAGCGACTGATTACAGAAGTTTTCTTCGAAAATTAACACCAAATTAATCAACAAACGTATCCAGTTGCGTATCAGGTTACAAACTCTATGAAATGAACATCCTTTGAAATGTTCGATGCAAAATTTTAAAAAAATTATATTAAGTTTTAGGGCTTCCCCTGCGAGCCCCTTGAAGTAGCGTGATGCTAAACATTTATTTGAAATTAAAATACTTATAGAAAAAGACCCAAAAAATATTACTAGTCAAAGTCTATATCAACGCACTCTTTAACATGCCCAGGATAAGACAGATGAAATCAAATCGGGCGTAGATTTTGTCTGGCAGCTGTGATGTGGCGTGCGCCCAGCGCGGTATCTTGCCAGTCCTCAAGCGGCAGAACAGTATGGTATGACAGACAGCTGCGAGGTCCGCTTGGCTGATCTAATCTTCGGGGTCGATAATGGGATCACGTATCGAGGTGTTGTGCAACCCTCTTTATTTAGAGATCCTTTCTCTCTCCAGTTTACAGACACCATGATGCGTACCAGACTGACCGACACCTCTCTTCATCTTCCTGCGGGGCATGCTGAAAACAGACCCTAGTCTGCTAGCAAATGGAGGATCGACCATCAGCTGGGCTAGAATGAGGCCTGGTGCAGATTGCAGATTGAGCACGCTGCGCGACTGGCAACAGCCACAGCACCTCCTACGTCTTGCACACCCAGCGGGTAAACACAACGAGCGATAAACGGAATACTTGTGTTGCTCGTCAACGGAAGGGAACCAAGTCACCGCCCAGTAAGATCTATAGACGTGGGGGTTCATAACAATGTACTACTTTATGGTTGATGACTTCTTTGTGTGATTTTACTAGAGAATACACTGCTTTAAACCTTTACTTTTCTTAACTGATTAAAGCCATGGGATGATTAATCGTCTTAAGCGGCGTCGCGAACCTACCATGGGAGTATATATCGTCGAAATGTTGTGATTGCTTTATAATACAACAGGTTTGCTACAATATTCACAACTTTTAAGTCATGACTGTGACACACCTGTACTTCCATTTTCTGCCATCTATCTTTGTTTGATCCAAACCTATTTTTTGTTTGGCACTTGAATCTGTTAATAACTAAACACTTGATGATAAAGACATCACTAACTACAGCCGGTAATGGAATTCAATAGACTCTGACCTAGCAGTTTGATTATCTGGATTTCATTCACTGTCCTCCTGTCTGTCCCACACATGAACTCAGACGTAAAAAAAAAAAAAAAAAAAACCACACACACACACACACACACACACACACACACACAGACACACACACACACAGACACACACACACACACACACACACACACACACACACACACACACACACACACACACACACACACACACACACACACACACACCACACACACACACACACACACACACACACACACACACACACACACACACACACACACACACACACACACACACACACACACACACACACACACACACACACACACACACACACACACACACACCCTCCCTCCCTGTTTGAAGGCTACAACAATGAGATCTAAAAGTTCACTGGAAACAGACGCAGATAATGAGATAAGAGAGTCTAGACAAGTGAGGAAAAGATTAACTACCTATAATGAGATAAGAGAGTCTAGCGACAGGGACGCAGAGGTGTTTCCAAGGCACCAGGGCCGGGTTATATACTGGCCAAGACCTATTGACGCGTCCTCGTCGAGCGTCCTGAGCAACAGGTCCCTTCGGGGTCCTGGCTAAAGTCAGTAGGATCGCCGATTCCTCCGAAGTCGGAGAGTGTTTGCCTGTACGGCGAGGAACCACCAGTCTGCACACCAATAAGCCAGACATGGGACAACGGATACTCACGCAAACCTCAGATCCTGTATGACATCACACTGATGTTGGAGAACAGGATGCCTTCATCCGACATACAGGACTTCGCGTTGGAACTCAAGCCAATGAACACAAGCAAGAAAGCAGTGAGTCTAGCTAAGTGAGAAAAGATTGAAGCTAAGGAAAAGATTGACTACCTATTTCTAGTCCTTATCACATCACAGACCAATAGTAGGAAACTGCCTTGAGACAAATAACACATGTGTGACAATTATCTACATGTAGTTGTAGACTAGAATAGCTCAAGCAAATGCAGTATTTCACATGATGAAGAATATTCTGATGGGAGGAAGCAGAGTTATGGGCATTAATCAGACAAGTGAAGGAATTATATGAAAGCCGTGGAGGTGTGGTTTTATCGAAGAATGATGAGAATATCATAGACGGATAGAAAAAGCAATGAAGATTCCATTGACAGAAGTAACACACAAAGAGAATTGGCTACTCGAATCAGAAGAAGACAGCCCACATTATTTGGGCACGTCATGACCAGGAGAAAATTTTAATTTCACGTCATAATGGGGATGCTGGAGGGGAAAAGGGAAGGAGAGTTTGACACCATGGCACGGAGGTACGTCGGTATCACAAATAATTCACAGCACACGAGACAGGAGGTTGTGGGCAAACATGGTCAGCACAGGATATGGACTATAAAAAGAAGATTTGTCGCAATCTAGATTAATGGGACGCAGAGGTGTTTCCAAGGCACCAGGGCTGGGTTCTATACTGGCCAAGACCTATTGACACGTCCTCGCTGAGCGTCCTGGGCAACAGGTCCCTTTTGGGTCCTGGCTAAGCTAAAGTCAGTAGGATCGTTGATTCCTCCGAAGTCAGAGAGTGTCTGCCAGCACGGCGAGGAACCACCAGTCTGCACACCAATAAACCAGACATGAGACAACGGATGCTCACGCATACCTCAGGTCTTTTATGACATAACACTGATGTTGGACAACAGGAAGTCTCCATCCGGCATACAGGACTTCGCGCTGGAGTTCACAGCCAGCGAACACAAGCAAGGAAGCATCTAGATTAACGGTCTCATTTGTACTTCCACAGACAGAATGATGACAATTCCTCCAGAACAACTGCAGCTTTGAAACCAACATGATCTATTTATAACAAACACGCTTTTCGCGGATAAATTGGCCAAAGAATCCGCTGAAGAAGAACAACCTGATTTTTCAATAAATTACCGCCAAAAGAAAAATATAATAAAATCACCCATAAAGTCACTGTTCTATCACAGGATTACTATATTATCCTTAGAAACAGAACACGACACAACAGACTTTATAGCCAGATGCGCACACGTCTAAAGATAGGTTCTACAGCAATATGTACATGCTGGCGGGCAGGCACCTGTGATATAAATATCTGGCGTCCTTACAGTTTCCTAGCCCTCTCAAGCTGGAAGGGCCGAAATTTCGGCCATGATGTTACGACGAGTCACTAGCCACAATCCCGACCGGCCGAGATTTCGGCCTCGTTGTAAGAACTGCTTTGATTGGTTTGCTTTTAATAGTACAGACCTATCAAATGCTCCCCTATAATCCCTAGCCATTCCAGTTTGCAAATGGCCGCTTACTGAACGCAATTAAACCAACTGGATATTATTTTGTGCTTTTTTTTTTTTTTTGCGCAGTAACCCAGTGTTTAGTTGATTTTTGACGTGCATTTCACGCCAAAATTACACAATTCCTGTGATGACTGGTGACTATTTTACGTTCATGAGAATTGCTATAAGCACTCTTAATGATTTGCCTTAAATGCCATTTATCTCTGAAGTTGGTGCACTTGTTCCTTTGCAACATTGGTTGGGTTCACGAACTGCGTTCAGAAAACCCCTGTACTAATGGTCAGGTGGAAGGACTATATATGTTCGAACCTTTGGCTAAGTATGCTATTTTTCATGGGAGGATCATGTTTTCATATGTGTTTAGTTTCACATGTGAATTTTGCTTATTAGATATTGCCTTATCTGTTGTGGAAGATATACTATTGTTACCCAGTAGGGAAAGAGCAAATGATTTGATGGTAATGAAGGATGGCACTTGTGAACCGGGTCTAGTCTGAGAGAGGGGAGGACTGGCATTGCATTGTGGGTGTGGATGGGATAGGACATCCATGTACCAAAGTACCACCCGCAGGGATTGGTGATTGGTCTGGTCATTGGTTATTTGCCATTGATCCAATGATATTGCATATTGCAGTTGTAAATGATGCATGTCTCCCATCTGACTCATATTATGTCTCATGAGGCTTGTCTCAGCATGTCTGTCTCATGATGCCTGTATCCCATCTGTCTCATATCTGTCTCATGGTGCTTGTTTCAGCATGTCTGTCCCATGATGCTCAGGTCTTCTGTGGTCTGAGTCTTATGAGAGCCTTGACTTATCTAGACAAATATGTTATCATGCTTGTTGATTGTGTAATGATGTCCCTGACTTAGCAAATGGTCTCGGTGTCCATCACAAATAAGGGTGAGCAATGAGAACATATCACCCACAGTCCATCCGAGTGGATTACACTCCATCACCAATATGAGTGAATTGGTGCATGAGCAACACCTTCCCTTCTCATACCCATTTCCTTGAGTTTCCTTGTGTGTTTGTTTACACTTTGATTATGACATTTGATTTTAGCACAAATTTATAGCAACGTCTTTTTGTTGTTTGTATCAGCAGAGAAAGGGGTGGTGGAGAAACCCTCTAGTTGAACAACCAAATGGAACGTCAACTCCTTTTTATACAGAGACTCCAAAGATTACCATAGTAACTTCAGGTTGGAATTACCAGCCTAAATCTACATCACTCATATGCCTATGCTGATGGCACTGAAAGGGTCTGTTCACTAAACCCGAACACAGGGATGGTCTCTATTGTTGGCAATGCTCTAGGGAGTTACCTACAAGACACCGCGAAGAAGACACGCTATCCATTAAATGACCCCCTGGCCTCAGTTTGCCTCAAGAAGGCCCATGGATGGGCGGCGACTGTGTGTTCATGGAAACTACCACAATTTTCCTCAAGCCTGGATTATTGGTACTTCTTGGGGAATTTCTACCCCAGCTCATTAATAGTTGTGGCGTATTATAGAGGAAGTAGATTTTGAGTTAATTGTTTAATTCAATTTAAACTGGATTATTAGCTGAAACGGCAAGAACCAGTGTCTTAGCTTTTATTCCCATTCTGAGACTTGGTTGAGATAGACTTGCGTTATGGGATGCTGCTAAATATTGGATTTATGTCCCAAATCACTGGTTGATCTTCAGAACGTCGTGGAGGAGTGTATACTCAAAACTTTACTGAATGACCCCAGGCGTCAGCTTCACCGGCAGTCTCGTCACCACTAAGGATTCATTATAGTTATTCCTTCAAGAACTGTGTCACCGGAGGGAGTGAACTTGATGAGGGCATATCATAGGGAAAGCTGCTACCTGGAAACTATACCTAACACTGTTTATTAGTGGCGGCGGGATAATATTGAACAGGACAGTGTATATGGCTTTGTGTTTTGCCCCAAAAGTGAGAACTCTTTCTTCAGTGCCACTGGGGAAGACACTACATGATGTATATTAAGACTGTTGTGAAGGAGGAGTTTTATAGATTGGTGATACTTCTTCTTCTTCGTTCATACGGAGTTTTTATTTCTTTTTCGGACGTGATTGCGATGTGCCTGTCTACAGCAGAGCTGCGTTCTTGGTTAGGCCGACACATCCGACTTCTGCGGGCTTTTGTTGACCGGGTTAACCTTCCCGGGATTAGTGATACTATTGGACAGAGGAGAGTTATTATTCTTTAGGTTGGGACTCTGTAGGTTGGTTGGAGTGTAATACCTGGTGGTTGTTTGTTTTTTTTTGTCACTGATTGTATAACTGTGCATATATTATGTCGAAGTGCATATTGTTGTCACTA
This sequence comes from Cepaea nemoralis, assembly GCA_014155875.1. Taxonomy (NCBI): domain Eukaryota; kingdom Metazoa; phylum Mollusca; class Gastropoda; order Stylommatophora; family Helicidae; genus Cepaea; species Cepaea nemoralis. The sequence continues at coordinate 465,479 of JACEFZ010028181.1, forward strand.
GGTGGAACCTGGGTCTTCACTCGACCCCTCCAGTTTCAATACAAGGGTGGTGTTGAAAATGGTTGTTTGAGTACATTTCCTTGTGAATGTCTTATTCAACTGTTGTTGATTACAGTGAATTGTAAATGTCTTGTTCAGATGTTGTTGAGTACATTTCATGGTGAATGTCATGTTCAGCTGTTGTCGAGTACCTTTCATGGTGAATGTCCTACTCAGCTATTTTTGAGAACATTTCATTGTGAATGTCTTGTCCAGCTGTTGCTGAGAACATTTCATTGTGGATGTCTTGTTCAACTGGTGATGAGTACAGTCATTGTTGATGTTGTGGTCAACTACTGATGAATCCAATTGATATGTGTCACTTTTGATACATTTAATAGGAGATCTACGTGAGGTTGACTGCGAGCACACAGTCAACATTATTAAGGAGGGAACAAATTCCTCTGTTGCTGTGGCGAATAGTCAAGATCTCAATAAGCTTTATGGAAGAACCTTTTATTTTCTAATTCTGTGTAGGAACTTAAACTTTAAGTCTAATGTTCTCACAGTGGGGGTTCGCGAGTCATGTTATATTGTTCCTCTGAAGGGCTGTTCGGGAATGATTATCCATCCCATTAGGGATGCCCTTAGACAACTTGTCATATCAAACCCTTCTCTTTCATATACAGTGGAACCTCGCTTAACGAGCACCTCTCATAACGAGTACTTCGCATAACGAGCAAAATAAATTGTAAAAAAAAAATGATTCACTTAACGAGGGACGTTTCGCATAAGGAGTGACGAGGGGAGGGGAAGTCCCGGATTGTGCGCCTGCAAAGTTTAATAACCTTGCAAAAATGTCCTCGAAGAAAAAGGAGACAGCCATAAGAGAATAAAAATAACTGTGGAAATGAACCGTAAATCATTGAAAAGCGAGAAGGAGGTGTGAGCGTGGCTGATCTAGCAAGCAAATACAATCGGTCTACATTAACGATTTGCACTATCCTCAAAAACAAGGTCAGGATTCAGGAGCTAGATGCTTCAAAGGCAGTGACAAGAATATTTACGCAACGGTGACGTATTGTCGATAATGTTGAGAGGTTGCTTCTCAAATGGATAAACGAAAATCAACTGCATGGCGACACTATTGATGAGAACATCATTTGGGAGAAGGCGAAAGTGATTTTCGCCGACCTCGTTAAGAAGACTCCAGGATCATCAACGGCCGAAGAAGAAGTATTTAAGGGAAGTCGTGGGTGGTTCGAGAAGTTTAAGAGAAGAACGGGCATCCACTGCGTTGTGAGGCACGGTGAAGCAGCAAACTCCGACGCAAAGGCAGCAGAGAACTTCATCGGTGATTTCAAGAAGCTCGTAGATTCTGAGGGTTATCTGCCACAACAGGTTTTCAGTTGTGACGAAACGGGTCTCTTTTGGACAAAGATGCCGAAGCGAACCTATATAACAGCAGAGGAGAATGCATTACCCGACCACAAGCCAATGAATGATCGTCACACGCTGCTATTTTGTGCCAATGAAAGCGGCGATCTGAAAATTAAACCGCTGCTTTTTTTTTTTTTTTTTTGCATATCCTTTACAGGACATCGTTGTCAGATAGGAGTCTCTGTGGCGAAGTGGTCAAGCCGTTTGACTCGTGCTCCGAAGGTTGTGGGTTCGAATCCGGGCCGCACCCTTCGGTTTACGAGTTAAATGTTTCGGAGACTCCTGTGGGTCGTCGCTAAAAGCTACGGAGTTCGTGCTATTTGCGACGCTTTCCGCGCTGCGGAAAGAGACCGAGCCATATGGGATAAAACCCGATGCGATGAAGCCGACCCTGTCGACTTTTAAGCGACTTTAGGCTGTCAACACCAGCATCTTTCAGCTGTATGTTGATCTCTTGGCAAGATTACGCTCAGTAGTTTGCCACTGCTTTCTGACCGGCCGGCTCACATACCCCGTAAGTTAACGAAGCGATTCGAACCACTGCTGATTCTCACCGTTATCACGTTACCGACGAGAGTATACGAGATTACGGAGAAAAGTCATAACCCCTAAGCCACGAAGCCGGCGCTGCTTGTTTACCATTCAGAAACTCCACGAGCCTTCAAGAAGTGTAAAGTCCAGACGAGCAGGCTAAATATTTTGAGTATTCCTTCGGCATTGAACGCATTATCGTATTCTACATTAATTTGTATGGGAAAAACTGTTTCGTTTAACAAGTGTTTCGCTTTACGAGTAAGATTCTGGAACGAATTATGCTCGTTAAGCGAGGTTCCACTGTATAGATGTATTTTATAAAAACCTCTCTCATTGGGGCTTTTGTAATATTCTTAAAACCTCACAATACAAGCTGCTAAATGACAGAAACATAAATATGAGGCACCAATTAACAGAAAAAAGAAGAAGACCATATTGAACCATATGTAAGCAGACAGGTAAAGCAAACAATCGCTAATGCTAAAACCATATCATGGATAGACAGAGAAAAGCTAAACATAGACTGCAATGGATCATTAAGAAATTTATATCATAGATCAAGGCAACGAGAAGCAAGGAAAAGAACGGAACGGCTCAACAGATGTTATAAATGACGAAAATAGAAACGAATTAATTAATTAGCGCTTATCCCAAAAAGACGGTAAAATTACCCCAGCCAGCTCTTCAATATTCCACCGAAAGACAACGCAGACGCAATGTACCAAAATAAATATAGAAAGTAATACAGAATCCGGGGGTGAGAATAATTAGAAATATGAAAAGCGGTACGATTATGTCGATTATGACATTGTGAGGAGGAAATGTTTTGTGTAGAATGGCTACCGTCGTTCGACAGGACGCAAACTGCAAGCACATCGTGGATGCTCTGCCCAGACAAATCTCTCGCGATAAGTCTCCCGAAATTTCCATGACAAGCCAGGTGTCCCGTCTCTGTTGCTGTCATGTGTAAATTACTTATCACACCTTGAACACATACACGATGTGGTCTTCTTATTCTCCATTTCTCCGGTACACCCCCCTCCATAGTTATCTCTCCCAAACATCCATGTCTGTTTTTCAAGTTACGATACCTGGTAATAAATCTTATCGTCGTTTCCTTACGTTAAAATGCGGAACAGAGGTTAAAGTGTAGATATTTTTGACGCACATCTTCCGCCCGTGTTCGCATTATGTCATCTGATGTTATGTGTGCATATTTTATGTGCATTCTTGCCAACGTTTATTGCCGTAATTTTGTGCGCGTTTTCTCATGTTTTATAATAAGCTGCGTTGATCTGCCTTGCCTTATACTTATAATGTGTGCGAAATAATTTTTCCACATCTCCTCTGTACCTGTTATCGATATTTCAAATTATACAGTACACTAAACACGGAGCTATGGTAATAATAGCTTAGACCCCGAGGTCTAACCCCCGGAGCTCGACTTTTTGTAGGTCCGACTGTTTTAAAATGTGGCCCCAGATCGTGAATCAGACAATGTGTTTGAAAGACAATTCTTCGCCTTTCACCTGCGGCTCATCGCTATATCGGTAATCAATATCTAACAAATAGAATAGCAAGAATAGCAAAATTACAAATACAAGGCTAGACAAACATTAACGAAGATATTGAATAAGGCTCCCCATAAGACGTGGTCCTATCCTCAACACTATTTCTTATATATATATATATTCCAATGATTTGGTCCCTAATATGTGGACTTTCGCAAGTCTTTCACATAGGAACTAGAGCACTGTTTTCGTGGCGCCCTGATTAAACTAACTATTAGGCGATTCCAGTGGTTATTATTCGAACAGAAGGACTTGCTGTTAGACATCCGTGGGACTAACGTTCTCCACATTGGAACAATATCAGCGACTTGAGTCAAGGTATTATTTATTCATTCACTTTATATGATATATAGCTCTGCAGTATGCACCCGAAGAGACGCAACGAAATATGCCGGGCAAGAAATAGTGCAATATTTTGTTGATGGCGTCTGTGTTTAAGCCTACAGTCTCGTGAAATGGAAAGTAGAGATTGTCATGGACAGGACAGATGGCGAGGGCGGGAGCTGGTCATCCCAGCCTGCTCCTGTCAAACACTAGGCAAAGTATAAGTGTAACTGTACCCGTGATAGGTGTAAACCTTATAAGGTTGAGAACTGCCATCTCTCGATCTGGGTCCGTCAACAAACATTTCTTAGTCTGGTAGTTTACTATAACAGATTAATGAACGTATATTATACAGAGTGTCATAATCGAGACAAGAGTACAGACCTGATCCAAGTTTCTGGTGATCGTGTGAGGTAGCGAATTATGACCGCCAAAGCGTATCGGCGTGGCACATGATGATGATGATTACACAGCGTCTGATCATTAATTAAGCGACCTGTCCTCCGAAGGTGGGTGCAGGATGTGGCAGTTCATCTCCAGATGGGTGTAGCGGACGGGGGACATCTTGCTTATGACCGAGACCATTTCCGGAAGGTTCTTTTGGGAGCGAGGTTCAGCAAAGGTCATGCTACTAAATGAATGAATGCCCTCCGAAGAGGAGGAAATGTCTCTCAATCCCGCCTCTGTTGCAGACATGTGTACATTATCTTCCATGTCTTGAATCCATCTAGCGTTGTGTCCTTCGTCTTTTCCGCTCTCCCAGTACACCTCCCTCCATAATAATCTCTTCTAGACGTCCACATTAAAAAAAAAAAAATATGTCCTACATATGTATTGCCCTCACTTTTGTTTGTCTTAATAACCTCTTCTTAAATATGTCTTGTATAACGTCTTGTAAGATGTATTCGCCTGTACTCTTACCCATGCAATAAATGCTTTAATACTTTACTGTGACATTTATGTCCAAAGTCGGAAATGTTCTTTTCGGCTAATTTGTGCGTGAGTGTTATGGTTAAGACGTTATTCTGACAATGGCATGGGTGCGATCTAACAAAGGCTGGATGTCAACTCTCTATACTGGCTACTGGAGAGAGGGCTGCGGCGGTCACCTATTTCCCCGTGCACTCAGGCAAACTACATGTGATCGTCCTAACATTACACATATCCACAGCAGGTTGATGCTCAGGTAATTTTTGTTGTCTTGTGTAAAGTATTCTAAGTTTTGTTGTTCGATCCGTTCCAATCTATACAACTTTTCATTGCTAAAGTTTTTGTAGAGCAACAACTGTTCTTCATTAAATTGCTGTTATCACATTTCAATGTTGCGCCAGCAGAAAATCTGATATTCAAAACAACACACTCTGTCATTCATCTTCGTTGATTAATATATCTGTTCCATGCTTGTTTTCTCAGGTTTCCTTATTTGTGTTTTTCTTGTATTCAGACTTAATTTTTGCTTTTAACGCCCTTCTTGCAGTGACTGAATTAGTTTCGTAAGTTAGTTTCCCATTTCTGTTGATGATAATACTACATGGTCAACATATCAAATGTCCCGGTATTTCTATTTTCCCGATGACACATACATCATACAGTGTTTGATGGTTTACTGGAAAATACGATGGGAGGAGTATTGATTAGTCTCAGGCTGTTTATTTGGACACATTATTGAACGACGATTCTGTGCCTGCTCACAATAGTGGGACTAAAATGTACGATAGAATCACAAATCACGGAGAGAACTAATCAAATATCAATGAATCAACAGGTGGGGAGGAGGTCAGCACAACCGAATGGATAAGAACGCTTGTTTTTAAACGTCGGGTGTGCCCATGCGGAGGTAGTGAGTTCAACCCCTACACCGGTCAGTTGGACTAAACTGCTGACTTCTCGTCCTTGACTTGAGTACTTAACAAATACCTCTGAAGTCGGAGTGGGTTCGCCTGATGGCGAGATGCATTGGTAACAGGGAAAGTTAATCCAGACGCAAAAATCAGTCCACTGCACTAGAAGCAATAGCACGTGTATGGACTACGCTTGAGTTCAAAGCGAGCGAGCGAAACTCTCCCTCCCCCCCCCCCCTCCCCCCACCCCCCAAAAAAAAAAACCAAACAAACAAACAAAACAGGTGAGCGGAAAACGTTGGCGCTGGACAGGACAAACAATGACAAAATCTGAGGATAGAATAACGACACCGCTGTGTCTGGAACCCACACAGCGAACGAAATAGTTGAAGACCTAAATACACAAGAGAAGAGAATTACAGAGAGAGATTTTGGGAAGAACACAGACGCGGCTTGAGAAGATAGCAAAGCATTGGACGGCTTGATGTGAGTTTGTGGAAGGTGTATGCCACAATGTGGGATAAAAGGCAAGAGAAAAAAACTATTGAGTCTGTGATTGTTTCCCAAAAAATAATACAGAACCTATATACCATAGTGTCTGCTGTTTTACTAGGAATTAACAGATGAAACGAATATTGCTAGATCTTTGATCGTTACTTGAAAAGAATGACGAACGTATGTTACATCGTGTTTGCAATTTTACTAAGGAAAAAAATACAGGTGGAAAGAATATTGTTAGGTCTCTGTTTACTAGAAAATACCAAAGAACGTATGTGATATGGTGTCTTCTGTTTTATTAGAAAAAACAAATGACATGAATATTACGTACCGGACTTCTTCTTCTGTGTTCATCCGGAGGTTTTTTTTTTCTTTTTCGGACGTGATTGCCTGTTTACAGCAGAGCTGCGTTCTTGCGCCGTTAGGCAGACACATCCGACTTCTGCTGGCATTTGTTGACCAGATTAACCTTCCCGGGGGTTTCTTAGGACGTTTGACTCTCACTGTTGTGGTGTTATCCCCCATCCCAGCTGGGCCATTTAGAACAGCCGAAGACATCACGGTCAGCCCTCAAGGGAAGGCAGTGGCAGACCATGGGCATTCCCCGCCATCCAAGGAGGCTTCCATAATTGCAGAGCCGACACATAGCGCTCTGGTACTGGACTCACCTAAGGAATCGTCACGTCCTGCACAAGGCTGCTTAGCCTCACTTCCGTATATTGGACCCTCCGTTCAACACAGGCTGTTCCTCCGGAAACCAAAAGAATGCAGGCTGCAGATGACATCCACACAGTGAGCTTTCGATTCGGACTTGCCACGTAATGGATTTGCAATCCAAGCAATATTCCATTTCGTGCCACTAGGACACTTTTTCCACCTTTGATGACGCCCACATAGTGAGCTTTCGATTCGGACTTTCCACGTAATTGATTTGCTATCCAAGCAATATTCCATTCCGTGCCACTGGGACGCTTTTTTCCGTCTTTGATGACGCCCACACAATGAGCTTTTGATTTGGACTTTCCACGTAATGGATTTGCTAGCCAAGCAATATTCCATTTCATGCCTCTGGGACGCTTTTGTTACCGACATACCTGTGGTATGAAGTGTGGCAGTCTAAGTACTTCTTCATGCACCTTTAGATGTCAACCTGAATGTAGTTAAAGTAAGAAGCGGCCAACTTGAACTTGTTGATATCTCCATAGAGCTTGTCCTCAAATAAAGCAGGTGTGGGCAAAAATATTTTTCTCTGTTCTGCATATATTGGGCACTCCTGCAGCAAATGTGTAGCTATCATTTTACCAATTCCACATTTACATTCATCGGTATCTCCTATCTGTAGTTTATTGAACAAGTGGTATTTCAGCTTGTTATGTCCTGTGCGGAGTCTGAAGATTGCTACTTCTCTTCGGTCGAGTTTGTAATATGCATCAATCTTTCTGGTGGCCTGGATACTCTGATTCCCATTTGGCCTTTTATAAACCTCTTTGCCTCATTGTAGGTAATATCTATATCAGGCTGAGGTAGTCGTCTGACCTCATTTGCCAGTTAGTCAGCCCCTTAATTGCCAGGTATACAGCAATGTGATGGCATCCACTGTGTTACAACTTTTTTTTGGATTTCTGACATAGTCCATGGAGTGCTGCTCTTAGGTCTGCTAGTTCTGTGCTGTTTTTGCTCTTCAGTATTGAGACAGCTGACTTTGCATCTGTGAAGATAGCTACTTGCTTCTCTTTATTTTCCTCCATAAAGAGCATTTCTGCTGCAGTTTTCACAGCTTCTCCTTCTGCTTTCAAGTTACTTGAAAATTTTCCAGTTGCCACTGACTGTGTTTTTTTTTTCCACTCCATTTTTTAAAATTAAGAATTCCTCCTTCTCCTCCGTTTTCTATTGAATTTTTGGCTGATTCATCTTTATATGCATGGGTCCAATTGCTACTTAGGTAATGTTCTTTTATGCAGTTTAGGGCGATTTTTCTTCTTTCTGTTTCATTCTGAGGGTTCTTTTTTTCAATACCAAGAATGATTTTCTATCAGCTCAGGTAGTTGCTGCTGTCTCCAATCTGAGAACTTGTGTGCCTTGTAAATTGGTTTGACTGATGATATGTTAAGTACAGGATCTGCCCTAATCTTTCGTTTTGCAGTTTCTACAAAGTTGCTACGCTTCAGTCTTCCCTTTCCAATTCCAATTTTAAAACCACAAATTCCAAATTCGGCCTCGCTCAACCTGCGTTTTTCAGCTGTGGTTATTGTTGAGGTCCGTGGTTTTTGTGGGTTCATTCACCCTAATTCTGGGCTTGTGAGTCCTATCTCCGACTGATTATGTTGGTTTGTGTCTGTGACGTCAGCAGGGGGTCGATCGGCGGCTATCCTTTGTGCTCGTCTGCTCCTCTTTGTTGGTGTAGGCTTCTGGCTCGTCTGGGTACAGTCCTTATAAGGACTTTCTATTTGGTCTCTTTGTCTTCTTTTTTGTGTAGTTTCTGTAGGAGCTTTTCGAAGTTTACATTTTCCTCCTTGCGCCTGTTTTCACTTTCGAGTTTGAGTTTCTGCTGTCTTTCGATTTTTTTCCTCCGCGATCATCCATGGTTTTCTCTCTCCGTCTTCTATGTAGTACGAGTAGTCAGGGTCATACTCAGGTTCATACCATCTATCTGGGTAGTCTACCAGTCTCCTGAGTCTCTTGGTTTCTTCTTTTCCCTTTCATCCCAACACCTTTTGAATTCCTGGTGCCTGAGTTCCTCCACTCTTGCTCATCTCGGTTTTCTTCGGATGTCTGGCGGGGTATTGACGTAGCTGGGCTGCTGGCTTTTTCTTGCGGTTCCGGCTCGGTCTCTTGTTGGATTTCATCTTGCTGTTTCTCTGTGTGCTTTTCTCTTTCTTGTGCTGGTTTGATTTGGGTTGGCTCCCTTTCAGTTGTTAGCATTTCTCTTACCACTTTGATGTCTCGTAGAATCTCTTTATTAATAATAAAGGTTTGCGAATAAGGTTTGCTTTATTCTGCTGTTAGCTGTACTAATATGCTCTTCAGATGCCCATATAGCTAGGTCATCTGCAAAGGAGGATTTGTGTACTCTGGCTGGAAAATTTTTCCGTGATGTCATTTATATATGCTAGGAATAATGTTGGTGAAAGAACTCCTCCTTGGGGGACACCTTGCTCCAACAGCATCTTTTTGCTGGTTTGTCCTTGTACTTTTGTCCTGGCAGTTCTGTTCTCAAGGTAGTGGCTTATACATTTTCCCACAAACGTGCATTTTTTTGCAGTTTTACTTCCAGTCCTTCCTTCCATACTTTATCAAATGCTTTTTCTTTTATATTTTCTATTTTTTTTTTTTCGGACTATTAACTAGAAAAGAATAACGAATGTATATTACATAGTGACCGATGGTTTATTAGGGAAGAATATTGTTGGGTCTCTGTTCAAAACAAAATACTAAAGTACGTGTGTGGTACAGTGTCTGCTGTTTTACTAGCAAAATACAGATGACACGAATATTACGTCCCACACTATTAACTAGAAAAGAATAACACATGTATATTACATAGTGACGGATGGTTTATTAGGGAAGAATATTGTTGGGTCTAGGTTGTTTTAAAAACGTGTCCCGAAGCAGTTTCTTGCTGTGGGTCTGTGAATTCAAAGCGTCATCACATTTTGTAAGACTGGGAGCAAGGAGGAATAGGTGGCCAGTGGGACGCAGAGGTGTTTCCAAGACATCAGGGCCAGGTTCTATACTGGCCAAGACATATTGACGCGTCCTAGCCGTGTGTCCTGGGCAACAGGTCCCTTCGGGGTCCTGGCTAACGTATTAGGATCGCTGATTCTTCCGAAGTCAGAGATTATCTGCCTGCACGGCGAGGAACCACCTGTCTGCACACCAATAAGCCAGACATGGATCAACGGATACTCACGCATACCTCAGTCCGGTATGACATCACATTTACGTTGGACAACTCGATGTCTTCATCCGACATACATGACTTGACGCTGGAGAAAATACAGATTCTTGAACAGAGACACAATAATATTCTTCCCTCAGCCAGCGAACTCAAGCAAGCAAGCCAGGTGACCAGTATTTCCCTCACTTTGACAAGCGACGAGACTAGATGTTGAACCCGCTTCCGACCGTCCCAGTTACATTACCAGCGCAGTATGCTATCCACTTCGCTAGCGATCTATGTTTACTAGATGATAATTATGAACGTATATTACTAAGTGTCTGACGGTTTACTAAGAACCCAGATAAAATTAACATCGCGTAGACTGGTTGATTAGTAGGCAAGACGGAGTCGTACACAGCTATAAATTGGACACAATTTAATTACTCAGCATTTCCACAGCTGTATGTGCTGTGTCGGATGGGAGCGGCAGGGATGACTATTCCAATAAGCGAAAAGCTGAACCAATGAAGCGTTTACTAAAGCATCCAATCTGAGAAGGAAATGTTTCATGAAGCTAATCATGAAGCGCTTATTGGAGCCAGTAAAAGACCATTTACTGGAGGCGAATATGCACTGAAATTAATATAAATATCGAGAGAGAGAGAGAGAGAGAGAGAGAGAGAGAGAGAGAGAGAGAGAGAGAGAGAGAGAGAGAGAGAGAGAGAGAGAGAGAGAGAGAGAGAGAGAGAGAGAGAGAGAGAGAGAGAGAGAGAGACCAACCATACGATTGCGTGTTAAAATGGCCCATTAGATAAGCAATAATAGTATCACAGTAACCTGCCTGCATATCGTAGGGGGCGACTAATGAAGACCAAAAATACGTCTAAAGAAAAGGGAAGAAAAACAACTCAACTGAGGCAACATGAAAAGCGGTTTTTCACTTAGAAGAAGTATAAAGGGCGTTCATTTGAAATCCGTTCGTGCCGCACAGCGCGTAATTGCGTTCGTTGAACATAATCATGTCATAGTCATGTGATAAGTACTGACCAATGAATAAAAGAGCACGTGCTTATCGTCCCATGATGCATAAGTTCTGTTTCTGACCATTGAGAAAATGGCCGGGTTGATCCAAAATCCGTCCAAAGAAGCTCAAAGATTCAGTTTCTTTCATTTGAAGGATGTTGACCAGTGGACATTCATCGAATAATGCAGGCAGCGTACGGTAACAAATGTGTGTCGACGACAACAGTGATAAGCTGGGCACGAATGTTTCCGAAAGGACGTCAGTTCACGACAGATCTTCGACGGCCGGGTCAAACGCATATTGTTGCAACAGAAAAAACCATAGCCAAAATTGATGCAGTAGTACAGATGAACCGTTTTCGAAGCATACGTTCGCTAGTGAAAGAATGTGTTGTGTCAATTGGGACAACTCGAAAGGTCGTTCGTAAGAAACTGCAATATTGGAAGGTGTGTTCACAGTGGGTACCACGGATGTTGACCGACCACCAAATAGAGGAACGCATGGGATGGTGTTTGAACAACTTGCTGCGTTACAGAGTGGAGGGTGATGCATTTCTCTTCCGCATAGTGGCAGGCGATGAATCATGATGCCAACACTTTGAGCCGAGCATCAAAAGAGCGAGCATGCCAAAAGCCAAAAACATCAAGTTACAGGTTTCCGCTGGAAATGTTATGCTGAGCGCGTTTTTTTACCATGAAGGGCTATTGTTGGCCGACTTTAAAGAACCTAGTGTCAACATCAACTCTACCCATTACTTGCAAACACTAGACAAGCTGCAAAAAGCCATCAAGAATAAACGGCCCGGCATATTTTCTCGCGGTGTGATTTTGTTGCACGATAATGCTCGTCCGCATGTTGCAAAGATTGTGCAGGAAGCATTAGCAAGGAAGAAGTGGGAAATTCTGCAACATCCAACCTATAGTCCTGATTTGTCACCATGTGATTTTCATCAGTTCGGACCTCTAGAAAAAAGCTCTCAAGGGGCAACGATTTCACACAGATGCAGACATAATGAATGCGATAAACACTTGGTTCAGTGAGCAACCACAATCCATTTTTGCGGAAGATATACATATACTAAATATATACCTCCTGAATTATGTGATTCTATATTTATTGCAATCTCGAAGACATCAGGAGCCTTTGAATGTGATCAACATCGAACAATTAGTATAATGAGCCACATCACGAAGATTTTGCTGAAAATTATCATGCAAAGAGTTAGGAAGAAAACACAACCCGAAATAGGAGAAGAACAATGTGGGTTTGTAGAAGGCAAAGGTACAGTAAATGCTGTGTATATACTGAGAACAGTAATTGAACGTTCTATAGAAGTAAACAAAGATCTATATCTTTGCTTTATTGACTACACAAAGGCTTTCGATAAAGTGAGACATGTCGACATGATAAGGATGCTTGAAGATCTACAAATTGATGGAAAAGACCTTAGACTTGTAAAAAACATATATTGGAAACAACAAGCTGCCATCAGAATTGATAATGATGTAGGTCAATATCAGCCTATTAAAAGAGGTGTGAGACAGGGATGTGTAATGTCTCCAGATCTTTTTTCCCTGTACAGTGAAAATATTTTCAGAAATATAGAAGATATGGAAGGAATCAACATTGGGGGAAGATACATCAATAACATTAGATATGCAGATGATACAGTCTTGATTGCAGACAATGAACAGGACCTGCGACATTTAGTAGATGCGGTTGTTGCACACAGTGAACAACTAGGGTTAGAACTGAATAGTAAGAAGACACAGATTATGGTCGTCACTGGGAAGAAGGAAATACCACAATGTGATATACGAGTAAATGGGCATATTCTTAAGCAAGTTAATCGGTACAGTTATCTCGGAACAGTCATAACATCTGATGGGAGATGCCTTGAAGAGATTAGAACAAGAATTGCCATTGCGAAGGTAGCCTTTTGCAAGATGAAAAACATACTGACCAATAAAAAGATATCAATTGAAACGAGAAAAAGAGTGTTGAAGTGCTACATAGAACCTGTACTTTTGTATGGATGTGAAGCGTGGACAATGAGCAGTCAAGCTGAAAAACATCTGATGGCTGTGGAAATGTGGTTTCTGAGGAAAATGCAAAGAATACCATGGACGGACAGAAAAACAAATGAACAAGTCCTTCAAGAAACAAATGAAGATTGTAAACTGGTTAGAGACATTAGACGTAGACAGTCAAAACTTTTTGGGCATGTAATGAGAAGAAATGACTTGGAGAACTTGGTGACAACTGCTAAGATCGAAGGGAAGAGACCAAGGGGAAGACCGAGAAGCAAATATCTGGATGGCTTGGCCACCTGGCATGATCGAGACAGAAACACGGAGCTGATCCGCGACTCTGGTGATCGAGTGAGATGGCAAAACATGACCGCCCACGCTTATCGGCATGGCACATGATGGATGGATGGTGGCTTAGGTGTTAGTGAACGCATCTTCTACATTCTCCAATATACCGGGTCGTGGTTTTGTTGGCGTCTGTGGTTTAGGTGTTAGCGAACGCAGCTTCTAAATCCTCTAATATATCGGGTAAAGGGTTCGAAATCTGTCGCAGGTGATTCGAGAGCAGATCACTTTGTGTTGATTTCGATGGTATGAAAGACGGCCGTACAGAAAGCAATGGCAAACTACCGAACTAACATCTGCCTAGTACATAACATACACACGATAAATGATGGGGTCTAACTTATTTTTAACATGGAACAGTTAGTAGACCTTGTGAGTGTGCAAACAGCTGGTTAAAAGCATTTGGAACGAATGATGTACACAAGTCCTTGGTGGAAAGGGGAGGAGGAGAAAGAGTTAACGAAAACAACAGCATGGATAGACGCCTTGAAAATAATAGAAAGGAAAACATGTTTTTACAAGATTTCAACAATAGCAATTTTAGAGCTACTAAAATCAGAGCCAATGAAAACTAAAAGGAGTTAAAAAGCGGAAAAGGGGAGATATAAGGCAATATTTAGATGGTCTAGTACAGTGGTTCTCACCCGGTGTGGAATTCTCCCCCCCCCCCCGGGGGAATTTTAGTGCTTCCATGGGGGTGGGGGGGGGGGGGGTGGGGGGAAATTAAGATTATTTCAAGATCGCATTAATACAAGAACCAATTACTTGATATTGTTTTTCCTTCTAAATTTTACGGTTCTGTACTTCTCGCCCTAATGAAATTCGTTTTATAACGTAAGTAGACCCGCAAATCACGTTTTATGTAGATGTCTAGACTTGTATGTGTTATTAAATTTAGCTTCAATTTTTATGTATACTGTGTAAGAGCATTGGGGGGGGGGGGGGGGGGGGGGGGGTTTATAGGGAGGAATTTCGAAAGAGGGGGGGGGGTGACGTTCTGAACATATGGTAAAGGGGGGGGGGGGGGCATGGGCCAAAAAAGGTTGAGAACTACTGGTCTAGTAGTAGAAGCAGAAGTAGCATCCGCAAAATGAAACCACGGAAACCTTTACATCACAACAAAGAAAATAGCAGGAAAAGAATAATCAATTAAGTGGACTGATCAGACATTGTAATGGGAAAATTCCCACCAACATTAAAGAACAAATGAACAAAAGGGTCGAATTCTTTGGCTTTTAAATAGATGAGTCCAGAAAGATCCAGAAAGATAGATCCCACACACTCACAGATATCCAGATTGCAGAAGTGAAGATTGAAAACAACTGTGAGAAACCTTCCAACGACAAAACTATAAAAAGCTATCAAATTCCTGAAGGAGGGGAAAACTACTGGTCCAGATAGTATCTCAGCAGAAGCTATCAAAACCAATATAAACACCTCTAATGATATTTCTGCACTAATTACTTAGCAGCCTGGGAGACAAGAAATACAGTAGACTGGAAAGAATGATATCTGGTGAAATTGTTAAATTAAAATGGCCCTGTAGGAGTTCGAAAATAATAAAGGATCAATGTTATTGTCGGTTTCTGTGAACATATTAAGCAGGATAATTCTGTAGACATTAAGAGATGATACTGACAAACAACTAAGGGATAAATAGACAGGTTTCCTACCAAACAGATCCTGCACTGATCAGATAGCCACATTATGCATAATAATGATGGACAGCATTGACATTAATATGCCACTTTATATTGAATTTGTAGACTATGAAAAGGTGTTTGACCGCGTTGATAGGGAATATCTTCGGTAATTGATGAGGTAACACGGGATCTCAAGCTGTCCCAGTAGCCCAGTGGCTAGCACGCTTGGCTCAGGGTCTGGTGGTCATGTCCTTGAATCCCCATTAAGGCAGATTTTTAAACTCACATGTACCCCCAGATTGACCCTATCATAAAAATGTCTACCAGGACATGTCACGGGAAATTAAAGCGGCCGGTATGATAATGACCACATCAGATGGGGCTAATACAGATTGTGCTTCTTAGATTATACCAAGGCATTTGATACAGTAAAACACGATGAACTGACTACAATGTTGGAAGATTTTAATATTGATGGGAAAGATCTAATAATAATGAAGAATATTTACTAGAACCAAGTAGTAACAATCAAAATGGGAAATATAAAGGGCAATTATGAACAAAAAAAAGCTAGGAGGACGAAAGGGATGTGTCTTGTCACGGGATCACTTCTCCCTATATAGCGAAGTAATAATGAGAGAGATCAAAGAGAAGCCAGGAATACTAATCGGAGATTATAATATAAACAATATACGCTATGCAGATGACACAGTATTGGTGGCGGATAATGCAAAATATCTACAATTATTGGACATTGTAGAAACAGAGAGTGAAAACAAGGACTTTCATTGAATACCAAGAAAACAGTAACAATGGTGATATCAAAGAAATAGGTGACATCGCAATGTGAAATGGAAATGAAAGGGAAAATGCTTAACCAAGTGGATGATTTTATACACATACAGGCATTTATAACATCAGATGCAAGATGCAGAATGGAGATTAAGAACAGATTAGGGCAAGCAAAAGCTGCATTTCAGAAAATGAAGAGTATCTTATGCAATAAATCACTGTCATTGAATGTAAGAAAGAGAGTGCAGAAGTGCTATATAGCACATGTTTTGCTATATGGCAGTGAATCTTGGAATATAAATGAACAAATTAAGAAGAACTTGGAAGAAATAGAGATGTGGTTCCTATGACGAATATTGGGAATTCCTTGGACTGCCAGGATAATTAACAACGATTGCCTGACAGAAGCTAACTAAACTAGAACATTATAGACAATAGTAAGAAAGAGGCAATCAGCTTTAGTCATGTGATGAGAATAGAGGCATTGGAGAAAATCGTGACGACTGAAAAGATCGGGGAGGGGGGGGGAGAGAGAGAGAGAGAGAGAGGGGAGGGAGGAGAGAGGCGGAGGCCCACAGAAAGAAATGATGCGTGATGGATTGAAACGTGGCAAGGAGGAATATTATCAGCAGAGTTGATCCATGGACCGAGATGTGTGGAGAGTCACGAAAGCCTACGCCAGCTGCTGGCAGGGCACTTGATGATGAGCCCAATACACTCAATATGCCACAAATCGTCCTTCACTTTACAATGGGATCCAACAGAAGATCATTCACTTCACAAAGGCAACATATAGAGACATGAAATGCAAAGTTATCCATGAACGAAAGCAACAGATACATTTGAAATTATAGCAGGAGTGCGACAGGGATGTCTTCGGTCAACTTTATTATTCTTACTGACTAAAGACTGCATTATAAAGACAACAACAGATGCCTTCCGTAATGATATTCAATGAACTCTGACAGAGCGACATGATGAACAAGACTTCATGATGATTTTGCCGTCTTGTCCCACACACGAAAACCGATACAAATTAAATTAAACACGTTTGATGGGAAATCATAACAATCAGACCTAAATCTGAATAGGGAAAAGACAACGAAAATTAGATTACATCAAGCAAATGAAGAACACCCATTTGAGACCAGTGGTTGAAGGTGTATTTGCGGACTAATAGTGGACTGATCACTGAATGGTAATAACCTAACGTCGTAGGCGGGATCTTAGTGGCGAAAACTGTCCAATTGTCTGCCTAGCGCTCTGAAGATCGTGGGTTCCTGCAGGGACTGTCTTTAAGACCACGACACCCATTTTACCAGAGGGGTCATAAGTCAAGCTACGTGCTGTATGCGATGCCCTCGGCAGGCGGCTGACCGAGCGGGATGGGATAAAACAACGCTGCAATGAAGTCGATGATCTCGTCCCCAACCCTTTAATATTTTACCGTTTATTAGAGGCAAGTCGTGGGATATTTATTACAATCCAATGGTGGTATGTTTGTTGGAGGCCAATGATCACATATTTCGCTATAGCCAGCGACATTGTTGCGGGTGGCATAATGCTTAGTGCAGCCATTGGAGGCATGTACAATGAAGGACAATAAAAGAGCAATTACTTTGAGCCAATTACGCTGTGATCCTAAGAAAGCAACCTTTCTTGCGATGAAAAATGGCACTTGAAGATTATCATGTTACTTTTATTATTTCAAACAAATAAAACGGTATTGGGGTAACAGATTATTTGCATGTATTCAAAGCAAGTTCTACACCAAAACAATGACATTAAGTAAGTGCATGGTATTCGTATCCACGAGTACTCTGTATAAACATATATCCCCTCTCTCTCTCTCTCTCTCTCTCTCTCTCTCTCTCTCTCTCTCTCTCTCTGACACACACACACACACACACACACACACACACAAAACTAGGGAATCACATTCTAAAATATATGCAGGCGCTTTAGTAAAGTTAATACCGAACTGGGCTGATAATGTTATGAGCACAGCTGGGCTCGTGGCTTGTGGAAATAAAGGAAAGATTAGCCACCTATACCTCCGTGCATTCAGGTCTGCAAAATGTTATGACGCTATTATTTTACAGATCCATAGCAATAGACTGCTTATATGTGTATATATATATATATATATATATATATATATATATATATATATATATATATATATATATATATATATATATATATATATATACTTACTGGCCATACTCCAATTTGGTCCTTGGCTTTTAAGCTTGAAATTTTCGTCTAATCTTGTATTCCTGTCTTATCCCGAAAACTCGATTTCATAATTACATATGCTACAAATTATTTACACGCAGAAACAATACCATCCCCCCTGTGGTTTTTAGCGTAGAAACCACAGCGATGAGTCAGGTAGACATTGTAAACTTTCTCCTGCATACAGATAATCCTGTGTGGTTTGCACACTATCCAACGGAGGACTGCTTGCATCCACACCACAGCACAGCCCATTGCCCTGACAGGTGTGACGGGTTAATCTATGAGAAAGTGTTATCTGGCTTTTCGTTGCGTCCGTCACTCGTGTTGTTAAACAAGAAATGCCAGGGGTGTTCTGTGAAGAAGGATCCCAAAACCTAGTGTCTCTTGGATGCAATCTCGTGATTCATCATTTACTTATTTTGTACTTGTCTATTAACATATGTTTTTATTTCATCGGCAATTATAACATGGAATATCTCTGATGTGTCTCCACCGTGAAGAGGTGAATGTGTGCGTTCTAATGACCCCATGTGCTATGCTGGCGGTAGCGCAGCTACTTGTAGGGATACCCATGTCGGACAGGTCAAGGGGTAGGAACCAGATGAAGAGAGACACAAACCTGCTGCCGTGTGTGTAATACACAGAAATATCAACTGGGAAACCCATGAGGTAACTAAGACAGCTCATAAACAAATGCATAAGTACTGTTTGCTGCTCATATAAGTATAAGAAGGAGGTAGAGACAACAGGATCCACTAGACATACATATTGAAAGCTGTAGCTCCACACTGGATTCAAACCTGTCACCTCCAAATGATGACAACGCCTCGCTGCAAGAACAAGTGTATTTCGACGCATGACCAACAAGACAGCGCTGGGGAACAATCGTGAGTGGCACCTTGCAGTCTTGACAGACCAAAGTATGTGAGTTGGAATGTGGCCAAAATTCCATCACAATGCCTGGGCAGAGCTTCAGAGAAACATGTGGTGCCCAAACGACATGTTTCCTCTCTCGGCCATGCCTTGTGTTTTCCAGAGGAATGGGTAACCAATACGTCTGGCACAAGGTAGGCTGCAGACGCTGGCGGCTCAGCGTCAAAACCTCCGAGACCTCGCCTCCACGAGCAGGTTGGGGAACAATCACAGTCTAAGGAAAACGAACCCGATAACATGCTTGTCGACGTCGGATGTCCTGGGCCACAGGATTCGGGAAACAGTGTGACGCAATTCACTTAATGGTGTCATATCGAATATCCTAGAAATCTAGCTATGCGTGAATTACTGGGTCGTATTTCATGGACACAGCCACAAAAACAACAAAAAATGTCGTTGACAAACACCACACTGCAGGAATAGTATGAATGAAGTCAGGCGAGTAAGGCAAGGACACGCGTGGGAAGATTAGGCTTGTTGGATTGCCGAGACTCCTGTCTATTCCATTTTTCACATTGGACAGTGGGGAGCATTTTATGTGATATTCGCTGGCACGGCAATGGAGCATAATGGGGACAACACGTTGCCGTGAAGTTGGAACCTCGACTAACTAACTAACTTCATTATGAAGATGGCGCTTTACTGGTTGAGGTGGCTGTTGCATGCAGTTAATCGTGCAGAAAGCAACAGTGGGTGTCATGTCAATACTAATTTCAGACATGAAACATTAAAGATGACGTGGAAAATAATGGAGCTGAATGAAAATATGATAATAAAAATAAAGGTCGCTTCCAAACGAAAATCAGTATATTTAAGGTGTATAGTTTTAGTAACAAATTACTTGCCTTTACATGATTTTGCAGTCAACGCCATCATGTTTTTTAAACGTGTTTGTTATTTCTTGGCAAGTTCACGTTCAGAAGTTTACCACTGCTTTCTGAACGACCGGCACTCCGAAAACTGTTATTGTATGAAAACCAACGCGAGGCGTTCTGCTGCCCGTTCGAAAATAAACATGTGCTTCATATCAGCCACTAAACGGCTCAAGAAATGGAAATGCTGATATCGCAGCAGAAGTCAGTCTGTGTGTCGTGATTTGCTGCAGAACCTAGTGGTTGAAATGACCAATATGCTTAATCGGCCATGATTAAAACTCGAGTGGTTTACCTATCTTGTGGCGCAAAGCAATCATTTGTAAATTTGCAAAACCAAAATCTTACACCTTCAAAATACCGATACCGTTTCTGAAACATCCTGCATACAAACATGCCGTCAATCTGTGGCGCGTCGCGCAGTTTGAGAAACACTGTCCTAGCCGGATCTTAAGAACAAAAGCAACACAAAACAAAACAAGATTCCGTAGAAAGGACCTGCTGTCGGCATATGAAATGTTCGAACCATCACATTTTGTAGGCCAGAGTGTACGGAGGAATACGTAGTCAGTCTTTCTCTCTCGTGGCGAACGTCGACAGCTATTACCAAAGCTTCCTTCGACCACGATTATGATATTGTCAATGAAGCCGTACTATCCTCCATATTATCTGTTGATTGTTTAGACGTCGGCTTGATAGAAAGGATAAGAGCGCTCGCTCTTAAACTTCCGGTTCCCTAATAGCGAGGTGGGCAGTTCAACCCCTACACTAGCCATAAGTTGATTTCAACGATGACTTCTCGTTCATAAAGTAATGGCAAACTACTGAACGTTCAATTGCCTTATAAATTAATCCGCGGTTCGGGTTGATCGTAACGTCCTGCAAATAACAGACAATCATGTGTTGTGTTTACTGCTGAACCCACAAGTGCCACTTGAAGATTCCAGCAGTTGTAGCCATAAATGCCGGTAGCCATTTTAGTTACAGCGTTTCATATCGTCTATATTACCGCAGGGATGTACAGACTACATTTATACTCGTTCACCGTGTTATGTTGTAAGGAGACGAGCTACCCTCCCCAACGAATTTACTTCCAGAGAAAAGGCTACCACCCACTGGTCATGTTTTAGTCAACCCCAGAGTCTGGCACAACCGGGAAACAAACGCCGGCCTTTGCAGAGAACTGAACCAGGCCAGCTGTGATAGAATTCCAGAGCAACTGCCACTCTGCCACCCCGGTTTTAAATATCTGTATGACTGGCACCTTGCCGTCTTGACAGACGATAGTTTGTAAAATAGGGTTATCTCTCAATAACACAAAGCCTGGGCTGAATTTACAGACCACGTGTTGCCCATGCAGCATGATCCCTCTCTTGGCCTGTCTATTTTACTCCAGAGGAAAGGTGACACCAATACGTCTGGAACCAGACAAGCTGCAGAAGCTGCCGGATCAGCAAAGCAATGCTCTAACTGTCCGCCTGTCAGCGCTTCGATCCTAGAACAATTAACAACCAAGGCTTAGGGCCTAGTCTGCACTGCCATGACATTTAGTCTTTAGGTTGCATTTCCTCACACCGGGATAAGGCTTGTACACTCCCAATTGCGATCTTCCGCCCGAAGCCGTTGGTACAATGTGGGGTGTCGGGTTTGGTAAGTGCCACCCAACATAAGGCGCTAACAGAAGCAGGTAGTACCGTCTACTGTCATACAGGTAGCTCAGTCATATCTGACTAAGACCTGGCATCGAATATCTGTATAGATGTATAATAATATGGAAAGTTTAGAATTCTAGAAGTCACGTGTATTAAATACGTGGACTCAGTTGAGGTTGGTTTGGTTGAAACAGACGACGGTCGGAATAGAAGAATGAGCATGATGACAGGAAACGGATGGGAAAGCAGAAATTAATTAAAGGTAGTGAAAAGTAGAACGGAAAAGGGGAAAATAAAGGGAAACGAAGGACCAGAATAACATGGTGACAATGATGAAGAAAATTATAATTATGATTAAGATGACGACAATGACGATAAGCAAATCCTTCTGTGGTATATGTTGTCCGAAATTCTTGACTTCATCTTTAGAGAGGCGGCGTGACATTCCCCCACAACAGAAGGATATAAATGAATGGAATGATATAACGTTTAACACACACATATACTGCCAGACAAGCGTGGTTAACTGAGTCAGCGACGACGACGACAAAGAAGAAAAAGAAGAAATATAAAATAGTGAAGGTAATCCAATGGTAGATACTGTGAAGTGCTAAACCTTCACACGTCATAGACTACGGCATGTGATGCGATGGCTAGTTACCTTGCTTGCCGCTTGTGGCATAATTGCTAACCACCATTATTCAGTTGACAAGAACTCAAGCCAAGAAGAGGAGAAAATATAAAACAATGGACTTTACTAACGCAAACTGAAACCAAACCTTTAAAACTTAATGCAACATCAAAACTGGAACTGGAACAAGTGACAGATGACGTCGATTCTAGGAAACATTTCATCAGCCCAAACTCAGGGGATCATTGGATAAAACAGACATGTGACAATGCCTTCGCGCCAACGCCTGTATAGATTATGTTAATCGCGCACTCTTCCTAACACATGCCTGATGAACAGACGTGAAAACTAGTGTGACCGTTTTTCACATAGGGAAGGCAGAATGTCTGGATCCAAGGTGAGCTTGTTAGTCCTTAGATTGAACTGATGACCAGATGTATCAAAGGCCCAGCAATAGTATTCAGTGTTTGTAATGTCAATTGAAATATATTATTATACATTAAAACCTCTGAAGTGAAAAAATGTTTGACTGTTCCATTCTGACGACGCATGAGCCGTTTCCCGGGCAAACTGACAATCTAATACTCTTTTCGAATACTGCAATCTCTGATATTATTAAAGATAATTATTAACTTTAGGAAGTGCATAATAATACTACATTCTATTCTAGACAACTGTACGAAGTGATGATTCTAAAGCAATCTTGTGCATTTCGTCAGAAACACTGCTAAAAATGCTATCACTATCTACAGCTAAAATGACAGTTGATGATATTTGTTTGCTGATGAAGGCTAGTTGCCGCAACGTCCTTGCATTTTTCGTAATTCTGTTCTGTAAAGCTGTATTATTATTTTTTTTTTTTATTTTTTTTTTTTTGCAAATCTTCTTCTTCGTTCATCCGGAGTTTTTTTTTCCGGATGTGATTGCGTTGTGCCTGTTTACAGCAGAGCTGCGTTCTGCGTTGCTGACCGGGTTAACCTTCCCGGGGTTGTTTACAAATAACATGCAACTGTAACTGTATTCTAAGTAAACGATTTGAAAACAATGTTTTAAATATGGCGAAGGCGAGGTCACGGAAGCATAACAGACGGAATGGATAACCAGGCCGGTTGTGGACCAAAGAATGTTGCTTCCCACTCCACCCCGACGTGCGAACATTGGACGTGGTCAGGACAGACGACAACTGTTCATACTCAGCTCTCGAAGTGGCGCCCAGTTATAGCACATATAATGTCCCAGATTAGGGGCCCACGGGAGGAAACTGGATCATTTCACTCATGTCGCAACGTTGCCTAATACATGATGCCACGGTTTAAAGGACGCGACAAGGTTAAATGTAATGTACAGCCTTTTTATAACTCGCTCATTATCCTCGTCGCCAGCTCGAGTTTTGTTTGGGCACTGTTAGGTATGTAGCAGATATATTTACATGTCGATTCTATACCCTCCTTTTTTTTCCCCCGCCGAAGCAAGATTTCGCGTGTAAGGCCTTGCCAATGTAAGCAAACTAAAGTTGTTGTTTTTTAGTTACATATCCTTTATAGGACGTAGCAGTTAACCCCAGCATTTTTGGCTGTTCGTGATTCCTGGGCAAGTTTACGTTCAGTAGTTTGCCATTGCTTTCTGAACGACCGGCACCTATACCATTTCAATAACAACGTAAGGCGGTCTGCTGCCAAATCGCCCTTTTCCACGCTTTGCGGCCGACCGGAGCCTCACACTTGTATAGACCCATGGGCCCTCGATGAGTAAAGTAGCTCTTTTTTCGTTGGCTCGCTTTGAACTCGAGCGCAGTCCACACAGAGTAGATTTTTGCGTGTGGGCCAGCTTTTCCTATTAATCAGTGCCCCCCGCCATCTGGCGAACCCACTCCGACTTCTGAGGCACCTGTAACGTACGTCCCGAAATCAGACAAAAAGGCAAACGTTTCTTCTTCTTCGTTCATCCGGAGTTTTTTTTCGGATTGATTGCGTTGTGCCTGTTTACAGCACAGCTGCGTTCTTGCGCCGTTAGGCCGACACATCCGACTTCTGCGGGCATTTGTTGACCGGGTTAACCTTCCTGGGACCAGGCAAACGTTTAAGCCCAACTGACCGGTGTAGAGAGAGAATCCCTTACCTCACCATCAGCGCGCCGGATGTTTAAAAACGAGTGAAATTCTTCTGCGTTCACCCGGAGTCTTTTTTAGGACGTGATTCCGTTGTGCCTGTTTACAGCGGAGCTGCGATATTTGCGCCTATGGGCCGACACATCCGACTTCTGCGGGCGTTTGATGACCGGGTTGACCTTCCCCGGTAGCGAGTGATCTTAACCTTTCGGCCACACAGACTTCTAGAGATGGAGTCAACGTCACGCCAGCCACATTTACTACCCGGAACATTTCCTGGTGCCCATGTTAGGTAATTGGAAGACATTCAGATAAATACAGGGTGCATTTTTAATGACTGCAGTGTTTGAAAATATTGCCGGTCCAAAGTTTTTATTTACCCTCTGTAAAGTTCATGCAACATAATAGGTAAAACTTGGAACGGGAATATTTTCAAACACTGTGCAATCATTAAATATACACCCTGTACTTGGACGGCGGATAATGCAATAGATCTGCAACAACTGTTTGACATTGAGTAACAGAAAGTGTAAAGAAAGGACTCTCCTTGAATATCAAGAAAACAGTAACAATTGTGATATCAAAGAAACAGGTAACGCCCTAATGTGAAATAGAAATAGAAGGGGAAAATTCTTCACCAAGTGGATAGTTTTAAATATCTAGAGACATTTATTTATAACATCAGATAGAAGATGCACAACAAAGATTAAGAGCAAATTAGGGCAAGCAAAGGCTGCATTTCAGCAAATGAAGAATAGCTTATGCAATAAGTCAATATCATTGAATGTAAGAAACTGATTGCTCAGGTGCTATATAGAACCTGTTTTGCTGTATGGCTGTGAATCTTGGAATGTAAATGAACGAATTAGGAAGATATTGGAAGCAACAGAGATGTGGTTCGTGAGACGAATTTTGCGAATACCTTAGACTGCCAAAGTAACTAACAACGAATGCCCGAAAGAGGCTAATGAAACTAGAACATTATGTACAACAATAAGAAAGAAGCAAACAACATTTTTTGGTCATGTGATGAGAAGAGAGGCATTGGAGAACATCGTGACAACTGGAAAGATCGGGGCGAAGAGAAGCGGAGGTAGACCAAGAGAAATTATGCTGGATGGATTGCGACGGTAGCATGGATGAATATCAACGGTAGAGTTGATCCAGAAAACCAAAGACCGAGATCTGTGGGGAGTCATGAACGCCTATGCCAGTCGGCATAGCATTTGATGATGATGGCTTGGATGGCATGGCCAATGACAATCGGGAAAAGAACACAGACTTGGTCTAATCGTGTGAGCTGGTTACAATTATTTACCGCGTTTACTGCCATGATACGTGATCCTGATTTTATACTGGGTCGACCTAGGAGCACAAGACAATTTTTTTTTTTTTATCCCCACATTGAGGGGGAATTCGAACACCTTACCGCCAACTCGGCAGGCAAGCGTTCTAACAAATGTGATAACGCCGTTCCCTGATCGATGTGACCTTGACGGAGGTAAAAACTCCTTATTTGAAATGAAAAGCAGCTTGGAAAAACTAGGATTGGCAGTTGCCACAACAGCCAGGCAAACCATACCGTAAAATTGTTCATACCACAGACACACAAACGTCACCTTGTTTACATCTACAACCGCGAGAGATATGCGCGCCAGTTTTAGCCAGAAGTGGGGCAAATGACGTATTTTCTCAGCCTGATATTTTATTAAAATTGTGGAATACAATCTCGCAATGACAAAAACACAAATGTGAGGTTGAGGATTAATGTTCACAAACAACAAGCCGTTAATGATATGTTTACGCGCGCGTGCGCGCGCATACACACACACAATTTCACTAATGGCTCAAATGCAAGTTTACTCGGATGAATATAAACAAAGCAATGCCTGGAGTGAAAGAACTACCGTTAGTACACATGTGAACCTGTGAGAAAATGAATGTTAAAGTGCTATATAGAGTTCATACTGTTGTATGCACGTGAAACACAGACAATGAGCAGACAAGACGAAAAACATCTAATGGCAGTAGAAATGTGGGTTTCTAGGGTAAAAGCACAGAATACCATGAACGGGCAGACAACGAATGAGACAGTCAGTCATTCAAGAAACAAATGAAAAGCGTTAACTCGACTAGAGAACCCACACGTAGGCAGTCAGGAGTTTTTGGGCACGTTATAAGGAGAATCAATATCTTGAAAACGTGATAACAAATGATAAACTTGATGGGAAAGGGGGCAGGCTAAGAGATTAATACTGACTACATGGTATAATCGGAGCAAGAACAGACATAATCCAAGACGCGATCATGTGAGATGGCGTATAGCAAAGTAGCATAGACCACAATATGGAGCAGTTTGTATACTAGCTTAGAAAAGATAGTAGAGTAGTACGTTGCTGTACAATATAGTATAGAATCACAGTACAGTATCGCGCACTATAGTATAGTAATTAGTATTGTACACTACATTATAGAATCATACATTGCACTATAGTACAAAATTGCATATTACACTGACTGACTGGTACCTGACCGTCTTGACTGGGGATAGATTGTTACATTGTGCTTTAAAAAAGGCATAATAACTACAACCCATTTCGTTAGCGAATGTGACTGATCAGATCAATTCGCGCGGTAAATATTCGTCCACAATGGGTGCATGTGAACACATGGTCATTTCCATCGCCACGTACTCTGACGTCTTACACATTCAGTGTGTGGCCTATTTACAATCAATTATCCTTTGTCTTTACTCCATTCCTGAACTTTTCCTTCCATGAAACGCGATCGGCGGCGAATTGCTCCTAAGTTGCAATGCCTGTATCAATCATGTCCTGCTTAGATACACCTTTGGACAGTAGTAGAGACAGACTCCGAGATCTTTTACCCATCTGTTTAACAAAAACGAACTTTTTTACTCATCTGTAAGTGACATCACAATGTATTACATTATATGTCAGCATGGCCGAATGGATAAGAACGCGTGTTCTTAAACATCCGGAGTGCTGATGCCGAGGTAAGGGGTTCAACCCCTACACCGGACAATTGGACTAAAAATGTTGATCTATAGTCCTTAACTTGTGGACGTAAATTAGAAGTACCTCTGAAGTCAAAGTGGGTTCGCCTGATGGCGAGGGACGCTGTTAATAGGGAAAGCTAATCATCATCAGCTGAAAAATGCTGACAGCAACGTCCTGTAAGGGATATGCAACTTTTAAAACATCGACACGCAAAATTAAGTCCAGCATACTAGAAGTAGTGTGTGCGGACTACGCTTGAGTTCAAAGCGAGCCAGCGCAAAAAAAAAAAACATTTTACAAAACAATAATACTGGTAGTATAGAATAATACAGTATAGTGCAGTAGGCACAGGAAAGTAAAGAACCAGTTTACACACTATGAGGCGTATATGGTATACGGTGCTAATCACATCCGGTTTATTCCATCCACGGATAGCCGCTCAAGCAAGGACACAGATAAGTGAAGTTAATACTTTCATGTAGTGTCTTTCGTGTATTTGTTAGTCTATTTTTGTTTGTATGTTCTGTGCTGACGAAGGCTTTGGCCACAACGTCCATTTTGTTTCTTGTAGTCGTGCTCTAGTAAAGCTCATAATCTACTTCTCGTTTTTCGGTGATTCATTCATTAATCCCATATTTGTACAGAACAATCGACACGAGATGTATGATGTGGGCATAATCACGCCGGCCGCCTTTACTTCGCAGAACACTTTCTGGTACAAACTGTAGACTGGGTCGACCTGGTAACCTAGGTAAATGTTTGTTTTTTTTTAATCCTCGCCTCGAGGCGGACTGGAATACACGAACTGTGCAACTGCGGCTCCCGGCGGGATAGTACCAAGTTGGTCGTGCGTCTAAGTACACTTGTTCCTGCAGCGAGGCGCCGTCGTCATTTGGAGGCGACAGGTTCGATCCCGTCGGTAACTATAGCTTTCAAATTTTATGTTGTCTAGTGGGTCTTCTAATCTCTATTTCCTTCTTCAACTTCTGTGAGCGCCAAATAATACTATGTGTGTTTATTTATGTAATTGTCATAGTACAGCGCAGTGACGTAGACCGCATGGCCTACCATTCAAAATACTTGACATACTGACATTGACTCACTTCATACGTCGGGTACCGTCCGTCCGTCCGTCCTTCGTCCATTTTGCGAAATAAAAAACTTTCCACCAAATGTCAACCAGCCTCCGTGGCATCGGTTTTAATAATGGCGGTTCATGGTGTGGAATGAGTTTGTTTAGTTCTCTGCGCCAGTGTTAGCTGGCTTATCGGTGGAAGCGTGTATGCCTGTGACGTCGCTCGGGGATTAGTTGGCCGGCAAAGTTTTCCCGTGAGTCCGTCTTCTCTGTGATTTCTTTTGTCAGTGTTGGCTATTTGTGCGTTTCACTTGGCTGCGTGCGGTCCTTGTGAGGTTTTATTTTTGTTGAGTTCCTTGGTGATTCTCTCAGCGAATGCCTTACAGAGCATCATCTCTTCTGCTGCAGTTAGTGTTCGCAATTTTTCTGGTTCGGTCTTGTTTTTTATGTCCTCCTCTGGGCTTTCTTCAGGTGTCTGGCGGGATTCTGGTTTTCCCGTGAGCTGCTTGGGCATCGGGCTGGACTACTGGCTTCAGCTTGCTGTTTCTGACTGGTCTGTGACTTGGCTCCATCATGCGTCTTTTTGTCTCCTTTGTTGTGTATTGTCTTTAGTAGTTTTTCGGTGTTTTCTTGTTGGGTTTCATCTTGCGGCTTTTCTGTGGTCTTTTCCTTGGCATCAGTTGGTTTGTTTTGGGTTGGCTCCCTTTCAGTTTTTAGCATTTCTCTCTCGACTTTTATTGCTTGTAAGATCTCTTCATTCTTCTTTGTCGTCTGGATCATGTGCTCCACCTCTTGTTTGATATTTTGCTGGATCTCCTTTATTTCATTGTCGGGGGTCGGTGCCGGTGTTTGAAGTAGCTTGACTTGTTTCTTTAACTCGTCAATTTGGCTTTGTAGTTCTGCTCTTTCAGCTTTCGAGATGCACGTGGCTGCCTCGCACCTCCGCATTGCTTCCTTAAATGTCGTCTTTGTGGTAATGGCGGTCTTTAAGACGTCTCTGTGTCTTTGAAGGTACAGGAAGCCCAAGTATCTTGCTCCATGCTAGCCCAGGCAGTTGGCGCACTTTCTCTTGTTGTTGGGTGCTTGGAAGTCCGTGTCCAGCTTGGCCAGAGGACACTCCTTGGTGATCGGCGCAGTATCCGCAGATTTCCGTCTTACTGCGACATGCGCTCTGCTGTGGCCGGCCCTCTGGCATCTGGAACATTGAGTTATTCTTGGAATGAGTCCTTCAGGCTATTGTATTTTCGTGTTTATCGATACCTGGCGTGGTATCTCGCTGCCCTCAGTCGACACCGCCGCCAGCGTCGTAGGGATCTTTGAGTACGTTAGAATCCGCTCCGCCTTCAAGATTCGGATGTGGAGATTCTCTTCTTGTAGCTGCTTCAGAATTTCTTCGTCTGACAGCTCCACTTGAATACGTTTGACAACCCATCTGACTGTCTTTGAGTCGGTGTTTCCGTCTCTGGTGTCTTTCTCCTCCTTCTTCTCGGCTGTCTTGGCGCTTGTCTGTAGTGGGTTGTCGTCGATCTTCCTCGTGGTGGCTTCAGTGGTAACTGTAGTTTTATCTTCTTTGTTGCAGCTCACATGTAAGGTCTCTCCGCTCGTCTTCTTTACGGTTTTGGTGGCTCCCACGCTGCACACCTTGTGTGTCTGTTGTTTCTTGGTATTGGTCTTGCAACGTGCCATTTTCCTCCCCCGTATCAGGCTTCTTGAACTGTTCAGGTAACTTGTTTTTGATAGCGCTCGCAAATGCGAAATTGAGATACCTTTCGTGAAACAACTTAATCAAAATCAAATCAAATCAAATCAACTTTATTTTAAAAGGGTCACAAATTGGGCACGCAGGCTCGTCTTACATTCGGCCTTTCCAATCACTCATCTTTCGTTCATCAAGAGTATTATACATTCACATAAGAAGAAAAATAAACATTGCGAAATGAATGTTGTAAACATACATAAGGCAAATTACCATGTTATGAGGCCCATCTCCCACCTACCCACACATCACCCCACCCACACACACACCCCCACCTACCCACATACACACACACCCAGGGACACATACATACCTCACCAAACGACCCATACCCCTCAAGCACATCCCCCACCCACACACACTGCCCTCACCTGTTCCCCCAACCCAAACACACTCGGCCCACAAACATCCCCCACCAACCCACATATAACCCACTAACCCACACATCCCGCGCCCACCCACATACGCATCCTAACCCACACATCCTCTCCCCACCCACACCTCCAACCACCAATCCCCCAGCCACACCTCCAACGACCACATATTCCCCACCCTCGCACACACATCCCCGACCAACCAACACATCGCACATCCACTCACACATCCCCAAACCATACACACACATCCCCACCAAGTGACATCTCCCTATCCACGCACACACACATCTCCCTAACCACCTATACATCCCCAATCCACTCACACACAACCCACCACCCACACATACATCCTCCACCCACCCACACATGCCCTAACCCAATCCCCCACCACACACATCCCCCACCCTCACATCACATACATCGCAATATTCCCAACCCACGCACCACACACACATATCCCTCACCAACACATCCCACACCCATATACCACCACACATCCCCACCTACACACCACACACATATCCCCCACCCACATACCACACAATATCCCCACCCATACCCACACAGATACCCTCACCCACCCACCCCACATACCCTCACCCACACACCACACAAATCCCCCACCAACACACACATATCCCACCCACACATCACACATATCCCCAACGTACACACCACACACCTCTCCCCACCCACAAGCACATTACCCACCTATCCACCAACATACACTCACTCACCCACACATCCTCCACTACGCACCCACACACCCCCACCCCCAACCAAACATCTCTCGATCACAATACTCCTACTCACACACATCCTCCACCCACTCACGCATCCCACCCCGACACATACACATCCCTCACACACCTACACATCCCTAAGCCACACACACATTCCCCATCCACGCACACATCCCCCACCCACACACACACCCACCACCCACACATACTTCCCCCAACCACCACACATCCCCTACTCACCCACACATATCCCCCACCCATACACACAGTTCCCGGCACCCATCACACATCCCCCACACCACACAGTATCCCCCACCCACACACATATCGGCACCCATACCACCACAAACATACCCCACACACCATGCACACATCCCCCACCAACACACCACACACATATCCCAAACCCACACACCATACACTTCTTCCCACCCAAACTTACATCCCCAATCCACCCACACACATCCCCTACCCACACAACCCGCCCCAAACCATTCACACATCTCCACCCACCCACACATATTCCCCACCCAAACACATATCCCCCGCACCCGTCCCATTAACACATCCTCCACTCACACACACATCCCCCACACCCATTCCCACAACCCTACTTTCACCCCCACACATCCAGCCACACATCCCACCAACACCCACAAATATCACTACCCACCAACACCCACACACCCCAACCCATCCAAACGCATACAACCACCCACACACCCACCACACATCCCCCACACACACATATCCAAACACTCACACACATCCTCCACACACACACACACATCCTCACATCTAGACACATACAAAATGCCTCACATGAGCATTGAAACTAGTATGAACAAACTCCCACACTTTACTCACACACATACACTGACAATTGTCGTGAGCAGTCTCATAAAAATTCTAAACATGGAGAAAAATGTGTACATATACAGTGTGTGGCGTAAAAAATAGTGATGCTCCCACACACAGAGATACACACAGAGAAGGCACACACACACACACACACACACACACACACACACACACATTCACTCTCACGCTCACTCATTCTGTCTCTCATTCACACTCACTGACTCTCTCACTCAAACTACAGTAATGTACATAGGTTTATATTATACATGATACAATCAAATGGTATTCAACTGATAATATGACAGATGAGGATGCACAAACATATGGATTCGCGTGTTACATAACATGCGTGTTACATGACATGCGTCTGCTCAACTCTCTCTCTCTCTCTCTCTCTCTCTCTCTCTCTCTCTCTCTCTCTCTCTCTCTCTCTCTCTCTCGTCTCTCTGTATTCTTTCATATACACACACGCATGCGCGCTCACGCGCACACACTAACACATCAACTCTCCCACTGGCTCACTCTCTCACTCTCTCTCTCTCTCTCTCTCTCTCTCTCTCTCTCTCTCTCTCTCTCTCTCTCTCTCACAGACAGACACACACCCTCACGCTATCACTCAATGTTTCACTTACCCTAGCGCACTCACTCACTCACTCTTTTACTCTCTCTCTCTCTCTCTCACACTCGCACGCACACACACACACACACACACTAACACTCATTCACTCACTCACACACACTCATTCTCTCATTCATTCATTCACTCCTCATTCATTCACTCACTTACTCACTCTCTCTTTTACACACAATCCTTCACACACACACTCACTCTCTCAACCACACTCTCTCACACATACACATACGCATGAACGCACGCACGCACACACTCTTTCACTCACTCTCACACATACACGTACGAATGCATGCACTGACACATTCCCTCACCATTTCTCGCTCAATCACTCTCTCCACACACACGCATGCACGTGCCCACACACACATTAACTCTCTCACTCTCTCTGATACCCACTCTCTCTCTCTCTCACTCTCTCTCTCTCTCTCTCTCTCTCTCTCTCTCTCTCTCTCTCTCTCTCTCTCTCTCTCTCTCTCTCTCCCTCCCACACGCACACACATATATAGTGATCAGTTACAGTTAAACAATTATAATGAACAATTATACCAGTAAATGAATTATGGTGGCATATAGTCGGTATGGATTAAGTATTGAAAGAGTTTTCGGTTAAATGTGTAGGGACTCAGGGGCGTCACTAGGGGGGTGCGGGGGGTGCGGGCCGCACCGGGTGACATTATCAAGGGGTGACACCAAAATAAAAACATTGCAAATTTGACAAAGCAGACATAGCAAAATAACAAAAATTTAACTTTGTCCGAGTTTGTCGAAGTTCTTTATTTATGTTTTACCTGAAGTATTGAAGTTATATTGTTCAATTTGTTTTCTTTCTTATGTCCTTATTAACTTTTTGACTTATTTTACAAACATTACTATATGCGATTATATATGGTACAGGAACACTCGGAAGAAGACCATGGTGAAAGTCTAGAGGGGTGACACCAAGAGTTTACCGCACTGGGTGACACCAACCCCAGTGACGCCACTGTAGGGACTCATTGGAGTTTTCAGATCTGGAGGAAGATCATTCCATAAGTGAGCACCAGAATAGGCGAATCATGTTTTGTATAGGTCCAATCTAGGCTTTGGGTCATGTAACAACTTTAGGCGCGTGCTGTTCATTGCATTAGATTGAATCAGCGGCAGAAGATACTCTGGGGTATTTTGAGATATAATTTTATTCACAAATTTGGCTTTGTTAAAAAGGAAGCGCTTTCGAAGTGGTAGAAGTCTTAGATGACTGTATAAATTATTACTTTCAACGTGCTTTATGCCACAGCTTTATGCCAAAAACCAGACGAATAGCGCGGTTTTGTAGAGAACATAGTCGTTTTAAATTAGACTTAGGGCAACCATCCCAAGCTGTGGAACAGTAATCGAGATGTGATTGGATATAGCATATATAGAATATTTTTCGTGTGCTGGATTTTAGCAAGTTGGTAAACATTTTGTGCTATTTTCTTGGTAAGAACGTGAACATGAGAGCTCCAGCTCAAATGGCTGTCCCCGGGAAGGTTAACCCGGTCAACAAATGCCCGCAGAAGTCGGATGTGTCGGTCTAACGGCACAAGAACGCAGCTCTGCTGTAAACAGGCACAACGCAGTCGCATCCGGAAGAAAACAAATCCGGATGAACGCAGAAAGAAGAAGAAGAAGAAGAAATGGCTGTCAATTAAAATACCTAGTGTTTTATGTTCATTCACATTAACTATAGGCAACGTGTCCATGCGGAGTTCGAGCGGTGCTCCAGTTATGGCTAGTGTCTGTAGTTTTTGTCTGGAAGTTATTAGCATGGATTTGGTTTTGTCGATGTTAATTTGCATGCGGTTTCCATTGCTCCATCTAGTAAGATTATCAAGTTCCTTTTGTAAAGAATTCTCTAATTCACTACGGTTTTCTTGACTAGTATATATAGTACAGTCGTCTGCAAATAGATCACAAGTTGTATTGATACATAAAGGAAGATCATTATTATTAACTGCAAAAAGCAGCGGACCTAGTATTGAGCCCTGAGACACACCAATATTAAGCTGTGTGGGTCTTGATAGACAGTTGTTGAAGGACACGACTTGTTGTCTGTCGGATAGAAATGACGTAATTATGTTCACCATATTGGTGCTTGTCTTCATTTGTTTTAGTTTTCTAATTAAAATATCGTGATCTACCATATCAAAAGCTTTTTTAAAGTCTACAAACACCGCTCCACAAATTCTATGGTTGTTGATGTTTAAGTGCCAGTAATCGGTTATTTTTGTTAGAGCACTATGGCAAGAATATTTAGGTCGAAACCCAGATTGACTGTTAATTATTAGATCGTTGTTAATTAAATGGTGTAACGTTATTTTATGAATGTGTTTTTCTAGTGGTTTTGATAGCGACGATAGTAAGGAGATAGGTCTATAATTACCCAAAACGCTATTATCGATTGAGCCATTTAAGTGTTTTGAGCACGTCAGTGAGAAATGCGTGGTGATTAGCTTAGCACAGAACAACCAAACATTACAATAAACATGTAGCAGGTACTACTTTGTGAATTGTCATGTCGCACAATAAAAACCGTGGCCTAATTTCAGCGTAGTTGAGGTCAGAAATATATCTGAGGTCAGAAATATACATCATTCAAATGCAGACACGAGTTAAAAGAAACACCGAGTTGCTTCGTGATAAATCCTTCCGCGTACAACAATTAACTATGCCAGTTCGGTGTTGACAGATGAGCATCCTCGCGCGCTTAATGTATTGCTGCTCATTTCTAGACGCTCCGATCAGTAATCCTAATCCTTGCGTTATTCCCATCCATCCATCATGTGCCATGCCGATAAGCGTGGGCGGTCATGTTTTGGCATCTCACTCGTTATTCAATTGATGCTTATTTCTTCAATTGAAAGTCCTCATTTCGGACGAACTCTCCGAGGTTGAATCCATCGCTAGACCTTCTGATATAATGGCAGTGCCAGCCAGTCTTTCACTATCCACAAATGGCCGGATATTCGGTATGGAAATTAACGTAATTTATGAAGTATGGATTTCTCCAGGGATCCAAATGCAACAGGGAGACACGATAGCACAGTGGCTAGTACTCTTACTTGACGGCTCGGTGTTTAACTCCCCTTCGAGGCGGGAATTTTCTTTCACGAAGTTGGGCTTCCAGATCAGCCCAGTCTAGGGTTGCCAGGCGTCCGGCAAAAAGAGGACATGTCCTCCTTTTTAGCCTAATATTCTCCGTCCGGCAGGCAAAGCTAAATACCTTTAAAATGTCCGGCTTTTCTTATATTTTATGTTATAATTTTTTATGTATTGTTGTTACAACTTACAAAGTATCCACACTCTACTGTATGTTTATATTATTAAAATGTACAAAGTCTATGCATTTCTGCGAACTAGTCGACTATAGTAATTCTAACCGTTATCTGTATCTGGCTGATTACTCTTTTTGATATTTACGTTTACTTCTTTATTAAAACCCATTGCTTAATAATATGTATTTAATTTTCCTATTTATACCAAATGTGAAACACCAAAGGAACAGACTCTTACTTAGGGTTGCCAGACGTCCGGCAAAAAGAGGACATGTCCTCCTTTTTAGCCTAATGTCCTCCGTCCGACAGGCAAAGCTAAAACATTTAAAATGTCCGGCTTTTCTTATATTTTATGTTATAATTTTTTAATGTATTCTTGTTACAACTTACAATGTATCTACACACTACAGTGTTTTACATTCTTTATTAAAACCCACTGCTTAATAATATTTATTTCATATTCCTATTTATACCAAATGTGAAACACCAATTATTTGTATAATTTGAATCTAACTGTTGCTCTATTCGGCAACACTAACAATGCCGTAGTCTCTATGGTCAAAATGTTAATGATATTTCCGGTTCCGGTAGCAGAGACGCCACTTAAATTTTATTTATTTTATTTGTAACTTTTGCCGTCTATGTTTATGAAAATGGCTTATACAAAGAGAAAATGCAAATTTTCGAACACTGTGAAAAATAAGTTTCCATGCTTCGCTGAAGGACGCAATGAGAATGAGGCAAAGTGTACTATTTGCGATAGTTACTTGTCCGTTGCCAATAAAGGAACTACTGACTTGGAGCGCCATGTTGACAGTGAGAGGCATAGAAGCCTAATCGAAGTGTCCGCGTCACCTAACACATTGACGTCTTTTTTTTCAGCTTAAGTACTCAAATGTGTTGCTGAAAGCGTATGCGGCTGAAGCAACTTTGGCATTTCATACAGTTTGTCAAAACTCGATGACCTGCACAGCTGGTTTGAGCACACATTATTTGAAGATTCGGAAATTGCTAAAAATATTGCTTTTGCAAAAACAAATACTGAAGCAATAATAAACCAGGTAATTGGTCCCCACACTGTTGATGAATTTGATAAATCTTTAAGTGATATTTCATGTTTCGGTCTTTCGACAGATGCTAGCAATCACGGTTCGCAGAAAATATGTCCGATAGTTGTTCAATACTTTGACTGGAAAGCAGGTGGAGTCCAAAGATTCTCGAGTTAGATTGATTGATTGATTTAGGAACCGACATCGAGTTAGACAACACACCAAATGAAACCTCAGAAACTATATCAAAGTATATTTTGAGAACACTCCAAAAACATGATTTGTACTCCAAATGTGTTGCTTTTGCTGGTGACAATGCCAATGTGAATTTTGGAGGCATTAACAGAAGAGAAGGTAGAAATGTAGTTCTCGCATTTGAAGGAAGCCTTGAGCAAGCCAATGAAAATGAAAGCAATGAAGAGAAAATGAGAACTGAAAAAATGTTCATACTCACCTCACAGTTCCGATCTGTAAAAGGTTGCTTACAGATCAGAACTGTGAGGTGAGTATGAACATTTTTTTTCAGTTCTCATTTTCTCTTCATTGCTTTAATTTTTTCATCCTTTTGTTCTTCTCGTCCTGTCGTCACCTTCTGATGTAGTCACAGGAGATCTCCTTGACTGTATGTTGTGTTTGTGAATGTGTTTGTTTGCTGATGAAGACTAGTCGCCGCAACGTCCTGTATGTGTCTTAATTCTGTTATTTAAAGCTGCACTACTTTGTGTCATTTTATATTGTTTACACTTTCACAGCTTTACCGCAGTTCCACCAAATTTTATTCATACTGTACTAGAGTACAATGACTGTGGGTGGAAACTGGTTCAACTGCCCGGACCATGTTTAATGAATCACTTACTATGCAAGCATAGAGGCTGTTTTGCAACTGAAGCCGAATAGGATCCATTGTTAAAGCCAACACATCCACTGTATGACCTAGTGTGTACATATCTAAAACCATGCATATAATTCTGCTGCCCGGCATCTTGTCCACGAAAACCGTTTTACCCTTTTAATTCTGATCCCAGACAGTTTAAATGAATCTAGTTAGTAAAGTAACTCCCTCTGTTCTAAGAAATGGTTATTGAACGTGCTGCTGTCCCAGGCAGTTATTGTGAGTGGCTTACATTGAGAGCTGAGTTGAGCTAAGAACCGACATCACTGTACTCAGGACATTTCTATACGCGCTCCGTTCCCTCGTTCAACAGCCAGTGAAAAGTCACACTACTAATCGTTCCCATCGCTATCTGATTGAAAGTTCTCCTGGTCTTCCCTCTCAGTTTTGAGATTCTTCCAGAACCCTTGCGATTCCCCGCAATCTCATTCTTTCCACATACGTGTTCTCAATCTGTTCCTCTACCTTCATTTGGTCCCACGGTCGCACGACCACCTTTCCCTTGTCCATAGGTAATCTACCACCAAGAGGTGCTTTCCCTGCCAGCTTATTAGCCTGTTCATTCCCCCGCACTCCCGCATGGCCAGGGCCAAAAACCCATACAATTCTCACAATCTGTGACCTCTGGTGCGAGATTCCACAAGAAGCACTCCTTTATCCACCTTATGTTGAGATCACGACGAGAACCGAAATGGCAAAGTACACATTCAACAACACGAAACCTATACTTCTGTCTAAACAAATATCACCGGAAATGCCACTGGCGCTGTTCAAATGGTAAGTATATCCAATGTTATATCATCACGATCGACATCCCCGCACACTGGCTACCCCCATGCGTGCCCAGTCCCCGGATGCAGCAGCCATTTCAAAGTACCTCCTATTGTCCCCGTATGAATTTGGTTGTAAAGTCACCTCTCTCGTCATTGAAGACGACAGCGACGATCTTGGCCAGAATTCACCGCCAAGCCGAATAATTGAGCTAGTCAAAGATTCGTCGGTATCGGCCAGCTGGGTCAGTACTGTATTGACGATATCGGCCCTGTTCATGCTTCTTCCCGCTTGTTATTGCATTGTTTGCCAGCTGGTCAGCGTACATTCAATACTGCTGAATGGGGTGAAAACACAGACCTTGACTTAACCTAAAGGTCAGTTGCAGCTCCTTTACAGGAAATCGCAATCAACCCCACAATTTGGTAGCTGTATGTGGATTTTCTAGGCATTGTTACGTTCAGAAGTTTGCCAATGCTTTCTGAACGGTCGACGCTCATACCATTGTGAAAATCAACACAAAGCTATATTCTCTACTACCGCCTGCAGCTGACTTGAACCCGGTATGTCGGACTGTGAAACCACATTCACTACCTCTAAGCCACGGACGCCGATTTACTTAAACTGGGGAGCACACAACTGAAGCTTTTGAAATATTGATCTACAACAGACTCCGGAAAGTTTCTTGAATGGAAAAATTACAAACGATGGAGATGTACAACAATAAAAAAGACGCGCGAAGAGGAAATGTAAATACAAAAGGCAAGGTACTTTGGTCTCATTAAACGACATAGCAATCTACTTACAACCATTAGAGGGAAAGTTACAGATATACAGCTATGTACATGAATAGACAACACATCAAGCCATGGCCAGCATGCATCCGAGCAGCAAGTACAGTGAAGGTTAATGGCATATACACTACTGGCGATCCAAGACCCCCAACATTCACTGCGGAGGCGACAGTTATTGCTTTAAAACGTAGATACCTGGAAAGTGCTCCCGTGTGTTGCCGGGGCCCATAAGGGCATGTCGTAAGAGGCGACTAAGGAGGCTTGATGGTTCCGTCGCCCTGCTACTGAGTGAGTGCGTGGCGCGACACTGTGAGCTGTGAGTTTCGTGTGAAATGCTTTTGAATCTGCTTGAGGTTTTTTGGAACGTGACTGCATGTTCGGAGTGATGGCAGGTGGCTATGTCCCAGAGTTGACCGGTTTTTGCCTTATGCAGAAATTCGTGGCTGCTGGGCTTCTGGTTGGCTGCCACTGCCATCAGCGATGAACTGTATTTTCGTGGACTGTGTGGGTGAACATCTAGGAAACATTCAGATAGGAAAATGACTGACGATTCCATCAGAGATGAACAGGGTGTTTCGTGGGGTGGGGGGAGGGCTGGTGTGTTGACATTCTGGTGGCGGCATTATGCACAGTGTATCTATGCGGGCTGTTGTTTGTCGAGACTCCTGTCTTTTCCACTTTTCACATTGGGCAGTGGGGAGCGTTTTGTGTGATATTCACTGGCACAGGAATGGAGCTTAATGGGGACAAACCGTTGCTGTGAAGTTGGAACTGCAACTAACTAACTAACTACCTGGAAAGTTGTTCAATCTCAGAAGGCTGAAAGCTAAAACCAAAACTGCCAGCAACGCCGTCAGAGACCTCCTGTTTGCTGATGATTGCGCTCTATATGTCACCTCAGAGGCTGACATGCAACACAATGTTTCAGCTGTCTCATACGCCTGTGCCAAATTTGGGCTCAATCTCAACATGGAGAAGACTGTAGTTATGTACCAGCCAGCTCCAGGGAATAATCACACCGTGCCGAATATCAAGGTGAATGGTCTTGGACTAAGTGTTGTGGACAAATTCACCTATCTTGGCAGCACTGTGTCCTAAGCTGCCACAATTGATGACGAAGTGAATGCAAGAATCTCCAAGGCGAGCGTTGCCTTTGGCAGACTGTACAAGAATGTGTGGGACAGAAATGGAATAAGCCTGCAAACAAATCTGAAAGTCTACAAAGCAGTCCGTATTATCCACACTGCCATATGCTTGCGAAACCTGGACTGTTTACCAGCGACACG
Source organism: Cepaea nemoralis (assembly GCA_014155875.1). Taxonomy (NCBI): domain Eukaryota; kingdom Metazoa; phylum Mollusca; class Gastropoda; order Stylommatophora; family Helicidae; genus Cepaea; species Cepaea nemoralis. Next base: position 506,370 of record JACEFZ010028181.1, read on the forward strand.
CTAGGAAATTAAACCACTTCCACACAGTTTGCCTTAGGAAGCTATTGAAGATTAAATGGCAAGACAAGATCCCAGACACTGAAGTCCTAGAAAGAGCGTCCGTGCTCAGTATCCACACTCTACTAATGAAGAATCAGATTCGCTGGGCTGGTCACTTGACGCGCATGCCAGATCACGGGCTCCCTACACGGTTTTTTTACGGCGAGCTACATTGTGGTAAATGCTCCTAGCTTCTTGAACTCAAGATAAGTCCATTCCTCCTTAGATAGATCGCCGCAGCTCTCTTCCAACTAAAAGTAGTTTTCATATGTGGCAGTTGGACCTCTGAACCATCAACAATATATCCAGGCCTGCCACAGGGAGCACCATTGTCTCCGGTGCTATTCAACGCCTACACTGTGAGAATTACCGGCGAGTAGATCAGAGGACCGGCGAGCAGATCAGAGGACCGGGGAGGACACTGTCATATGCCGACGATGTGTTAGTGTATCTTCAGGGTAACGATAGAGATCGAGTCGAGTTGCTTCTGGATCTATAAATAGAATTAAATCGCATAAGCACTTGGTGTGTGGAATCTGGGGCAATGGTCAACCCAACGAAGGCAGCAGTGACATGGTTCTCTTTGAATAACCATACGTGTGGATGTCATCTGCAGACTGCATTCTTCAGGTTTCCGGAGCAACAGCCTGTGGTGACTTTTTTTTTCACTGTTGCATATCAGTTGCAGGATATTGCAGTCAACATCAGCATTTTTCAGCTGCTATTGATATACTAGGCAAATTTCACGTTCAGTAGTTTGCCATTGCTTTCTGAACGACCGGCTCCCATACCAACACGTTATAATACAACGCGACACGGTCTGCTGCACACATCGGTCGCGGCTGCGTTTCGAACGCCTGGTAAGCGGCTCACAAACCGCGTTCGCAAGCCTTTGGCCACGGAGAAGCCAGTGGTAACTGGAAGGCTCAATATACGGAATGAGGCTAAGTAGCCATGTGCAGGACGTGACGATTCCTTGGGTGAGCCCAGTACCAGAGCGCTATGTGTCGGCTCTGCAATTATGGAAGCCTCCTTAGATGGCGGGGAATGCCCATGGCCAGCCCCTGCCTTCCCTTGAGGGCTGACCAGGATGTCTTCGATTGTTCTAAATGGGCCAGCTGGGATGGGGGATGGCACCACAACAGTGACAGTCAAGCATCCTAAGAAACCCCCGGGAAGGTTAACCCGGTCAACAAATGCCCGCAGAACTCGGATGTGTCGGCCTAACGGCGCAAGAACGCAGCTCTGCTGTGAACAGGCACAACGCAATCACGTCCGAAAAATGTCTCCGGGTGAACGCAGAAGAAGAACGAAAGAACGAAAGAACGAACGAACGAACGAACGAACGAACGAACGAAAATCTTTATTTTCAAAGGGTGAAGAAGAAGAAGAAGACGAAGAAGAAGAAGAAGAAGAAGAAGAAGAAGAAGAAGAAGAAGAAGAAGAAGAAGAAGAAGAAGAAGAAGAAGAAGAAGAAGAAGAAGAAGAACCATATTGTCAACACTTCAACACCAACTGTAAATCTGGGTTCAGAGACCTGTGGAAAGAAGCAGGCAATGAACTACCTGGGGATACGTTTTGGTCGAAGTCTTGCTTATCATGAGCACATAGACCGGGTGATAACAAAGGCCAAGCGAGGTTTGACTGCGTTATGGCTGGTGATGTCGGAAAACTATGAGCAGCGCCATCTATGTCTTCTTCACGAGGGTCTGGTCCTTTTTGTTTTGGATGATGCAATGGCGATCCTGACTATCAGCCGTAAGCAGATTGAAAGGATGGAAAGGATACATACCGAAGCTATGCGTATTATTCTTGGATATACAAAAGATACAGCATGCAGGACGATGCGCTACTTTCTTGATTTTCCAACCATTGGGGACAGAATACAAATTTGTAGAGTCAATGCAAACATACAACATCCACTGCACAATGAAATTAAGCAGGTAAAGGGCAGCAGGTTAAAAAGAGGAAAGTCGTGGATGGGTCAAGCCGAAGACATTCTTAAACAGGTGTGTTCACTTGAGGACTTAGAACCTGGCAAGGAGTGGTTACGAATGCCAACAGATTTCTGTACGTCCTTTTCAGTTTGCATCCAACTAGACAGAAAATGCAGCCAAGAAAATCCGGCTGCTGTGGAGGTGGAAGTACAGGCATTGATCTTCGATAATTCTTTGGAGGATGACGCTGTCATTTACACAGATGGGTCGGTCGTTCTACGAGTGAGACGTTCATGGGCTTTTACGGCTCAGGCCGGAGGGAGTATCGTGAAGAAAGATTCTGGTGCTTTTGCTTTGACCACAAGTAGCCTGACTGTGGAAGTCATGGGAGTAAGTAAAGCAATAACATGGCTCGAGACACAGACATTCACTAGGGCATGTTTCCTTAGTGACTCAATGAACATGCTCAAGAAGATAGAGATGGGGTGAATCCGAAGAGAGTGGTTGCTGTCTCTGGAGGCTACTGTGGAAGGCGGACGAGCCATGGACCAGGCTGACATTCTGAATGCTTTAAGAGAAGTAAGAATTTTGCGAGAACAAAACCTTGACTGTGTATCTACAACCATGGTCAGACTGCGAGAACAGCAAAATTAAAAGAGGTGTGGCCAAACAAGATCACTACGCGGGAAGCCAAAGAAGATTCATAAACCAACACAGAACTGGTGTCGTCAGTTGCTACAGCTGAGGGATTTACTGAGAATGGGATCCGAGCACTTATGGACTAAATGGTTGGATGTGCAATGAGGATGATCTGTCGACAAACTAACTAACTAAGCTCCCAAGGCGGTCACAGGAAACGCTTTACAGACACTCTGAAGATCTCACAAAAAGCTTTTCAAATTCACCACACTTAGGAGACTGCTGCCAAAGACCGAAATTGGTGGCGTACGTCATTACGTAAGGGTGCAGATACTTGTGAAGCAAACAGAACTACAAGAGCTGTGAAAAAAGGCTGGACAGAAAAACCACCGCAGGAGATCCTCCTCCTGGAACGTCAAGCATTCTTTGTCCACATTGTCAAAGAACATTTCGAGCCAAAATAGGCCGCACAAGCCATCTTAGAACTCACGGCTCCATACTTTCAATCCCACTGGATGAACTGAATGGTCATCATCATTCTTGATGGACAAAAGCTGCCTGGTACAGAAAGCGTTGAGTAAAGTTATGATGTATGAAGAAACCAATGAACGTGTAGTGAGTTGTTTGGTATAGGGTGAATTACACTGCTAGCGAGCGACTTTATTACAACCACAGCACACACACACCCCCCCCCCCCACCCCCACCCCCACCCCACACCCCCCACCCCCCACCCCACAATAAATCCAGAATCAAGGGATAAAGCCCTGCATCAGATTCCCACAACGGCTTTCCATACACGGAGCACACTGAAGAGTCAAATTTATAACCGTGGTGCATTCCTTTCCAGAGTTAACATTTCAAATTGCATTTACGGTTAAATTGTGCTTGATTGTTGGTATTGTTCAGGCTTGTATATTAAACATGCAGAAACAAATTATAAATTCCAACACAGAAAGAAATAAAATAGTGTAACTTTAATTATTAAACGACAAGTCATTTTCGAATTCAGCAACAAATAAAACGTTTTGCAATCTGAAATATTCATGAGTTTTGAGCAATTTTTTGGTGTATTTTGAGTACTGTGTCATTGTTGGTTGAGTAGATACTCATTTTAGAGTATAAGCCAATACTTAAGTGTGTTGAGATCTGCAGTCAACTACTTGAAGAGAGGTCAGCATGGCCGAATAGATAAAAGCGCACACTCATAAACTGTCGGTGTGCTGACGCCGAGGTAGCAGGTTCAACTCCTACATCGGTAAGCTGGACTACGTAGAACCAGTAAACAGCTGAACCTCCTATCTATGACATGTAATAACAGATGATGGCAGAATTGAAACAGAAATCGAACAGACAACGCCCCGGGAAGGTTAACCCGGTCAACAAATGCCCGCAGAAGTCGGATGTGTCGGCCTAACGGCGCAAGAACGCAGCTCTGCTGTAAACAGGCACAACGCAGTCACGTCCGGGAAAAAAAAATCCGGATGAACGAAGAAGAAGAACAGACAACGGGAATGACAAAAACATATCTGCAACTTCACGAAACAGAATATAACGATGACAGAGAGGTAAAAGAATGGATTAACAATGATAAGTATCACATATGGATGGATGGAGGATGGATGGATGGATGGATGGATGTGGGTGGATGGGTAGGTCGGTCGGTAGGTAAGTGTGTAGGTAGGCAGGCAGGCAGGCAGGCATGTATGTGGGTGGGTTGGTGGGTAGGTAGGTAAGTAGGTAGGTTGCAGGTATTCAACACTATTATGTGCCATTGAAACCTGGACAATGAGCAAGCAGTTTAGAAGTCGAATTGAGGCCCTACCTAGAAATTTGGATATACAGAAGAATATGTGGTATTTCATGGAAACAAACACAATCAAATGCAGAAATCCGACAGAGGCTGCGACTGAAAAGAGGTCCGATCAAAAAAATAAACGAGACGCATAAAGTACTTTAGCCATATTAAAAGATATACGCCATTATAAAAAAAACTATACTGGAGGGGGAAATCTAAAGCCAGGGGGTCGATAAGAGTGAAAGATATCACCATGAGATGAACGCAGTGTGTACAAACAGGGCGAGAGACATAAAGTCTTGGAGATCCATTACAACCAACCTCCACCGGGATACTGACCTCATCACCTGATTGACTGATTGATGCACGTGAATACTGAAACCCTACCTCATACTAGAAGGGCCGCAGTAGCGCAGTGGCTAGCACATATATCTATCGCCACGGTGGTCAAGTGTTCCAATCTCCATGGAGGCAGTTTTTAATTTCACTTGAGCACCAATCATCCCAGTCTAAAATGGGTACCAGAAGATTTCCTATGAAGTAAAGGCGGCCGGCGAGATATTAACAGCAAAGTGTTCACTGGTGCGTAAAACTTATAGCGCTAGCATCATATATCTTATATACAGTGTGTATTTTTAATGAATGTGCAGTGTTTGAAAATATTGCCGGTCCAAGTTTTCTATTTACCTATTATCTTCCATGAACTTTACACAGGGTGAATATAAAACTTGGACCGGCAATATTTTCAAACACTGTCTAATCATTAAAAATACACCCTATACCTCAAGACGTGTAAAAATATCTTTACTCTTTTTTTTTAAACCGTACACAAGGGTAAACTGTGTAAATTATTTTCCTCTCTCCTATTGCGCGGTAAGTTATTAAAATTTTCTTGGAGGACAATAAACCAAAAATAGCCCAAAAGGTATCAATAACGAGGTTCTGCTGCCGAGATTACACTAAAATGCGAAAAGAACACACACAAAATGACTACAAAGCTCGACGGAAGAAAAATAAATAATACACAAAACGGCTGATCAACGGCTTGATAAAGACTTCGGTCGAAACGTTCGCCTGTGTTGTTTACATTTTGTTTTCCTTTCCGCCCAGCCTCGTAGTTATTTGTTGTGTTCTTTTGGTACAAAAATAACAGTTTGCTAACAACACAACAGCTAGGGATAATGTGTTTAGATCTCCTGCTGAGATTCCAAGTGGGTATCTCGTGTTCCATATATCCTACATGCAGCATTGATGTTCAAATGTGAGACAAAACGACAGAAGAAATACGGAGAAACAAGCAATGTCCTTTAAAATACAAGAATTTCAAAGCAATTAATCCCTAAGCTAAAAGAAATGGTTCCCTTGGTGAATTAAAGCAAAGATAATAAACACATTTTTTTTAATGCACGCCTTTTGCAGGACGTTGCGATAAACCCCCGGCTGATTTTCTAGGCAATTATATGTTCAGTAGTTTGCCATTGATTTCTGAACAAGGCGTCACCGTTAAAGCCCATCTGACAGCGGAAGTTTAAGAGCTAGGTGCTCATATCGTTTCGAACACGTCGACTGTTCCATATACAACAGGTTGCACAATTTGTATCCTGACATATTTCGCTGCATATCGTGATGTGCATACTGCAGAGTTATATATCATACGGAGTGAATAAATGAATCAAATTGTGGCCGACATACAGCACACACATAGCCACTGATACTGTTCAAATGTGGAGCATTTGTTACCCCGCGCTACAGTAAAAGTGAGATTAATCCCAGTTCGATCAGCCTGAGAACCGTGAATGAATCACCCCCCCCCCCCCCCCCAAAAAAAAAAGAAGTAGATTGCGAGCTTTACTAGAACACGATTACAAGAAACAAAATGGACGCTGCGGATAAAGCCTTCGTCAGCACAGAACAAACAAACACAAACCGACACAACTACATTTAAAAAAAAAAAAACACTACATGAAAATACAAAAGTTACTTATCTGTATCCTTGTTGTGGATGAATGCGTCTTAAATGATCAACGCTTTTGATGAGTATCAGTGGATTGAATGATTCTAATATTAATGGGTACCAGGGCATTTTGGGGAGCCGGCGTGATAGTGACCACATCATCCAACAAGTGACGATTGGTCTAGATCTAGGAAAATATGAGTCTGGCATGATATGCCCAATGCGCCTTATGGGTCCTGTATTTTGGCTACATAATGTTAGATACACGTGTGGGTGTATAACTCATATACATATGTAAATGTGTGTGAGGTCGGACACTGGCTCTGGTCTGTGGTGTCTTCTTGCTTCTAACTCTTTCCTGACATGTAAGTACGAATCATTATCTTTTTACTTTTTACATAAAACACTGAAGACGGCAAAGGTGAGACGAACGTATAAAACACATTTACTCACCTTTTCCCATGGTCCTCCGTATAAAATGCTTGTGACAATCTTACAATGTAGCTTCCATAGTGGCTCCCATGTACCATTCTAGAATGTTCGTGAAATGCCACATTTCCAGCACTGAACACAATCCTTCAACACAAAGTTCTGGGCTTCACTAAATAGTCAACACACTGCCTCTATCCCCAGTTCACTTGTAATACAGTCAGTGACTCTAAATTTACCACCCTAAGATTACTGGCAAAGTTAATAGACTCTGGCTAGATATCAAAATAACTTCAAAACATTAAATAAGCTATATCTAATTTCATCCCACTCGGTTGTAATTGGAATACTATGAATAGTTCACGTTAGATAATGAATTTTTACCCACACAAGAGAACTTGTTACTCGCATCAGGCGAAGACAGTCTGCGTTCTTTGGGCATACCACGAGAAGGGGAACGCTGGAGTATGGTGTCACAACGGGAAGTCGGAGGGGAAGACAAGCGGAGTTAGACCACAAGAGAAGATGTTGAATAGCTTGACGCCATGGCATGGAGGAATATCAGTATCAGAAATTAGTGCCAGCACACGAGGCAAAGAGCTGTGGACACGACATGATCACCAACGCCACATGGACTATAAGAAGAAAAATTGATTTTTAAAAGAAGTAATATAAATATTTTATTATCCTTACTAATATAACGGCATTATTTCACTACTAAGTTACTTGGTTGGTTGCTTTAATTAGTTCAAGACTAATTGTGCACCAATAGTTGATGTTTCATATTATATTATGTTATATAGAATTAGCTAACTACTAATACTTCATTAATTTTACATTTATTAACATTACATATTTAGTTAATCAAGGATATACAAAGCTCAATACTAATACTTTTTGCGCTCGTTCGCTTTGAACTCAAGCGTAGTCCATACACACTAATTCTAGTAGTGAGAGACTTAATTTTGCGTGTGGATTAGCTTTCCCTATTAACAGTGTCCCTCGCCATCAGGCGAACCCACTCCAACTTTAGAGGTACTTGTAATTTGCGTCCCAAAGTCAAGGACGATAAGTCAACATTTTAGTCCAGCTGTCCTGTGTAGGGGTTGAACCCCTTACCTCAACATCAGCACACCGGATGTTTAAGAACTCGTGTTCTTATCCATTCGGCCATGCTGACCTACATAATACTAATATTAAATCATTAAGTTCTCATTGTGGGGATATATCTTTTAAATAACTGTTCCTTTCACATTCTTGAGGTTACACATTTGCAACACTTTTATTTACACGTCTTGTCCATTAGTATAAATGGGAAATAGCAGATGTTATCTGCTGCACTGATAAGTCAGCTTGCTTGTGTTCGCTGGCTGTAAACTCCAGCGCGAAGTCCTGTATGTCGGATAAGACATCCTGCTGTCCAACATCAGTGTGATGTCATACAGGACCAGAGGTTTGCGTGAGTATCCGTTGTCCCATGTCTGGCTTATTGGTGTGCAGACTGAAAAATCCGGCTGAACGAGGTGGAAACTTTTTTTTCTTCACATCGGAAATAGATATGTTGGCTCTTAAAGTTGACCACTACATGAAGATGTGGAAGGATAGAACGAAACTCTTTATCAAACATGGTGACCTGCTGCCATCTTTTAAGTGTTATTCATTCATCAGAAAAATTATATAAACATTAATACCTGTACTGTGTTCATTCATTATCAGTATTGGCATGTCAATAAACTATTATTAATATAAAACTAATACATCACCATTACTATTATATAACTCCTTGTTTACTAATATCACCTCATTAGTATTGAACTACAGGTCAAGTTGTTTATCACATACAGTAAAACATAAAACCTCCCGGTGACTAATATATGAACATACATCATTTTGTTGGAAACCCCGATGGTGTGTTGTTTAGCACACCCGCTTACCAATGTAGTGGCCCACAGCTTAATCCCTAGCAAGATTATATTACCATTTGACCAGTATGTACATGGAATCAACTCAGTCTTGTAAAATAATCACCATAGATTCTTCAAAGTACCTAGGAAGTATAATATCATCAAATGGCAGATCAGAAGACGAGATCGAAAATAGGTGCAATAAGGCAAATCAACTCATTGGACAAATGACACCAATACTAAAGTACAAACATGTATCCATTACTAAGAAAGCAATTTACAACATAATCTTCCTACCAACTCTATGCTACCAATGCCAAACCTGGACAATGACAGAAAAAGAGAAAAGGAAAATCACAACAGAAATTAGGTTCCTGAGAAGAATACTCAACGTATCCAGAAGAGATAAGATCAGAAATGAAGAAATCAGGACTAAAGTGTGTGTGTGGGGGGGGGGGGGTGTTTAAAGCAGCACTAGATTTTATTAGAAAGCAGCAAGTCAAATGGTTTGGCCATGCAAGTAGGTTACCAGACAACAGCATACCACAACAAGCAGTGATGTACAGACCAGATGGAAACAGAATAAGAGGCCCACCACGTAAACGTTAGACGGAGGGAATAGCAGAGTCCATGGGAATATCGATATATGAAGCCCATAATGGGGCACTCTCACGATGTTTATACTTCACCTCGACAACGCAAGGTACAAGAGGAACATGATGAGATGAGAATTCTTCAAATGTTTCTTGAAATATGAGCAGGTAGCGAGGAAGATAGCTAGTCATTTCACCTTCGTACGCCATGACCTAACATATGTGAAAAGCCTAACGTTTCAAACTCATAAGGCAGTATTTGACAAAGAACTTCCTTTATCTTTACATCGTGCTGCTACAGCAATATTTTCCCACTGACCTTCATTTTATCAGTCAAATATAATGTTTTTGCCAGAACACAAACTGCGGGCTGAATTACGGCCTTTTCCAGGTGGTGCCTCGGATAATTAATCGCCCATCAACTTCCCACTGAGAATATTATATGAACCAGGCATGTACACTTTTGTGCCCGCGTGTACGCACGCATGCACGCACGCACACACGTGTACACACACACACACGTGTACACACACACACACACACACGAGCTGTATTTTTTTTTACAAAACAAAAAAAGCATACTGCTGATTATCTTTCTAGATACTGTGATAATCATCACCATAGAAGTTAATTTTCTTGTTATTTAAGATTACTTGTTCCGGAACCACTTCTCCCAACGGGATTTTTTTAATTGCCCTGGGCCTCCAGGTGCCCGCAGTTTAAAATGGATACCAGGAAGTGCCCAGGGAAGTAAAGGCAGCCGGCGTGATATTCACATCACCCAGTAAGAGCTGACTGATTTATAAAGAAATTGGGCTAGCATCATATAACCAATGCACCTCACGGTATGGACATGGGTTCTTTACTTGTTATTCCTACCCTTAATTGTCAAGGGTAGGTAAGACATTGTGGGCGGAAATATTTAACGGGCACAAATATTTACATATACACACATACAGAGATATAGACACTGACAAGGCATGCACATAGATACTGGCAGTCAGACAGATATAAACATGCACACAGACATAGACACATATTCTCTCTCTGTCTTTATCTCTCTCTCTCTCTCTCTCTCTCTCTCTCTGTCTTTCTCTGTTTCTCTGTCTGCCTGTCTCTTTCTCTGTCTGTCTGTATGTCTGTCTGTATGTCTGTCTGTCTGTCTCTCTCTGTCTTTCTCTGCCAACCAAACAGAAAGGGCAAGCCACAACATGATATATGCATCATCACTTTGGTAGTGCTGTGGCATTAACCACCTTCCTGGAACCAGCCTTCTCCCCCCCCCCCCCCCCCCCCCCCCCCGCCAGTCTGGTCTGACCAAACAACACACTGTGTACAGAGTTTATCCCATAGGAAATACTGCCATAGTGGTGGGAATTGTTAGGTTTTCACACATACTAGTTCAGTTATGTTCAGATTTTCATCAACACACTCCGGACATGTTCCTAGGTGCTCCAGTCTCTTCAAAACCCATGTTGTTGGATCGCATCTTGGCATTCAGGTCACCCATCAACATTTTAACATTTTTATATTTTCAGTTATGTGATTACCCATAGTACTTAGAAGTTTCATGTAAAATTCCTCCTTAATTTATTCATCTTTATCATTTGTTGGTGCATAAACACAATGCTTCCCCCTCTATTAGTGCTTTCTCTGCCTCTTTAGATAGCTTTAGGATCACTGTGAATGGCATTTTCTTCTATGTGATCCAAGAGCAGCACTGAGTTTAGAAACTTTTTGCTTTCTTGTTTCCCAAAATGCTAATCTTCTTCTTCTTCTGCGTTCATACGGAGTTTTTTTTTCTTTTCCGGATGTGATTGCGTTGTGCCTGTTTACAGCAGAGCTGCGTTCTTGCGCCGTTAGGCCGACACATCCGACTTCTGCGGGCATTTGTTGACCGGGTTAACCTTCCCGGGGAAATGCTAATCTTATATTTAATTTCCCCTACTTTTACACTGTCTTTCTCAAATCTGTTGATTTTCTTGGTGAAAGGAGTTAAGTGAGCAATCTGAGCTCCTTACAGTTTTCTCCACATCCCATCCCACGTCTTCTAGGAGAAGAGCCTCATTCCATCTCGGTTGCTGAGTTATATTTCTTTTATTTTGTGTTGGCTTGTACATGAATGCTTGTATTTTGCAGGTAAAGTTGTCTATAGGATGAGTTAGCCAGCCCCCTGCCAATACTCATTAGTCTCCTCCTGTGACATTCATGGTAGGTTAACTGTTACTTGTTTTGGCTTCTTTTATCCGGGGTAACACAGGGGTGACGATGTCTGTTAGTAACATTAATAAAGTTAAATACCTAACCTCACTTTCTGTCTGCTAATTGTCAATAAGGAATGAATCACTGTTGTGCAACTGTGGATTTTTATATAAGAAAGCTAAAAAAGTTATGTGCCTTCAGAGCCCGGGGTAATGATCAGATGTCTAACCTTCTCTGATAAGAGCAAAAAATTAGAGGCCCTGTGAGCATGTTGTAAAAATTAAAAATACCTCAGCAGTTGCAAATATAAAAGATCAGGTTGAATACAGTGCTATTCAGGCTACATTTTCAAAATGAGAAAACCAATTCCTCACAGAATATTATTTAAGGCATGTGTGATTCAGGTAGACACACTTTAGGATCCTAACATTTGCTACAGAGTTCGTGCACTGTGCAGGCCCTCTCATAGTGTGATCTATTGGCAGAGACTGGACCACTTAATGAAGGTATTTAGCAAGAAAAGTAGCCTTTTACAGACAAATAAAAATCAAACAAGCTGTTATTACCTTTAATCAATGCTATTAATCAGAGCAGAACATAACTTTATCACTAAAACAAATTACTAAATCAAAATCAATTCATGCTTGACTGGCAATCAAAACTTACACATTTCTAATTTGCCACATGTCATGATATTACAATCACTTAAATGAGGACTGACTATATTTAGAATTAGTAATTTGTTTGCCTATTTCTAGAACCTGTAAACTCTAATACAGTCAAATAACACACTTTCAGACGGATGCACACGCAAACTGCATAAGTACATAAGATCACATCTCCAGCTTCTAGGAAATAAACAACACACCCACACTTGTTTTCAAGGAAGTGACATTTCTTATCACAAGCTTTAAAACATATTCAGCACACAAATGAATAATAAGAAGAAGAAGAAAAGAAGAAAAACAATAACTACAACAATAATAATAATAAAGTATAATGATTTTTTTTTCCATTACAAAACTGACATCACTGCACTCTACTGAAATTCAAGGTACTCAGTCTACTTCTTGTATGAAAGAAATAATGTATGAAAGTGAGTGATAGAAGGGCAGAATATAAGACGGGCCTGCGTGCCCAATTCTTAACCCTTTTAAAATAAAGTTTGTTCGTTCGTTCAGGGTATTAGTTAGTCTTTCCTCTTGAGCCTAAGGCGGCACATAGGGCAGAAGTCCTGTCTCTCCATGCCTGGCGGTTCGCTGCTATCTGTTGTAGATCTTGGATATTTACTTGGCCATTGAATGAGCCTTCTCTAATGATGGTTCTACGCAGGGTCTCTCTTGGTCTTCCCCGTTTTCTTTTCCCTACCGGTGACCATATGAGGGCTTGGTAGGGGAGTCTTGTCTTGTCCATTCTGAGTACATGGCCGATGTAGTTCCAACGGCGTCTTCTTATGAAATTGGATACTGTATCTTGCTTAGTCTCTTGTCTTATTTGCGAATTGGTTCTGAAGTCTGTCCAGTGGATGTTTAGAAGTCTTCTAAGACATTTGTTCTCAAAATTATCTAATTTTTTATCTAAAGCTACCGTTGATTTCCAACTTTCACATCCATACGTTAACACTGGAATCACACAAGAGTTGAAGATTTTAAGTTTTGTGTGTTCAGGGTATACTCAAACATAATTTTTATAATAGAGTAAAAAGTACAATAATCATCATATTCATCATTAATAAACTAAAGCAAAGTATTAAGCCCAGCAATATACATGTATATGTTACAAAGGTAAACATATATATTTGTATAATCATGTGCTGTCTCTCTCTCTGTCTCTGGCAGTGATATTGCAATTACACATTAATGTGCATGTTTATATCTATACACATAAGCTGGTAAAATATTTTTACACACACAACATACACAGACCAAGTTACGAGTACTGTTGTTATTCACAATATGTGTACTAGCACTGCTATTACACACACATGCACACAGTACAACCATCAAGTTACAGACAGCAGAATCTGATGTATAGAAGTGAGTCATGGACAATTAAGATTAGTGAGACATTACTTGTAACTGCTGATATGTGATTCTATAGAAAGTTAGCTAGTTAGTCGATAGATTATCTTCACTGAACATCAAACCATTCAGTCTATAAGTGCCTGGATCCCTTCCTCATTATCTCCTTAAATTTGTGCGGCCATGACACTAGTTCTGTGATTCTATAGAAAAATGCAGAGAACACATTGGACAGATTAAAAAGAGTAGTAGAAATTCCTTGAAAGAACAGCCAACTCACACAAAAAATAGATTACCCATATCACATGTAGATAATCTATTTTAATTGAATATGTCATGAGAAGGGGTAAACTGGATAATATTGTGACAACAGGAAGATTGGAAGGAAAGTGAGATATGGATAAACTGAACAAAAAAGTTACAACAGGAAGGTTGGAAGGGAAGCGAGATAGAGGTAAACTGGACAATGTCATGAAAATAGGAAGGTTGGAAGCGAAGCGAGATAGAGGTAAACTGGACAATGTCATGAAAACAGGAAGGTTGATAGGGAAGAGAAATAGAGGTAAACTGGACAATACTGTGACAACAGGAAGGTTGGAAGGGAAGCGAGATAGAGGTAAACTAGGTCAATATTGTGACAACAGGAAGGTTGGAAGGGAAGTAAGACAGAGGTAATCTGGACAATGTCCTGAAAATAGAAAGGTTGGAAGGGAAGGGAGGTAGAGGTAAATGGGACAAAGACATGAAAACAAGAAGCTTGGAAGGAAAGTGAGACAGGAGCAGACCTAGAGAGAAGGCACTGCACAGTTTAACATTGTCACATTGAGAACAACTCGGAGGACCATGTACACGGTGCACAAGTTAAAAATCCCCCTTTTTTTCTCACATATCCTATTTACAGGACATCGCTGTCAACACCAGCATTTTACTGCTGTTGTTGATTTCTTGGCAAGATTACACTCAGTAGTTTGCCACTGCTTTCTGAGCGATTGGCTCGCATACCCCCATAAGTAACCTACGCGACGCGGTCCGCTACCAAATCTTGCACAGCTGCGTTACCCTACATGAATATACGGGATTACGGAGAAAGTAAATAACCCCTTCGCCAGGGAGACCGGCAAAAATCCCCTAGCGGCTGCAAAATGAAAAGAACAGGCCACAATTTAGAAAATTGTCCTGTGTTCATTTTTTATGAGGCAGGGTCGACCCCTGTCAGTCAGGAAAAATAATCCTGTCTCTGCTGAGGAATGAACCTGGACCAGTGTATTCACAGACATGTAACACATTCAACCTATGTCTATTTTACTATTGCTGTAATCATCATCATCATCATCAAATGAAATGCCTTCCCAACTAGTGTGGAAAATTACTCTCCTTCATATAGCATGACCGAGAACAGAATGTGTTAGTTTTGTTGTTTTTTTGTGTGTTGCTCTTTCCATGCCATGATGAAAGGGTATCAAACAATTTCTCTAATTGTTTTCCTATATAATCTTGTTTTTCATAAATCTTTCTGATTTTATTATTCTGTTATGATAATTTGGCCATGTCCAGTGTGTGCCACTTGGTTACACACCCACTTCACGCGCCAGTGATCCGGGATTTGTTTCCGGGTCCGGTCAAGGATATGCACTACTGATGAGCTCAAACGAGAGTGAAACTCGAGTCTGGTGCTTCCAAATTGAATTGGATAGGCCTTAGGTTCATACCGGAATACGATCAGCGTTGCCAGTAGTGGGTTGTGCTCAATATTTAAATCTCAAATCCCGAAACAACCATATAAATCAATAAATCTTTCTATCAATTACAATATGTTTTAGTTTTTTCTGTTCTCCACAATGAGCTCAAAATGTTGACTGTCTCTGTCTAATGTTTGTGGTAACTGTCTTTGTGTCTTAATCTCTTTAAACACACTTTTAACAGTAACATTGGCTGTGCAAAGATAATTTCAGCATTCTTCTGTACAATCACATTCATGAGGCTACAAGAGATATTTTGCTTATTTATTAATTGTCCAGGATTAACAACTGTCCAATTCTAGTCCTGTTTCTTTCATACACAAACACACACAAAGATACTAGATATACTGCTGCATACGCACAAAATATGTACTGAAAAAGAACTGCTCTCGCTCTCACACACAAACACACACATCACACACACACCTCCCCCCCTCTCTTTTTCTCTCTCTCTCTCTCTCTCTCTCTCTCTCTCTCTCTCTCTCTCTCTCTCTCTCTCTCACACTTACTCTCTCACTCACGCACATGTGCAAGCACACACACACACACATATATCAACAAACAGGATACATGTTCAACAAATACATAACACATGTTTGGATTAGTGCTGTTCCTACACACATATGCAATATCAGCACTGTATTATACAGTACTAGTAATCGTTTACAAACATGTCCTGTACTATTACTGTTTGTTGTACGTACACACACAACAAATTTATTATAGTAACATTATCAAATAATTATACAGACACAACACTTGTGCTAAACTTGTACTATTATACAAATAGAGAGATGTTACTACACATACTCAATACAAGTATTGCACAAGTAATGGTATAACACATACACAACACATACACTCCAAGAGTACTGTTACTACACACAACACATACTGTACAGATTATACCTAACAGTACAATTACTAAACATATGAAACATCTGTAAACAGAATATTGTATACATTACATGTGTTGCTGTGTAACAAGGTAGCAACAGCACTAAAATAGTGCAAGTGCTGTTTGTGTGTGTAATAATAGTAATAGCACTAACATTTACATGTACTACACAAGTAGCAAAATAATGTTGCATAGCCTTTGCTTGACATTGCAATCAACCCTTGGTTGATCTTGCAAGGCAATGTTACATTGAGTAGCTTGCCACTGCTTTCTGAACAACCTGTCAATGTTTAAGTCCAACTGAGCAGTGCGTGTAATATATCCACTAGTATTGCTACACAAACACACACGCAAAACATGACTACTAGCACTACTGGTGTATGCATACATGCCACACATGACTGTAAGTAAACAAGTACATGGCACTTTTACACATCTTGAGTAAATGGTGCTAAGCTCTTATCTCTACAGACCAACCAGCACGTCATGGATGATGTGATCTTTACTTCCCTGGAAGAATTTAAGTCTGCCACTATATCCGAAGCATTCTTGCCTTCACCCTTCTCTGCATACTTTGTGATTCCATTGCAATCATGACATGCATGTGCTTTTTGCCATAGCTATGCTTTTTGCCCTAGCACAGAGGGATTTGCATGTTCCAATGACCCCAAGAGCTATGCCCAGGGTAGCTCAGCCATTGAGATAGGTTCTCCCTTGTCAGACAGGTCAAGGGGTGGGGACCAAATGAAGGGATACTACTATATTCCCACAGTCTCCACATGTGATTTTTCTTAAGTTTTCTCAGGGTGGCTGTCTTCTTCCTGGCTTTTGTTGCTGTCTTGTTGATGTGCTTTCTCTATGCCAGCCTGTCATTTAATGTGATTATGAAGTATGTGAGTTCCTTAACTGCTCTTAGTAGTATTCCATTTATCTGGATGATGCCTGCTTTTTGTGTTATTTAAATTTAGTTGCATGTCCGTCACAGGACATAGCAGTCAACCCCAGCATTTTTGCTGTTCGTGAATCCTGGGCAAATTTTAAGTTCAGTAGTTTGCCATTGCTTTCTGAACGACCGGCACCTATACCTTTTTCAAAAAACCAGCACCGCTGTGTTTCGAACCTGGGTATACGGGCTCACAAACCGCGTTCGCAAGACCTTAGCCACGGCGACCGGCTTTTGTTTTAGGGAAAGAGTAAAAGGAGTTGTATTACACTTGCTCTAGTCTGTGGTGATGCTGATCCACCATCTATTTGCCCACGCATCTATAGCTCTCTGTAAGAGTCTGTTAGCCACTGTTGCAGGTTCATTTATGCATCATACCACTAAGTCATCAGCGTGCATTGCACTTTAAGTTCAAGTGGTAGTTCTGCAACTAGGTCACTGCAGTAGATTAGGAAAAGTGTAGGGGACACCATGAGTGTACCATTCCCTGGATTTACGAGAGATATCATGATTACTTCTCTCCAGGTTTTAGGAACTTTGCCTGAGATCCAGCAATTACTGAAGGTCTGCAGCAGATTGATTTTGGCTTGATCATTTCATTTGATACTCCAGGTTTTAAGAACTTTGCCTGAGATCCAGCAATTACTGAAGGTCTGCAGCATATTGATTTTGGCTTGATCATTTCATTTGATACTCCATTAATTCCTGTTGCCTTCTCATTTTCAGTTTTAATATTATGCACAGTGTATCTGTGCGAGCTGTTGGATTGCCAAGACTCCTGCCTATTCCACTTTTCACATTGGACAGTGGGGAGCATTTTGTGTGATATTTACTGGCACAGGAACGGAGCATAATGGGGACGACCCATTGCTGTGAAGTTGGAACCTCGACTAATTAACTAACTAACGTAAGCTCTAGTTCACTGCTTGTAATTGGTGCCTCAGCACCTGAGGTGTTATTTCATTGTGCTCTTTATGTTGTTACTTACTTCCTTGCAAATCTTTTGATGTTTTTCTGAACCAATTTCAATGTTGTTGTCTTTAGCAAATCAGTCTGCAAAATAGTCAGCTGCTTATTTTCCTATTAAGATGTTTATGTCTAAATATAATAGAACCTTTGAATTTCTCCCTGTTCCCTCATCAATATGCTGTTTTACTAGCTTCCAACATCTCCTTGTGTCCCTTTTGAAGTTCAGAATCTCTTGTTTTCTCGTGTTTTTCATTTAGCCTGCAACTTGTCACTTTGAAATTTGGCCTTTGCAAACTAGTATTTACCATGGTGCCCTTGGTATGGTTTGGTTGTTTGCTGACTGTGTCAACATCACTATGCAGTTGTTCCAATTCACTAATCCAGTATGGTTTACACTGCTTACAAACACCTCTTGGTATTGATTATCATGCTGCCCTTAGAATGGATTTGCCAAACTATTCAACTATTTTACTTTTATCTTTATCTATGTTAAGATTTCTTACCAACATGCTGGTGCAATGTTGGTACACTGTCCAGCCTGCCTTCTTGTAGTTCCACCTCAAGAGGGTGCTGCTTTCTCTAATAAGGTCATTTTCTACAGTCGCTACCTCTGAATTGTTTTCCTTTAACTCATAAGATGTTCCACTCCAGGTCTGGTGAGTGAAAAGCCTGGTCAGGTGCAGTGGTTAAATGCCACAATCTCAAGTAGGAGGCTGGAGAGACAGTTTGCCTGTTAATCAAAGTAAGTATATTCTCAACCTGGTGTCGTTAGCCACCACACACTGCGAGATTTACTGAGGGGATCTGAGCACTTATGGAATGAATGGGTCAATGTGCAATGAGGATGATCTGTTGACTAACTAACTATATTCTCATCCTGCCAGTCCTCCAGTTTCTCTCCTATCTGGTCTATGTAATTATAACAGTCACAACTGAATGTACAAGCAACACTGCTACAAACATACATACATTATATTACAGTAAGTACACTATTATTACACACGTTACTGTATTAATGTCATCAACACACACAAACAACACACTACTGTACTAAGACTATTCTTACACACATACACACCGCACATTGCAGTACTACAGTTTACTACAATTAAGACTACAAGTGCTGTTACACTAACACGCATGCACGCATGCATGCACTCACACACGCAGGCATGCACGCACGCACACACACACACACACAACACGTTTGCAGTATTGCAACTATTATGGTCATTATTGTTATCACTGTGGTTACTGTTAAAATGTGTATGTGTGGAAGACAGGAGAAAACAGTTTCTGAACTTTGAAAAAAAAAACACCAGGATGTTTTGAAAGGTAGTAATCAAGATAATAATGAGGGTATGGACAAAAATTCAAACATCATACTACTACTATATAACTGCATAAAGGATGGATATATATATATATATATATATATATATATATATATATATATATATATATATATATATATATATATATATATATATATGGCAACACCGGGAGCGCAAGTTTTCTACAAATATATAGGTGTAGGAGAAATGCTAGTCTATTCATCCACAGTGAATAAACTAAAGGTGTGCTAACATTTAATATTTAATTTATCGGCGTCACTGAATAGGCCTAAATTTCTTCGCAATGCTTACGTTCGTTATCACGAGTTTTCTACAAAGCCTAGCAGTAGAGGAACCTTGAGACTTCATTTATAAATGTATGTATTGAAATAATATAATAATAGAAATACTAATATTGTAATTGTATTTTAGATGAGATGAGATGAGATGAGACACACAAAAACGAGAAATAGACGTTGATGCGGTAATGCCCAAAGCCAAAGGTAATTAATATATAAATAATTTTTTTAATAGTATTAATTAAATTAGTAATATACGCTCAACAGGCGGAACTACCACGGCAAGTTTTCGTATTTATCACCAGAGCCATAAAGTTTGTTTACCAGTTTATCACAGACCGACGATTTCGGTTATGAGAATGAGTATTGTATGACTGGAATCAACAAGTAGAACGATCTACAGCCCGCACTAGTTCAGTTCACTTAGATATATTCCATAAGGAACGAAAACACTGATTTATTGAATATCCACTATTTCCAAAAGAGACCAACTGTTGATTCCGATGATTTGACGTCAATTCGTCTCTCTCTGTTTTTGGTACATGGCGGATGGTCCTTGAACTTAAGAGGTCACAGTATGGACGATGTTGTCGTCTGCTCGACGCCAGTTCGCGTGCTCCGGGTAATTTGTTGTTTGCTGGGTTTAGTTTCGCTGAGTGGGTTTTTACACATATTGTTTATTACATTGCCATGTTAAGTCTTAGGTAACAAACAATTCATTCATCATTATTTTATCCTGTGGGTGGCAAAGGTGTTATGGTGGAAGTGTCAACAAGATTACTGTACCAGAATAGAGCAATATCATAAGACTGGAAGAGATTATGAAATGTTCAAAGAAATGAAGTTATTGACAAGAAATGTTCAACCTCAATTGAATGTTATCTGTGACAAGATGGGAAATACCTTAACAGAATCTAGACAAATTCTAGAAAGATGGCAGGAGTACTGCAGTGGAATGTATGTCATTGTTGTTGAGTAGAGTAGTAGTAGTACTAGCTAGTAGTAAGTACTAAGTATAAATGGTAGTATTTTTGACAAACCATCTTATTTAATTCTCTTAGGTTATAACTGGGATATATCTAATGTATACTTTGCTATTTTCATCATTATCTTATCCCGTGGGTGGCAAAGGTGTTATGGTGGAAGCGTCATTGTTGTTGAGTAGAGTAGTAGCCTACTAGTACTAGTAGTAAGTACTAAGTATAAATGGTAGTATTTTTGACAAACCATCTTATTTAACTCTCTTGGGTTATAACTGGGATATATCTAATGTATACTTTGCTACTTCATATTGTATAGATTATATAATCATCTAAGGGAACGAAAGAAGAAGAATCGGACAAAAATCATATTAATGTTTTACCCATCTGTGAGTAAATTTACTTGCCCCCTCATTAATTGACCTTGATTATTTACCCCCTATATAATTTGTTTT